>WNGS01164858.1:2618517-2632987 GCA_020271785.1 Procambarus virginalis | reverse complement strand
GGAATGATGGACAATTAGCTGGCAGGAGTAAGATGAAAGTATATGGGTTATTGTCTGAGAGTGACATGCCCGTTTGTACTGTCCAGCTAAGGTCGGAATAAGTGTCGGCAGAGGTGATGTTGGGAGTGTGCCCGACATACCTGTTCCAGGAGTCCAAGTGATCCTGGGGAATGACTTGTGCAGGACAAAGGTGTTGCCAGGAGTCATAGCGGAGACTGTGCCAGAGGAGTGCCCAGAAGACCACGGCACGGGTGGGACACCTGAGAGTGTGAACCTGATTGACATCCGAGGAGATGAGTCAGGAGACCGCCAAGCCATTGAAAACCCTGTCTCGGTAGTGATGAAAGCAGAGGTGGCCGACGAGGAAGACACTGGAGAAGATGGGACAGTGTCTATTCAGCCCGTAGAAGATATCGACGTAGATATAGCGTGGCTGTTTGATGAAGCTCCAGCTCAGGAAGATGAAGTCTCAGTGAGGCCAAAAGTGAAGATGGCCCAGCCAAAGAAGAATCATGTGAAGAGAGCGAACCTGAGTAGACCCCAGCCTGCTGAAATTAAGGGTCGGACGGTGAATGCAACTGTGCTGAGCAGAAGTGAGGAAGGATGTGGACAGACTGAGAACGGGAGTAGAGCGTCAAGTTGTCCACGAGCACAGAGGCATTTGGATAGTAGAGTTAAGTTGTTTGAGATGTCAGAAGTTGACATGTTTCACAGAAACCGTGGAGGAGAGATAGTGAAGAAGAGTAATGGCCGAGAAAAGGAAAGGAGAAGAGACAGTATGTTGTGGTGTCTGTGTATAGCTGAGATAGTCTTGGTTGTAAGGTTGATGTAAAGTCATTCCTGGTTACTGACTTTAATACTTAAATAATTACATGATAGAGTAGCTCCCAAGCTGGTAGCGTCCTGTATGCTGTTGTTTACCTTCTCTCTCTGGCGTCCAGCCGCCGCACATAGAAAACGGATGGTACCATTTTCTGTGAACATGACATCCCTCCTTTTCTTTAAAAAGAATGAATACAGGATGTCTACCATGCTTGTAGCACAAAGCAAAGTTATTGACACAAAGTAAGTTATTAACATATCAAGAGATATTGCATACATTTAACATTAATTAAACACACAAAGAATTTAAACAATCTTTACCACAAAGGATTTCAATGTTAAAAATACATATGCAATGTTAAACAAACATGAAAGAAACTGTAATACAAAGTTACAAAATATTGAATGAGAGATCTGCATTATTCAAACAATATTAAATTTAGTTCAGCATAACAAGTAAATACTTTGCATTACATAGGAACACAATTAATCATCATATCGTGTAGGGCGTTTAACATGACGTTTTGGACGAGAGTCCTTAAATACAAAATATCCCTCGATGAATTGTTTATCGAGTTATAACTCATTTTTTCTTTTCTTTTGCACGACTTTGCACTTCATCATTTTCTACACTATTTGGAATCACTTTGAAATAAGCCATATTACGTGTTATACTATGATCTCTATTACTCGCTGTTACCATAGTTCCTTTTACACTAATCACTTTATATGGTTTTGTATCATACGGCATATCTAGCTTTCCCTCTTTTTCTTTTTAACGAGAACAGTATCTCCAACCTTTATGAATTGTTCCTTTGCACGTTGATCATGAGCAATTTTCATTTTGCCCTTGGCTAGTGCATCCTTCTGAGCGAGACGTTTATCCGTTACTTGGCTGGCATGACAGGTAGTGCGATTCTCATAGGACGTCCAAATAAAAGTTCGCCAGGCGACTTGCCCAGTGTTCCATGCGGTGTTGCACGGTAGTTCCTGAGAAAAGCATACATAGCTTGTTTCCAGGATCGTCCTTCGGCATGAGCACAGCGTACAGCTTTCATGAGAGGTTGCATGAATCTCTCTACTTCTCCATTTGCTTGAGGATGTAGTGGCATCACACGGCGGTGTTTGAATCCAATATGCTCAGCAAAGTTGACAAAGTCTTGTCCATTAAATGGCGGTCCATTGTCCGTCTTGACAACTTCAGGAATGCCAAAGTTTGAAAAGATCTTGTCGAGTTTCGGGATGACAGCCTTTGCAGATGTGGAAGTGATGATTTCTACTTCTGGATAACGTGAGTGATCATCAATGACTACCATCAAGTACTCTCCAGTTGGTAGCGGTCCACAGAAGTCCATCGATACTTCCATCCATGGTGCAGCAGGTAGTGGTGAAGGTTGTAGAGGTGTTGGTCTTGAAGTATCCACTGCAGCTTGGCAAGGGACACAGGCATCATGCATGTCCTTAGCTTGACGATCAATGCCAGGAAACCACACCTTTTCTCGTAGCAGCTGTTTGGTCCTTACAAGACCTTGGTGTCCTTGATGTGCAAGCTTCAGAGCACGTTGCTGGAGAACAGCTGGAATGACGATACGAGTACCTCGCAGCACGGTGTCGCGTTGTTGCGTAACACTTAATTCTGTCTGGATGCGTTCAAGTGCTTTGAATGCATCTTGGTCAACTCCTGAGGGTGGGATGCGTGGAAACTTTTTCTTAGTCAATGCATCCACTGTTGCTTGCAGAGTTGGGTCCTCTAGGGTTGCAGTACGGATTTCATCAAGAGTGAGAGCCTTAGGGACTGCATCACAGGTTACAGAGTGTACATATTCCTCGGCAACTTGCTGATGCTTGGTGATGGTGAAACTGTTGGCAGGATGTCGACTGATGTAATCAGCGGGATTGCCTGCACCTGGCTTGTATTTCACCGTAAAGTTGTATGGTTGCAGACGAAGAGCCCATCTCTCAATGCGAGCTGGTGGTTTGGACTTTGGATTATTGAAGATGGTCTCCAACGGTTTGTGGTCAGTGACTATCGTGGTAAAGGGTGCACCAAGCAGATACACATTGAAGTGTTCACAGCCCCATACAAGAGCAAGAGCTTCCTTCTCTGTCTGACTGTATCGTTGCTCAACATCTGTGAGAGAACGGCTGGCGTAGGCAATTACTACTCTTGAATCTGGTTGACCAGGTTTGTGTTGGGCTAACACAGCACCTAAACCAACAGGACTAGCATCCACCGTTAACTCAGTGTCCATTGATGGATCAAAGTATGCAGCAGTCGCATTTTCTACTAGTGCATCTTTCACAGCATCAAATGCATTTTGCTCGACATCGCTCCAGTACCATGATGCATTTTTCTTCAGGAGCTCACGTAGAGGCTTCGTAATGGTAGCAAAATCTGGAATGAAGCGAGAACAGTAGTTTGCCATTCCCAGAAAACTATGTACTTCAGTGGATGTTGAAGGAGGTGCAGCATTCTTGATATCTGCAACTTTCTTAGGATCTGGAGACAGACCTTTGTCACTAAGTACATGTCCAAAGAATTCAATTTTATGTTGATTGAACTCACACTTTGCTCGGCTTAGCGTCAAATTCTTTTCTCGTAAGCGTTGCAATGTTGCACGAAGAGCTTTGTCGTGTTCAGCTTGGGTACGGCCATAAACAATGATGTCATCAGACATGTTGTCAGCATTAGGTATATCTTGCAATACCTGGCTGATGATGTGCTGGAATACTTCAGCAGCACTGTTAATACCAAAACTCAGGCGCTTGTACCTATACAGACCTCGATGTGTCGTAAACGTTGTGATGAATCGACTCTCATCATCAAGTTCAAGCTGATGATAGCCCTTGTTTAAATCTAACTTGCTGAATACAGTTGCACCATTCAAGCGGTAGATCATATCATCTACAGTGGGTGTAGGATGGCGTTCACGCATTATTGCCTTGTTGGGAACACGCATGTCTACACAAATGCGTATCTCATCTGGATTCTTCGGCTTTGGTGGAGTGACAATTGGGCTTACCCATGGTGTTGGGCCTGTTACCGGTTCAATGATATCTAGTTCTATCAGCCTATCCAGTTCGGCATCGACTTTCTTGCGAGTATGGAATGGTTGTCGGCGATGTGGTTGGGCAACTGGAATTACATCTGGGTTGATATGCAGATGTACCTTGCTATCAGTATAACAACCTATGGATTTAAACCGATCAGAAAATTCAGCAACAATAGCATCAACATTGTTTGCAGATTCCACTGCTACAGCATTAGAAAGCTGAAGTAGCCCCAATTTGGTTGAAGTCTTGTAACTGAGTAAAGACTCCTTTGCATTCCTAACAACATGGAATGTAGTAATGAGCATTGCATTCTTTGACTTAATCTCTGCAGTGAAAGTTCCAATCACTGGTAAGGCTACCTTTGAAGCATAGGCAGTGGCTTTGCCATTATAGTTTTCAAGCTTTGGGAACTGTTTTTTAAATTTTTCATAGTGGCACTCAGCAATGGTGTCAATGTTTGATCCAGTGTCAATGAGAATTTTGAGACAAATGCCAGCAATGTATACTATAGTCTCTGGGTTGTTTGGAAGATCATTCCATTTTGTGATTGATTGTACTCCATAAATATAATCACATTCACTGTCATCTGAGACTGGTTGTAATGAAATGTTGTCTTGTATATTATTAACATTCTTGATTTGAGGTGCAATATTGTGTTTGCCACCTCGACTCCTATGACTTGATCCTCGTACATTGCTTTTATTTATTGATTGTGGTTTCTTTAGTGCGGAACGACACATAGCACCAAAATGACCTAGTTTTCTACACTCATAGCACTTCTTACCTTGTGCAGGACAAACATTATCTTGGTGTGGGTAGTCTCCTCCACAATTGTAACATTTATTATTGACAACCTCTGATGTGAGTCGTTGTGACTGCTTGAGTCTTGTTCCATGACTCCAGTTGTGATGTGGTTCTCGGCTCAATTTAATGTTAGGTTTGGCATGATATCTTCTATGATCATGGTGTACTCCCTGAACCTTACATACTTCTTGACTGTTAGTAACAGTGGCAGAACCGTTGTTGGCACTGCACTCCATGGCACGAGCATCACGTGCAGCATCTTCCATTCGACGAGCCATATCCAGTATCTTGGTAAGAGAACTTTCATCATCAACAAGTTCTAGAGCTCTTCGACGAAGACGTGTAGATGTGCATGTTTCAATTATTTGCTGTTTGATTTCGTTGTCAACATCAGCAAACTCACAGTGGGCTGCTAAACCCTGCAGACGTGTATGGTATTGATCAACAGTTTCATTAGAGAGTTGTTTTGCTCTCCTGAAATGCATAATTTCCATAGCAGTATTTTGCCTTGGTTTGAAATGCTCAGTTAATTTGGCCTTGGCAGTGTCATAATCTTTGGCACCACCAGTGTCTTTCAGTGTATCAAAGATATCACAAACTCTATCACCTGCATAGTGAAGCAAAAAGGCACGCTTTCTTTCAGCACTTTTGATATCAGAAACTATCAACAAATTTTCAAACCTTTTAAGCCATTTGACCCACCTCTGTGACAGGTTTGTCTGGTCACAGTCAGGATCAAATGCAGGAAACTGAGGTATATTTGCCATTTTTACTGAATAAATGTAAACTTATCACTTAAAATGTTCCTCAGAATATATAACACTTACTGCACTGTATATGTTATTCAAGAATTCACTGTAATTACTTTAATTTTGCAAAGCACACAAGCATTTTAATGCAAAAGTTCACAGTGCACAACACAGCAGCAACTGATTTCTTACCTAGCCCTTGTGTACATGTGTTGTTACTCCTACTCACAGCAGCACAGCAGTTGTTAGCAGTTGGTACAGCAATTGTCAGCAGTTGGTACAGCAGTAGGCAGCAGTAGGCAGCAGTAGGCAGCAGTTGGTTCACAGCGTGAAGAATTTTGTAGCACGGAGCGTCGTTTCGTAACCAAAACATCGGGTTTTGTACACTGCATCAAAGCGTCGTTTCGTACACAGCGTCAGCAGATTCCTCTCACACAGCACAGCTTGGGTAGCACACAGCATTGGCCAGCACACAGCAACGGCCAGCACATAGCAACGATCAGCACACAGCAACAGTCAGCACACAGCATGGGGTTGCATACAGCATCGGGTATGATGCTCACAGACAGCTTCTCCTTCCTCTGAGCAGACAGCATGCTCCTTCCTTGTGTTTTGTTGAACAAAATACCTGCGTTCCCAGTTCATCCTCGTCGACAGTGTGGTGTCTGTGTATAGCTGAGATAGTCTTGGTTGTAAGGTTGATGTAAAGTCATTCCTGGTTACTGACTTTAATACTTAAATAATTATATGATAGAGTAGCTCCCAAGCTGGTAGCGTCCTGTATGCTGTTGTTTACCTTCTCTCTCTCTGGCGTCCAGCCGCCGCACATAGAAAACGGATGGTACCATTTTCTGTGAACATGACAGGACCCAAACCGGAAAACGGGACAATGTCAATTTCGCGAGCCGCTACCATTTTCTACTACGACAATTTTGGGCCTTGGTTAAAAGAATGTAAAATGCGACGTTCTACTAGGACAGGCTGCTCAGTGACACTGGTCTGAAAGTGATTGCCTCCTGTCTGTCCCTTACTTTTAAATATTGGGACTACATTTACCTTTTCCTAGAATTCTGTGAGATTTTCGGTCTCGAATGTTTTATTTAAAATTTTAGTCTGTTGGTGATAAAGAACGTCTGATGTAGCCTCCACGATGCTACAGAGGTTCATGTCTGGGCATTATCGATTTTAAGCCATGATGATATCAAGTCTGGTCTTACCGATTTTGTCACATCCAGTTCAGGCAGTAATTTTGTAATCATCCACTATTTCTTCTGGTAATCTTTCCTCCCAGTTTATTTTGCTTCGTCTCCAGGTTGTTTCTTTTTGTAGAGATCTCTTGAAATAGTTTGAGTTCCTCACACACACACACCACTTTGTTTTCCGTAAGAATTGCACCCTTGTCACCTCAATCTGATCAGAGAGTCTCTTACTGTTGCTTTTCTTCCTATATAGCTATACTTCAGCTTGGGATGGTTGCCGCAATGTCTTAACATCCCCCATTGACTCGGGCAGGAGATACTCAAGGTAAAGGGACTCTAATGAGTGACCAATCTGCCTGGTTAAACACCCTCGGTAGTTATCTATATATTTTGGAATGCTCTGAAGGCTTCTTAAGATTACAATAATATGCCGTTTGTAAAGTGCGCAAGTGAACCTTTGTCCTGAATAGAGAATATTCTCAAATTATAACCGTATTGAATTAGAAATCCAGGGTTTAAAATTATAAATTGTCTTTGGTATACTCGTTTTCTTTGTTGTCACTATATAAGGCCAATGTTTTCTTCAGTGACAAATTCTAGGGGATATTCAAACAGTTTTTGAATTTCGTGTTTTCACATGTTTGAGAATAATACACTGCTTTAACCTAACCAAAGCAATGGAAACAGAGTAGAAAATGGCACTAATTATATACTAGTTTATGGTGCACTGATTTCTATCGTTCTTTTAGTGCCTCTCTATTGCCCGCTGTGCCTACTTTTCTGTATTCTTCTGCTGTATTTTTTCTCCAGAGCTCTCTTTCATCGTCTAATGACTCAGGAGTTTACTTAGGTATTCTCGTCCACCATCTCCTTGAGAGCGCTGTACTGCTACGTAGCATCTGGTGATGGACCGGGGGGGGGGAGTGGTTGGAGTGATGGTGGAGGGTGGTGTAGGGATGATATTGCTGGCAGCAGATGTGATAGTGGTGGATGGGGTGATTGTGCTGGTGGTGGAGGGGGGTGGGGGTCACAGTAGTGGTGGGTGTCATAGCGGGGAATGGTAGTGTAGGGGTGGTAGTGGTGGGTGGATGGTGGTGATAGTGGTTGTAGTGACAGCGGTGGTGGTGGTGTGGGCGGAGTGATAATGATGGTAGTGGAGTGAGTGATAAGGGTTTCAGTAGTAGTGGTAGTGGTGGTGGTGGAGGGGGTGATAGTGGTAGAGGGGGTGAGGAGGCGCCAGAGTCGACACAAGGGTACCTCCTCCCCCTCCACATCTCACCTTTCATTAGGAACTGCATAATTTCCTCATGCTTTGTGCTGTTAATTAGGTCTACCTGCTCTTGCTGCTGCTGCTGAGTCTGCAACTGTTGTCGCTGTTGGTCTTGTTGATGCTCTTGCTAGGTTGCTACTATTGCTGTTGTTGTTTCTGCTACTGATGCTGCTTCTATTTCTGCTGTTGTCGATCTGGTTGCAGATTGTGATGTTTTTGCTGATGGTCCTCCCGCTGTTTTGCGTCCACTGCTGTTGCTGCTCCCGCCGTTGATGCATCCACTACTGTTGCTGCTCCCGCCGTTGACTTTACTGTTGTTGTTTTTTTTGTTCAGGGATGTTCCCACGTGGTTCTTGAGGCTCTGGTTGAACGGCCTCATTTAAGTGTTGTGAATTTCAGTCTCACCTGCGCCCTTGACGAGTGTGTTAATTGGCTTCAGTAGAGTAATGTCAGGATCAACAGTGTTTAACAGTTTATTCTGCACTGTTAAACCTGTCGTAATCATAATATTGTGTGTGTGTAGTTCTGTATAGTGTGTTAGATAATGTTGCAGTGATATGTTTGGCATTTCTCCACACTTTGGCATTTAGGGACCTCGTAGCCTGGTGGATAGCGCGCAAGACTCGTAATTCTGTGGCGCGGGTTCGATTCCCGCACGAGGCAGAAACAAATGGGCAAAGTTTCTTTCACCCTGAATGCCCCTATTACCTAGCAGTAAATAGGTACCTGGGTGTTAGTCAGCTGTCACGGGCTGCTTCCTGGGGGTGGAGGCCTGGTCGAGGACCGGGCCGCGGGGACACTAAAAAACCCCGAAATCATCTCAAGATAACAATGCTGGCGTTTCCTCTCTTCTATTGCACTCTGTAAGCCCGTTTCCCCACGGACATTGGTGTCCCAGCCTATGGAGTTAAAAGTGCAACTGTGTTTTTGCAGCGTTGTTCCCTTTAACAGAGTAATTAAGTCGTTCATGGTTGAATTCTTGTTCCATCCTGCAGATCCTGGCATTGCAGCGCCTGCATTACTTTTAGTGTCTTCAGGAGATGAACAACATCTTCTGCATTACTTTTTCTCTGTTTTCTCAATCTGTGTTAAACTCTGCAGTATGTAAATGTCTGCAGTTTTCCTTTAAGTTGCAATTTGTTCAGCTTCATCTGCAATGTTATTCCCTAGTATTCCTACATGACTTAGCATCCAGCAACAGCTGGTCCTGTTTTCAATATTGCTTCTGCTTCTGCTACTGTTGTTATTGATCTTGCTCTTGCTTTTGTTACTGTTTTACTGAACTTGCTGCTGCTTCTGGAACTCCTTTTATTGATCTTGCTGCTGCTTTTGGTACTGTTGCTATTGATATTACTGGTGCTTCTGGAATTCTCTTTATTGATCTTGCTTCTGCTACTGTTGTTACTGATCTTATAATAACTCCACTGCACAAAGGAGGTACTAAAGATTTGGCTAAAAACTATATAGACCATTTGCACTAACACCACACATAATAAATGTTTTTGAAAGGGTGATTAAGAATCAAATCTCCAGTTTTATGGAAAACAATGATCTTCACAACCCAGGTCAACTTGGATTTAAAGTGGGAAAATAAAGTCTTTCACAATTATGCATCCACCATGGCAAAATCACGGAAGCTTTGGAAAAAAAGAGAAAATGTAGATGTTGTGAACGCAGACTTTGCAAAGGCATTTGATAAGTGACCGTAGAGTGACAGCCCATACAATGAGATCACTAGGAATAACGGGAAAAGTAGGGAGCTATGTAATGTCGAACAAAATAAGAAGATCAACAGATAAATACAATGAAGCTCAAGCACAGAGAAAAGATCTGTACCTCAAGGCACAGTTCTTGCACCATTGCCTTTTCTCACTCTTATATCAGTTAAGATGTACTCCCTGGAATGGAGACGAGAAAGGTATAAAAATAATATATTCATGGAAAATACTGGAGGGTCAGGTCCAAAATATGCACAGTACAATAGCAACATACTAGTGCGAAAAATACGGAAGGAAATGCAAATAGAAAGAGTGAAAGAACAATCAACAACCTGTTCTCCTATAAAGAACGTCGCATTTCGGTCCTAAGCGTTACCTAAGGCCGAAAATTGTTGTACAGTACTGGAAAATGGAAGCGGCTCGCGAAAGCGACGTAATGTCCCGTTTTCTGTTTTGGGTCCTCTGGTAGGTTAGAACACACTTTAAATTTACCGTTTTCTTGGCGTTGGGAAACCTTAGAAGGGGACAGGCTGTAATCAGAGAGCATTGTAGGAACATCAGAGGTCGATCCACGGCTGTTCAATACAGTTTCAACAAACATAAACAAATATTGCAGGAGCAAAGGTGGATTTCTTAAAGAAACAATTAGACAATCTCCTGCAAGAATACAGCCTGGACCAACCAGGCTGTATTGGATATGTGATCTCCAAGCAACAGCCTGTTGGACCAAGTTATCCCAAGTCGAGCCTGGCCTCAGGCCGGCTCGAAAATTCCAGGTAAACTCCAGGCAATTAGGATGGGAAACATTTCAGGTACAATGCAGGAAGAACTACCTCAAAGAGTCTTATGCACACTATGGGGGGGTGGGCGGTGTTGCTTGAGTCAGTCTGTCTCCCATTTCTACACCAATCCATCCATACATCTATAAAACTATCCACGTATTCATCCATCTATCCATACATCTGTTTCAGTAAGAGCAAGTACCTACTGTTACTGTAACATAATGTTCTGTAATAGTAACAGAAGATTACATATCATCCGACATTGGTGGTTTAGATCAGTGACGAGAGAGTGACGGGAAGGTTTAGATAGTGGTAACTGGATGATGATTTCGTGAGCAGATTTCAATTTGCATTACGTCCAGTTTTAGCCCGAGTGCGCCGCATACGGGCGAAAAGTGACGTAATTTGTAAGAGGACGGGTTGAGTGACTGGGCACGATGATGCCCAACCACTTCTGTACACCTCTAATAGTAATAAACATATAATAGACTGGTAATCTCAGCTGCTGTATCTCGTCTAACAATCGTCCCAACCACTTGGGCTGGACGGTAGAGCGACGGTCTCGCTACATATAGGTCGGCATTTAATCCCCGACAGTACACCATTTGGTCACCATTTGGTCCGGGAGACATCTCCCGTCACGCAGGGTGCAGTTGCGCCTCCACAGATCTCCAGTATCATCTTTTGATACTGGTAATGGCTCAAAAGGGCCACCACTTACGGGCTATTCATGCCCGTGCCACCTCTTGGATGGCTTAATCTTAATCATCATCATCCCCGACAGTACAAGTGGTTGGGCACCATTCCTTTCCCTTCCGTCCCATCCCAAATCCTTATCCTGACCCCTTCCCAGTGCTATATAGTCGTAATGGCTTAGCGCTTTCATCTTGATAATTCCCTTCCCTCGCATCCCAGGATACAGAGGAGATAAATTGTCACCTTCACTTGCATTTTTAATGTAGTCCTCATTGTTTTGCTCTCGCTACATGTCAAGTGTTGTAGCTCCTGGGCCCGGGCTCCTTTGTCTCTTTATCTTCAGCCATCAGCTCTTCTTGTCATTTTCACTCGATATATTGCAAGATTTTAGGTATTTAAACGATCTATCAGCGAAGCATTTTATCGTGTACTAAAAATTAAATATTTATAGATTGTATTTCAACCGAGTTCGACTCCTAATGTGTTTAACCCGGACAGGTGAGTGTGTTGGCTGTGGACCCCGTCACCAGGTGCTGAGTGGAGGCTGGGGTCCCCGTCACCAGGTGCTGAGTGGAGGCTGGGGTCCCCGTCACCAGGTGCTGAGTGGAGGCTGGGGTCCCCGTCACCAGGTGCTGGCTGGAGGCTGGGGTCCCCGTCACCAGGTGCTGGCTGGGGGTCACCCTGCAAGGTTACCGCAGCATGTAGTGGTTGGATACAGACAAGACTCCTCACAGGTATCACTGAGCCTGTGTTGCTCGGTCATCACAGGTAAGAGTCAGTTTTGTGCCACAGGGGGCCTGAAAGTACCTGCTGCTCCAGGTAACGGGATAGGCTGCTTGATCTCCAAGCCACAGATGAGGGCAGTAAGTATATGTTCGAAGAACCTTATACTTCCCCCCTTATCCTTCCCCGACGTTATCAGGTTGGTGTCAGTGTGTTTTTCTGAGACACTGCAGGTTTTTTCTTTGTATTTGTGTTTGTGTGTTTTCATCTTTGTGGACTTGTGGGTAATAGTCACTCCCAGAGCCTCGCCTCTTGTCCCTTTATCAATTGTTATAATCTGTTATTAACCTCGGGGGATTTATCATGTTTTCATATTAATCCATGAATGTAATTTTCATCCGCTTCTCTCTTCATTTGTTGTCGCTCTTGTCAATTCACCTGAGTATTTTGAATGTCATACACATGTCTCCTTTGCGTCTACCTCCAACATTGCCAGGTTTATCTTAATCTTTCTGTACCGCTTATCTTCAGTCCAGGACGCATACCCGAGTTTGTCTCCACTTTTGATATGTGGACTTTTTAGTACTATGGTATTTTCTTGTGATGTCAGCCTGGCGGCCCCACGCACGCCAGCCTGGCGGCCCCACGCACGCCAGCCTGGCGGCCCCACGCACGCCAGCCTGGCGGCCCCACGCACGCCAGCCTGGCGGCCCCACGCACGCCAGCCTGGCGGCCCCACGCACGCCAGCCTGGCGGCCCCACGCACGCCAGCCTGGCGGCCCCACGCACGCCAGCCTGGCGGCCCCACGCACGCCAGCCTGGCGGCCCCACGCACGCCAGCCTGGCGGCCCCACGCACGCCAGCCTGGCGCCCCCACGCACGCCAGACTGGCGGCCCCACGCACGCCAGCCTGGCGGCCCCACGCACGCCAGCCTGGCGCCCCCACGCACATCAGCCTGGCGGCCCCACGTACGCCAGCCTGGCGTATTACACTAACACCGTTCATGTCTGCCCGACGCAATACGCTCGAGGCACTACTAACACCAAGTCCTGTTCCTTCTGTGGCTGTTAGATCTGTTTTCATCTCATTGCGGATGGAACCACTGACCTCATTTTTCTTATTCCATGCTCCATCGCCTTGCATTTGTTGGGGTAGAACTCCAGTAACCACTTGCCGGATCTTTTCTGTAATTTGGCTATTTTCTTCTTTAGTTTATTATGTAATTTTTTCAGTATCACTTTTTTTTTATTAATGTTGCGTCTTCCGTAAACTTCGACATGAATATTCATATGCTTGTATCTCGAACAAGTACTCACCTATTTGTGCTTGCGGGGGTTGAGCTTTGGCTCTTTGTCCCGCCTCTCAACTGTCAATCAACTGGTGTACAGGTTCCTGAGCCTACTGGGCTCTATCATATCTACATTTAAAACTGTGTATGGAGTCAGCCTCCACCACATCACTGCCTAAAGCATTCCATCCGTTAACTACTCTGACACTGAAAAAGTTCCTTCTAACGTCTCTGTGGCTCATGTGGGTATTCAGTTTCCACCTGTGTCCCCTTGTTCGCGTCCCACCAGTGTTGAATAGTTTATCCTTGTTTAGCCGGTCGATTCCCTTGAGGATTTTGTAGGTTGTGATCATGTCTCCCCTTACTCTTCTGTCTTCCAGGGTCGTAAGGTGCATTTCCCGCAGCCTTTCCTCGTAACTCATGCCTCTTAGTTCTGGGACTAGTCTAGTGGCATACCTCTGGAATTTTTCCAGCTTCGTCTTGTGCTTGACAAGGTACGGGCTCCATGCTGGGGCCGCATAATCCAGGATTGGTCTTGCATATGTGGTGTACAAGATTCTAAATGATTCCTTACGCAGGTTCCTGAACGCTGTTCTGATGTTAGCCAGCCTCGCATGTGCCGCAGACGTTATTCTTTTTATGTGGGCTTCAGGAGACAGGTTTGGTGTGATATCAACTTTGATATCACAGGTTTGGTGTCATATCAACAAGTGTGTGTGTATATTATATATATATTGTGATGGTAAAGTAGTGGAGTATGGTGTTCGGCAGTCCTCCAATGGCAGGTGTCAAAGCCAGGCCACATACAACAACAAAAAAAAGAATGACTGCTTGCCTGTTTGTGGTAAGGTAAGGGAAGACACACAAAACACAAACTATGAACAATGAAATTTAATTACTCTAGAAAACAAATTTAAATAAAGACAATCCCTTGGCATTGAAATAGTGCAAAAAATAATAACAAGTGAAATTAACATATAACAAAAAATGATTAAGTGAATGGTTACATTAACAGAAATGCAAAGATAAAGTGGTGCTGAGAATATTAGCGCAAGCTAAGAACCGCTACTTGATACACGAGGTATATCAATTAGAAGTTCACAGCCAAGAGCACAAGAATATTCTGAGGAAGGTCTCTTGGTATGACCTAGACGTGACTTGGGTAGATGGCGTGCGTGGGGCGAAGCAGAAGTGGTGTGATCTTGACCAACCAATCAGAATGCAGGCAGGCCGACACTGGTAGTTAGCTCGTTGAAGTGTCGCGCTGAGCCGGTGAGGAGAAGTGTGGGGGGGTGCAGGATGGGGGGGGGGGGGGGGTGAGCAGGTGTGTGGCTGCCTTGACAAACGTTTTGCTACTGCTAATC
>WNGS01164858.1:2598136-2617517 GCA_020271785.1 Procambarus virginalis | reverse complement strand
CCAGGAGGTTCGTCAGGCATGATTTCCACGCTCTAAAGCCGTGTTGTTGTTTACTTACAAACCTAATTCTTTCTGGGTGTGCAACTAGTCTTAACCTTACAATTCTTTCGAGTACTTTGCAAGGGATGCCTATGAGCGACACTGGTCTGTAGTTAAGTCATTCTTTTCTATCTCCTTTCTTGTAGACTGGCACCACATTAGCCGTTTTCCAGCAGCTGGGCAAGTCCCCTTGTGTAAGGGACTCATTAAAGATTGGTGCTGGAGGTGTGCTGAGGGCCTGCGCTGCTGCTTTTAACATCCATGGTGATACTCTATCTGGCCCAGTAACTTTAGCTATATCCAGTGATGCTAGTTGTATTCTTACTTCCTCTGCTGTTACTTCAATATTTAGATGTTTCTCATCAAGGGCTGCTTCCTCATCTAGCTCTGGAAACTGTTCAGGGTCAGTAGTGAACACTCCATGGAGGCTGGCATTGTGCTCCTTACAAATTTCTTTATAATTTTCTGTATACTGACCTCCCCTTTTTCGTAACCTGGTCACTTGGTCATTTACCGTCATTTTCCTTCTTATATGACTATGTAGGAGTTGCGGTTGGCTCTTTGCTTTGGCGGCAATATTATTTTCATATTTTCTTCCTGCCAATCTTCTTATGTTAATGTAGTCATTCCTGGCCCTGTTGCATCCAACCCGGTTTACCACTGTTCTTTGCCTTCTGTATTTCCTCCACTCCTTCCTGCTTTTTGCTTTTGCCTCCTGACACTGTCTATTGACCCACGGGTTATATGCCCTCATACTTTTTTCCCCCTTAATGGTGGTATGAATCTCTCTCCTGCCTCCTTTGCACCTCAATTTTAATTGGTCATTTCCTGGACCGTCTTATCTCTGAGTTCCTCCTCCCACTGCACACTTCCCAGATACGCTTATTTCCAGTGTCTCCTTTTTTATTGTCTGTGTGTGTGGCGCGCGCTTTCAAACACTTGACAAACCCGCAAACCACAAAAATGGACTTACTGGGCATTATGGTCGTTTTGAGACTGTCAAATTTATTATTGAATTAACCACATAGATTAACGAGATGACATTCGATTTAGATTTACATAATACCACATGGTTGAGTGCTATTGATTTATTCCTGGTGTGGAGCCGCAAGCGCCCAGCCTACAGAGCATATTATATTAACACTCAGTTTAACTGTTTTCTCTCGTTTTAATGGTTGTAATTGATTTATAACACATGTTATAAATTGTTTTGTTGGAAAATTAATAATGTCAGTAGTGTTGTGGACCTGGACCAGGCTGGCGAGCCTGATCCAGGCTGGTGAGCCTGATCCAGGCTGGTGAGCCTGGTCAATAATGGGGAGCCTGGTCCATTCTGGTGACCCCCTGTCCCATCCTGGTGACCCCCTGTCCCACCCTGATGATCTAGGCTCAATTATATTGCTTTCTGACACTTTAAATCTCAACTGGTTATCTATTAACTTCCTTAATAGATAAGGAACTTTTGTTTCTTAACTTTTGTTTCAAGGACATTTCTGCCAAGAAGCTTTTATTGCAAGGACTTCTCTTTTTAAAGACTTTCCTTGCAAGAACTTTCCCTTCTAAGACTCTCCATGCACCTGACTCTCCCCCTCCTCATGTCTTCGCCTTACTTATTGTGGAAGAACAAGAATCAATAAAGTTTTTTGGGGGGTTTCAATGACAGAATATATTGTCCTTGAGTCAGTTTTGCAAAATAAAATATATATTCCTTCAGCTTAACGTTTTTATTTTCCTTAAGTCTTTCGACAGCTTGATGTAAATACTGATCGCCAAGCTTAGCCAAGCTTAGCCAAGCTTAGTAAAGCTTAGCCAAGCTTAGTAAAGCTTAGCCAAGCTTAGTAAAGCTTAGCCAAGCTTAGTAAAGCTTAGCCAAGCTTAGTAAAGCTTAGCCAAGTTTATCCAAGCTTAGCCAAGCTTAGTAAAGCTTAGCCAAGTTTATCCAAGCTTAGCCAAGCTTAGTAAAGCTTAGCCAAGTTTATCCAAGCTTAGCCAAGTTTATCCAAGCTTAGCCAAGCTTAGTAAAGCTTAGCCAAGTTTATCCAAGTTTATCCAAGCTTAGTAAAGCTTAGCCAAGTTTATCAAAGCTTAGCCAAGCTTAGCCAAGTTTATCCAAGCTTAGCCAAGCTTAGCCAAGCTTGTTGGTGGGTGTGGCCCAGGTCTCCTTTATCACGTCTTGCTACATAACTTTCATGTTGTGTTTGATAATAAATAACAATTCTCTTTTAGACATTTTGTTTTGAAGGCAATGTTGTTATATTTCTCCTCAAAGATTTGTTCATTGTCTGATGATTATAGATTTTTGTTAGTGAACGGTGTGTTTGTTGGTGAACGGTGTGTTTGTTGGTGAACGGTGTGTTTGTTAGTGAACGGTGTGTTTGTTGGTGAACGGTGTGTTTGTTGGTGAACGGTGTGTTTGTTGGTGAACGGTGTGTTTGTTGGTGGACGGTGTGATTGTTGGTGAACGGTGTGTTTGTTTGTTGGTGAACGGTGTGTTTGTTGGTGAACGGTGTGTTTGTTGGTGAACGGTGTGTTTGTTGGTGAACGGTGTGTTTGTTGGTGAACGGTGTGTTTGTTGGTGAACGGTGTGTTTGTTGGTGAACGGTGTGTTTGTTGGTGAACGGTGTGATTGTTGGTGAACGGTGTGTTTGTTGGTGAACGGTGTGATTGTTGGTGAACGGTGTTTGTTTGTTGATGAACGGTGTGTTTGTTGGTGAACGGTGTTGTTTGTTGGTGAACGGTGTGTTTGTTGGTGAACGGTGTGATTCTTGTGAACGGTGTTTGTTTGTTGGTGAACGGTGTGTTTGTTGGTGAACGATGTGTTTGTTGGTGAACGGTGTGTTTGTTGGTGAACGGTGTGTTTGTTGGTGAACGGTGTGTTTGTTGGTGAACGGTGTGTTTGTTGTGAACGGTGTGATTCTTGGTGAACGGTGTTTGTTTGTTGGTGAACGGTGTGTTTGTTGGTGAACGATGTGTTTGTTGGTGAACGGTGTGTTTGTTAGTGAACGGTGTGTTTGTTAGTGAACGGTGTGTTTTGTTGGTGAACGATGTGTTTGTTGGTGAACGATGTGTTTGTTGGTAAACGATGTGTTTGTTGGTGAACGGTGTGTTTGTTGGTGAACGGTGTGTTTGTTAGTGAACGGTGTGTTTGTTGGTGAACGGTGTGTTTGTTGGTGAACGCTGTCTTTGTTGGTGAACGATGTGTTTGTTGGTGAACGGTGTGTTTGTTAGTGAACGGTGTGTTTGTTGGTGAACGGTGTGTTAGTGAACGATGTGTTTGTTGGTGAACGGTGTTTGTTAGTGAACGATGTGTTTGTTGGTGAACGGTGTGTTTGTTAGTGAACGGTGTGTTTGTTGGTGAACGATGTGTTTGTTGGTGAACGGTGTGTTTGTTAGTGAACGGTGTGTTTGTTGGTGAACGGTGTGTTTGTTGGTGAACGATGTGTTTGTTGGTGAACGGTGTGTTTGTTAGTGAACGGTGTGTTTGTTGGTGAACGGTGTGTTTGTTGGTGAACGGTGTGTTTGTTGGTGAACGGTGTGTGTTGGTGAACGGTGTGTGTGTTTGTTGGTGAACGATGTGTGTGTTTGTTGGTGAACGGTGTTTGTTTGTTGGTGAACGATGTGTTTGTTGGTAAACGATGTGTTTGTTGGTGAACGGTGTGTTTGTTGGTGAACGGTGTGTTTGTTAGTGAACGGTGTGTTTGTTGGTGAACGGTGTGTTTGTTGGTGAACGCTGTCTTTGTTGGTGAACGATGTGTTTGTTGGTGAACGGTGTGTTTGTTAGTGAACGGTGTGTTTGTTGGTGAACGGTGTGTTAGTGAACGATGTGTTTGTTGGTGAACGGTGTTTGTTAGTGAACGATGTGTTTGTTGGTGAACGGTGTGTTTGTTAGTGAACGGTGTGTTTGTTGGTGAACGATGTGTTTGTTGGTGAACGGTGTGTTTGTTAGTGAACGGTGTGTTGTTGGTGAACGGTGTGTTTGTTGGTGAACGATGTGTTTGTTGGTGAACGGTGTGTTTGTTAGTGAACGGTGTGTTTGTTGGTGAACGGTGTGTTTGTTGGTGAACGGTGTGTTTGTTGGTGAACGGTGTGTGTTGGTGAACGGTGTGTGTTTGTGGTGAACGATGTGTGTGTTTGTTGGTGAACGGTGTTGTTTGTTGGTGAACGGTGTGTTGTTTGTTGGTGAACGGTGTGTTGTTTGTGGGTGAACGGTGTGTTTGTTGTTGAACGGTGTGTTTGTGGGTGAGCGGTGTTTGTTGTGAACGGTGTGTTGTGGGTGAACGGTGTGTTTGTTGGTGAACGGTGGTTTGTTGGTAAAGGTGTGTTGTTGAACGGTGTGTGTGTTTGTGTTGAACGGTGTGTGTGTTTGTTGTTGAACGGTGTGTGTGTTGTGTTGAACGGTGTGTGTGTTTGTTGTTGAACGGTGTGTGTGTTGTTGTTGAACGGTGTGTGTGTTTGTTGTTGAACGGTGTGTGTGTTTGTTGTTGAACGGTGTGTGTGTTTGTTGTTGAACGGGGTGTGTGTTTGTTGTTGAACGGTGTGTTTGTTTGTTGTTGGTGTGTTTGTTGTTGAACGGTGTGTTTGTTGTTGAACCGGTGTGTGTGTTTGTTGGTGAACGGTGTGTGTGTTTGTTGTTGAACGGTGTGTTTGTGTTGAACGGTGTGTTTGTTGGTGACGGTGTGTGTTTGTTGGTGAACGGTGTGTTTGGTTG
This sequence comes from Procambarus virginalis, assembly GCA_020271785.1. Classification (NCBI taxonomy): domain Eukaryota; kingdom Metazoa; phylum Arthropoda; class Malacostraca; order Decapoda; family Cambaridae; genus Procambarus; species Procambarus virginalis. The sequence goes on along the minus strand of WNGS01164858.1, from coordinate 2,612,770 downwards.
AACGGTGTGTGTTTGTTGGTGAACGGTGTGTGTTTGTTGGGAACGGTGTGTGTTTGTTGGTGAACGTGTTGTGTTTGTTGGTGAACGGTGTGTGTTGTTGTTGAACGGTGTGTGTTTGTGGTGAACGGTGTGTGTTTGTAGGTGAACGGTGTGTGTGTGTGTTTGTGCTGAACGGTGTGTGTGGTGGTGAACGGTGTGTGTGTGTGTGTTGTTGAACGGTGTGTTTGTTGGTGAACGGTGTGTTGTTGGTGAACGGTGTGTTTGTTGGTGAACGGTGTGTTTGTTGTTAACGGTGTGTGTGTGTGTTGTTGAACGGTGTGTTGGTGAACGGTGTGTGTGTGTGGTGAACGGTGTGTTTGTTGGTGAACGGTGTGTTTGTTGTTGAACGGTGTGTGTGTGTGTTGTTGAACGGTGTGTGTGTTGGTGAACGGTGTGTGTGTGTGTTGTTGAACGGTGTGTGTGTGGTGAACGGTGTGTGTGTGTGTTGTTGAACGGTGTGTGTGGTTGTGAAACGGTGTGTGTGTGTGTTGGTGAACGGTGTGTTTGTTCAACCCGTCCTCTGAACAGTAGGCCGTATTGTGGTGCCCCGTAGCTTGTGACGTATAACTCCCCCTACGGCCAAAAACCACTGTACTAAATATCACAGACTCGTAAAATTAACGCGATGTCTCGTTTTCTATACATGAGGTCCTCGGTTAAGGAGTTAGATTCGGGCGCATATTGTACATCAGTATAGTGACGTTGGCAACTCTCTGGAGAACGCTCGACTGGTTTGCTTGCGTGTGTGTGTGTGTGTGTGTCCAGAACCGGTGTTTGGTTCGTTTTAGTGTCCCAAAACAATGAATGTTATAAAACAAGATTATCGTGAATAGATTCAGTATTCTGCGTATTCGGCGCGGACTGTATTCTGGCCTTCCGCGTATTCAAGTTTCATCAACATACCATCAACAACATCAACAACATGTTCGTCAACGAACATCAACAACATGTTCGTCACCCTCATCCATGAGGAAATATCATTATTCTGCGAGGGTACTCACCTAGTTGTACTCGCCTAAGTGTGCTTGCGGGGGTTGAGCTCTGGTTCTTTGGTCCCGCCTCTCAACTGTCAATTTACGGTGTACAGATTCCTGAACCTACTGGGCTCTATCATACCTACACTTGAAACTGTGTATGGAGTCAGCCTCCACCACATCACTGTCTAATGCATTCCATCTGTTAACTACTCTGACACTGAAAAAGTTCTTTCTAACGTCCCTGTGGCTCATTTGAGCACTCAGTTTCCACCTGAGTCCCCTTGTTCGCGTACCACTCATGTTAAACAGTTTAACCTTATCAAACCTATCAATTCCCCTGAGAATTTTGTAGATGGTGATCATGTCTCCCCTTACTCTTCTGTCTTCCAGTGTCGTGATGTGCATTTCACGCAGCCTTTCCTCGTAACTCATGCCTCTTAGTTCTGGGACTAGCCTAGTGGCATACCTCTGAACTTTTTCCAGCTTCGTCTTGTGCTTGACAAGGTACGGGCTCCATTCTGGGCCGCATACTCCAGGATTGGTCTTAAATATGTGGTATACAAGTTCTGAATGATTCCTTACACAGGTTCATGAAGGCTGTTCTGGTTAGAGAGCCTCGCGTATGCGCAGATGTTATTCTCTTTATGTGGGCTTCAGGAGACAGGTTTGGTGTGATGTCAACTCCTTTGTCCGTTTCATGAAGTACTGTACAGTGTGGGTGTATGCGCGCGAGCGTGTGCTGTATGGGGGGGGATTCACAATACAATATATTAATGTACAGTGATGTAAACTTGTGCTCGCTGATAACAATGTTCTTGGCAAGAACAGAGGTATCGACAGTGTCTGTGTGTGTTGCTGACAGCGATTACAACATACTACCACTACCACAAACAACCACCACCATATAACACCACTTCAATAGAGTACCAATACTACATACTCCCATACACACCTGCTGCAACCATATTCTACCACACTCTACCACCATATGCTTCCAATTATCATTACTACTGCTACAGTCTGCCAGTAAATCCATTTTTCTTATTTTACTCTGAAGGGTGAGTGTATTGGGGAGTGCCACTCATCTTGTGAGTAAACACACCGCCATAGTGACAGTATTGGGCAGCGTCACTCATCCCGTGAGTGAACACACCGCCATAGTGACAGTATTGGGGAACGTCACTCATCCCGTGAGTGAGCACACCGCCATAGTGACAGTATTGGGCAACGTCACTCATCCCGTGAGTGCACACCGCCATAGTGGCAGTATTGGGGAATGTCACTCATCCCGTGAGTGAACACACCGCCATAGTGACAGTATTGGGGAGTGCCACTCATCTGTGAGTGAGCACACCGCCATAGTGGCAGTATTGGGAACGTCACATCCCGTGAGTGAACACACCGCCATAGTGACAGTATTGACCAACGTCACTCATCTTGTGAGTGAACATTCCGCCATAGCAGAATGTTCAACAATATGAAAAAAATCCGCTGGGTTGTTCTTCCTTTCACCTGAACGGAAACACAGCTGGGATTTACTTAAGTGAACAGATTATCAAACAAAAATGAAAATCTACGAACCCCTAAACTCATGTTATTTTGCAGATTCAAAATGCGGGAATCTTAATAAGAGTGATATACGCTATGATGTGAGACAGGGAACGTCTCGGTTGTCTGGAGCCGGTCGCCGAGCGGACAGCACGCTGTACTTGTGATCCTGGTGTCCTGGGTTCGATCCCAGGCGCCGGCGAGAAACAATGGGCAGAGTTTTCTTCACCCTATGCTCCTGTTACCTAGCAGTAAAATAGGTACCGGGTGTTAGTCAGCTGTCACGGGCTGCTTCCTGGGGGTGGAGGCCTGGTCGAGGACGGGCCGCGGGGACACTAAAAAGCCCCGAAATCATCTCGAGATAACCTCAAGATAACGTCAATACATGGAAAGATGTAACTGTAACAGGCTGGGATACATGTACCTGGTTGATGGGGTTCTGGGAGTTCTTCTACTCCCCAAGCCCGGCCCGAGGTCAGGCTTGACTTGTGAGAGTTTGGTCCACCAGGCTGTTGCTTAGAGCGGCCCGCAGGCCCACATACCCACCACAACCCGGTTGGTCCGGCACTTCTTAAGAAAACTATCTAGTTTTCTCTTGGAAGATGTCCACGGTTGTTCCGGCAATATTTCTTATACTCGCTGGGAGGTTATTGAACAACCGTGGACCTCTGATGTTCATACAGTGTTCATTCGTGCTGTAATATGTTCTGTGTTTGTTATTATCACTGTTGCACATTATTCGTGTATTCTCAAAGCGCTGTGATATATTTTTACCTTATCACATAACTCGCTAAGCCATTAAAGGATTTAAATTTTATGGGCTATGTTTGTGTTTTGTAATTTGTAATTTGCTTTTAATCCTCAATTTATGGAATGTTTTTCAGAACTTTCCAGGATCCAATATGGGAATGTGATGGATTTTAGTGCACATTTTCTAATAATATTTGTCTATTTTTTTTTTCTTCATGAAGCTCGGTACTATTTTACAATATTCCTATTTGAATTCCCTTTTTTTCCGTGCATGGTTCGGAATAACAAATACATATTGAACTGTCCGTAACATTTAAATTTTTTAAGTAAAATAATACAATTTTGTGTCGATAATATTTTGCCCCGATAATGCAATAAATTATGTATTGCATTTGATACAAATTCAAAGACACAACTATACATCATGCATCGACTCAACAAATTATACAAATGATATACAAAATGACTCACTCTTGGTATGTATTGCTGTTCTATTGTTGTATTATAGAGTAGCGCGGTCCTGTCATCTTCCTGGGTACTGTATTCTCTCTTGTATTGGCAAGAAAGTGGTATTATTGAAACAAAAGGCGAGTGTCATTATTATTATACTCGAAATAATAGTGACAAAAGCTGATTTTCGATCCTGCCTCGAGCTGGGTACCACACACACTTGGTAGTGTGTGGTTCTAATTGTGTGTACTGTGTGGTACTAGTACTGTGTGGTTCTAGTACTGTGTACTGTATGGTACTAGTACTGTGTGGCACTAGTACTGTGTGATACTAGTACTGTGTGACGTACTGTCCGTTTTCTGTTTGAGTCGTCCGGCCTACTCGGAAAGGTTAGGAGAGGAAACTTTCAATTAACATTTTTCATAAAAATTTGAGAATTTCCTGCCCCCTACCAAAGGACCCTTAACTTACTGTTGTTTAAAAAAATCCCAAATTTATTTTATTTTTTTTTCATTTTCAAATTACGTCCACTTTCGGCCATACGGGCAAACGGCCAAAAGCGATGTTATTTTTATGAATATATATATGTATAGTAGAACTAGCTGCTCGGATCTGGTTAGGTTGGATTTGTAGGTTCTGTTGGTAGAATATTGGTATTGTTAGTACGTGGAAGAAGGGCACGATTGATTTCTGTTCATTTATTATGCACCCAATACCTATCCCAGGTGGAGGTGGAAAAGGTTACAGAGGCAGATAAATCGACTCGGGAATCGACTCCTAAAATTCATTCAGCTAAACAAGTAACAATTTGGCAAGCTAGTTACCGAGTTTAATGTATTTGTCTTTTTATAGCATTGTTGTTGTTAAAGATTCGCTACCTGGAACAAAAAGTCCCAAGTAGCACGGGCTATGGTGAGCCCGTAGCAACTGGTTCATTAACTGGGCTACAATGGTCTCTATGCCGAGCACTCTACCTCTGCGGTGAGGCTGTTAGTTGCTCGGGTAATAATCATGCTCACTACACCATTCCAACGGGCGGCGGCAGAGAGTTTGCACTCGACTAATTATCTCTGAATTCTGAATATTTTGGCATTTCATTGCATGGTAACGCAGGGTATGTGAATAGTTCTGCTGACATTTACATTTGGTCAAAGCTATTTCCAGTAGGTGGTGCAAACGGCAGGATGTATATACTTGTAACCGAGCCTAAGCCTAACAGTGGTAACATCTGAAAGTGTACCGACCTTCTGGGATGACCCGTGAATATGCAGCTCTTCCTTCGTAACATGATGATAGATGAAATAACTAGTGTGTATTTCACTTTGTCTCAAGTCTACTAAATTTTGTCACAGTTCTCGGTATACCTCTGCCCTAAGGCTGGTCTATGGCACTCTAAGGTGGTAATTAACTCCCTCTTTAAGAGCACATGATTTAGCTAATCCATCACTTCTGTCATGAAAAAAAAAAATCTAAAGGCCAATATGAAATGGGATCCACAGGAGACAGTCTCGGACTCTATTACTAATCATTTCATTATATCTGTGTTTAGCTTCTGACACAAGAACGTCAGAGTTATGCTTGGAGGAGTTGAATACTATCAAGGATGACTTGAGTCACTTACAATTAACGTGTCGACTTTGGATAAATAAACTCGTTTGAGTGCTAGGAGTATGGCAAACAATTCTCTAATGAAGCGTGGAGACCCAGTTGTTTCTTTGCAGCCTGTCCTCCAAACAAAGACCCAAAAGTGATTCCATGCACCACCAAACCCCGTTTATGAATGAAAAAACGGTTTACACACGACTCGCAACATATTTCGTTCGAACACTTCCGGAACAAGTGCTTCACTAACGACTTTGTTCGAACCGCAATGCTGTAAATGCTTCACCCACATACTACAAATACAAATAATCGCCAACAGAACCTAAACACCTAACCTAACCTAATCTATGCCTATATATGCACAATATGCTAATATATTATAATACTAGCTGTACCTGGCACGCGTTGCTGTGGCTCAGCAGCACATGTACGTTGCTGTGCCACAGCAACCTTCCCCGGTCTCCCAGTCCACCCCACCACTCCCCTTTCCTCGTCCCTCGTCCTTCTCACCATTCCCCCCCTAACCCCGTTCCTTTGTCTTCCCCACCATCCACTCATCCGTCCCCTTGTTCTCCTAACCATTCCCCACACCACCATCCCCTCATCCTCCCCACCATCTCCCACTCCCCTAGTCCTTGTTACGTACCCCTATTGGATACGTATATAAATATTCAATAAGTACTATTTCCATACATCATTACTTGTATGTGGATATATTATATCATTAATTGTATGTGTTTATATATTATATCAGTACTTGTATGTTCTTGTATGCTTATATCATTACTTGTATGTGCTGATATGTTATATTGTGGTAATGATCAGTGGGCAGACCAAACTGTGGGAAACCGTTATTATATTTTTTGGTGGTAGGCTTCCCGTGAGAAAGTTATATTTTGTGCTGATCCCTTAGTGGCAAGACCGTGTGAAACCGTTATTATTTGTTCACCTAGACGGCAATATTTGTGGGATATTATTTCCTGCCATGTTGGGCAGTTGCCATAAATTCTTATTTTATAATTACATAACTATTATATTAATAACTACATTACTTCTGTTTATGCATGTAAATCTGATCATTCCTTAATTTAGTTAAATAATTCCCATTATATGGCTCCATGTAAGTAAGATTTATATTAAGTAAAAACTGCCACTTAAAATGTTGTGCAGAAGTGAGATCGGCTCCTGCCGTGAGAAACTTATTCAGTAACTGTTTGGACACTGGAAGGATCACATCTAGGAGTTAAGTCTGTGATATTATATCTATTATGTTCTGTTGTAATATGTTAGTCTGTGGAGACATAATTTTATTTTGATTTACATGTGATTACCCATCTGTTGATTAACATATAATATTGATAATTAACTGAAGTATATTTATAATATATATTTTTAATTGAGTGATTACTTAGTCCTAAGGGGGTGATTAATTTTAATTCTTGCCTGTACAAACCATGGGATTATACTGGTGACCCACCTTGAGATTGCAGCATCGGTAACTGTCCCTAGACTACAATATTTTGTTGCTGTACGGGTCATGAGCATTAATGAACGGTTTGTAACAGTCCTCCCCACAATTACCCTCTCCCCTGTCTCGTCGTCCTCCCCACCGTCCCCTCGTCTTCCCCATCATTCCCCATTCCCTTGTCCGATGCATTCCCAAATAATCTGATGTTATATCAGAGAATTGGGAACATCAAATGATTTGATGTTCCCATCACTGAAATATAAGAAAAGTTAAAAAACGAAATAAAAAGTTAAAAAATAAAAAAATAAACTATTCTCATGAAATAAACGTTACAGTAAACAACACAGCTCAATTCCAATGCAATGTCACACAAAATAATTAAATCATAATGAAAATAAATCAATGTACAAAAATTAAATTTATCAATGCAATCGGAAACATCGAAATTGAATCGTAACATATTTAGGATATCGTGAGTTGCTCTTACGTGCAACAGATGGCGTTGTTTCATAAAAGTTTTTACCTGTCACAGATGTGGCATCTATACTTATACTTACAAACTTAACGGTATGGTAAACAACACAGCCCAATTCCAACGCAATGTTACACAAAATAATTAAATCAAACTGAAAATAAAGCGTAATCTATGAAAATTAAATTTATCAGTGCAATCGGAAACATTGAAATGGAATTGTAACATATTTAGTATAGTGTGTGTGTTGCTATTACGAGAGAGAAAGACCTGGGGGTTGATATCACGCCAGACCTGTCCCCTGAAGCTCATATCAAGAGGATAACATCAGCAGCATATGCCAGGTTGGCTAACATAAGAACGGCCTTTAGAAACTTGTGTAAGGAATCTTTCAGAACATTATATACCACATATGTCAGACCAATCCTGGAGTATGCGGCTCCAGCATGGAGTCCATATCTAGTCAAGCATAAGACTAAACTGGAAAAGGTTCAAAGGTTTGCCACCAGGCTAGTATCCGAGCTGAGAGGTATGAGCTACGAGGAGAGACTACGGGAATTAAACCTCACTTCGTTGGAAGACAGAAGAGTTAGGGGGACATGATCACCACATTCAAGATTCTCAGGGGAATCGACAGGGTTGATAGACAGGCTGTTTAACACAAGGGGCACACGCACTAGGGACACAGGTGGAAACTGAGTGCCCAAATGAGCCACAGAGATATTAGAAAGAACTTTTTTTAGTGTCTGAGTGGTTGACAAATGGAATGCATTAGGAAGCGATGTGGTGGAGGCTGACTCCATACACAGTTTCAAGTGTAGATATGATAGAGCCCAATAGGCTCGGGAAACTGTATACCTGTTGATTGACGGTTGAGAGGCGGGACCAAAGAGCCAGAGCTCAACCCCCGCAAGCACAACTAGGTGAGTACACACGGAGGCGGAACCCACCTTCTAAATAGTAATAGAAAGTCTTCCGATGAAAAAGGCTGTCTATGATCCAACAATCCTAAGGCGTATCATAGAAAAGCAAATCAGCAGCATTGCAGTAGCAGGATTCACCCACATCCTCATAGACGGACAATATGAGAGTGCTGGCACTGCTCTTTGAACGAACAGCGAACAGGCATATTGGAGACTGGGAGGACCAGAATCATCAACCTGAATTGCGCTGTTTGTCATGCAACAGGCATTCCCATATGTGATTGGACAAAACACTCAAAATACAATCATACAGACTTAAAAGCTGCACTTCAAATATTAGGAAAAAAACAGTGAAAAAGCAACGTGGAAATAATTACCTAATTTTCTATCTAGGAGCAGTAGATAAAGGCAAAGGACTCAACATCACGCTAAACAGGATCCCATCCCATGTTGAAATCCCATTAAATGAGAGAGCCGATGAAACTGCTAAATTGGCAACTTGTCATCCAGTGATCCACAAAACAATCCAACCCAGCCTAGAGTACAGAAAAAACATCACCACCAAAAAACTTGCACACCTCAACTTAGCCCATCTACACCAGAGAGGAGCAGAAGGTTCACCCTCTGCAATATGATACCTTCAGGCTAGCAAGTTAGACAAGTTAAATATCCCGAATGGAATCCACAGGGAAATAGCAGTTCGGTTATATAGACTACGTCTAGGTTACAGATGCAACTGGGAGATTGGTGAACCCCGACAGAGAGAATGCATCTTCTGCCAAACAATCACAGAAAAGTCACTACTTCACTATCTCCTGGAATGTGAAGCAACCAACGACCTCAGAAGAGCTTTAAAGAGTCCCTGAATCTTGCAGTAACCACCCTGAAGCCATCAACACTGCCACTCTTCTGGTAAAATAATTGTCCAGCAGCTGGACACCCTCATAAACACTGTCAAGCAATATCCTCCCCGCCCCCCGCGATAGCAGCCACATAGTAAGGACTGAAGATTTAAACGCGACCTCAGCACACAGTATATACTTTCACGACCAAAGATCATTCACTCCAAGAAATCTACCACTTACGGACTATTCGTGCCCGTGCCACTTCTTGGGTGGCTTAATCTTCATCAATCAACCATACACTCGAGCCCCTAGAACATGCCATTCAACTCTCTTTACCACACTACCACAACACCGCCACCACCACCACCACCACCACCACCACCACCACCACCACCACCACCACCACCCTGTTGGTGGTATGGTCCTACCTTGTACACTGTTACCACGTCCTGCTGTACATTGTACACTGTTACCACGCCCTGCTGTACCTTGTACACTGTTACCACGCTCTGCTGTACCTTGTACACTGTTACCACGCCCTGCTGTACATTGTACACTGTTACCACGCCCTGCTGTACATTGTACACTGTTACCACGCCCTGCTGTACATTGTACACTGTTACCACGCCCTGCTGTACATTGTACACTGTTACCACGCCCTGCTGTACATTGTACACTGTTACCACGCCCTGCTGTATATTGTACACTGTTACCACGCCCTGTTGTACCTTGTACACTGTTGCCACGTCCTGCTGTACCTTGTACACTGTTGCCACGTCCTGTTGTACCTTGTACACTGTTGCCACGTCCTGTTGTACCTTGTACACTGTTACCATGCTCTGCTGTATCTTGTACACTGTTACCACGCTCTGCTGTATCTTGTACACTGTTACCACGCTCTGCTGTATCTTGTACACTGTTACCACGCTCTGCTGTATCTTGTACACTGTTACCACGCTCTGCTGTATCTTGTACACTGTTACCACGCTCTACTGTATCTTGTACACTGTTGTCACGCTCTACTGTATCTTGTACACTGTTGCCACGCTCTACTGTATCTTGTACACTGTTACCACGCTCTGCTGTATCTTGTACACTGTTACCACGCCCTGCTGTACCTTGTACACTGTTGCCACGCCCTGCTGTACCTTGTACACTGTTGCCACGCCCTGTTGTACCTTGTACACTGTTGCCACACTCTACTGTATCTTGTACACTGTTGCCACGCTCTACTGTATCTTGTACACTGTTACCACGCTCTGCTGTATCTTGTACACTGTTGCCACGCTCTACTGTATCTTGTACACTGTTGCCACACTGCTGTATCTTGTACACTGTTGCCACGTCCCGTTGTACCTTGTACACTGTTGCCACGCTCTGCTGTATCTTGTACACTGTTGCCACGTCCTGTTGTACCTTGTACACTGTTGCCACGCTCTGCTGTATCTTGTACACTGTTGCCACGTCCTGTTGTACCTTGTACACTGTTGCCACGCCCTGTTGTACCTTGTACACTGTTGCCACGCCCTGTTGTACCTTGTACACTGTTGCCACGCCCTGTTGTACCTTGTACACTGTTGCCACGCCCTGTTGTACCTTGTACACTGTTGCCACGCCCTGTTGTACCTTGTACACTGTTGCCACGCCCTGTTGTACCTTGTACACTGTTGCCACGCCCTGTTGTACCTTGTACACTGTTGCCACGCCCTGTTGTACCTTGTACACTGTTGCCACGCCCTGCTGTACCTTGTACACTGTTGCCACGCCCTGCTGTACCTTGTACACTGTTGCCACGCCCTGCTGTACCTTGTACACTGTTGCCACGCCCTGCTGTACCTTGTACACTGTTGCCACGCCCTGTTGTACCTTGTACACTGTTGCCACACTCTGCTGTACCTTGTACACTGTTGCCACGCCCTGTTGTACCTTGTACACTGTTGCCACGCCCTGTTGTACCTTGTACACTGTTGCCACACTCTGCTGTACCTTGTACACTGTTGCCACGCCCGGCTGTACCTTGTACACTGTTGCCACGCCCTGTTGTACCTTGTACACTGTTGCCACGCCCTGCTGTACCTTGTACACTGTTGCCACACTCTGCTGTACCTTGTACACTGTTGCCACGCCCTGTTGTACCTTGTACACTGTTGCCACGCCCTGCTGTACCTTGTACACTGTTGCCACGCCCTGTTGTACCTTGTACACTGTTGCCACGCCCTGTTGTACCTTGTACACTGTTGCCACGCCCTGCTGTACCTTGTACACTGTTGCCACGCCCGGCTGTACCTTGTACACTGTTGCCACGCCCTGTTGTACCTTGTACACTGTTGCCACGCCCTGCTGTACCTTGTACACTGTTGCCACGCCCTGTTGTACCTTGTACACTGTTGCCACGCCCTGTGTACCTTGTACACTGTTGCCACGCCCTGTTGTACCTTGTACACTGTTGCCACGCCCTGCTGTACCTTGTACACTGTTGCCACGCCCTTCTGTACCTTGTACACTGTTGCCACGCCCGGCTTGGCCTGTGCTAGCCACAGGTTCCCCACCAACAACACTGACTCCCTCGATGACGAACTCTCAGATCGAAGTCGTGATTCCCAACTGAATTGGCTAATCAGGTGTGTGTGTGTGTGTTCTTCACTGCCCTCCCTTCCTCTCTCCTTTCCTTTCAATCACCATTCCACTGATGTGTTCCGAGCTCATTTAATCATTTCCACTTTCCTTTACCTTCTCGTCCTCTCTCCCTTCCCAGTTGCTCTCCTGCATTTCCCTCCGGTTTATTTTTATCACTTGCTTTCCACTTCCCTCACTTTCCACTCCCCTCCCTCTCTCTTCCACTTTTCATTATGCTTTTTTGTCTTCTAATTTTTGTTCTTCCTGATTTGCCTCCTTAATCTCCTATTCTTACCTCACTATTCCTCTTTTCTTTCTTCCCCCCACTATTCCTCTTTTCTTTCTTCCCCCCTCTTATCTTCATCTCCCCCCCCCCTCTGATCTTCATCTTCCCCGTCACTGCTGGAGGTCAAGCAGTGATAGTGACGTCACGGACTCATGATTGCCCATGTTACTAACCCGTCACCTGAAGTAACGCCACCAATGGTGCCACTCTCGGCACTGACCTTTTGGTGGCCTTATAGCAGTGATTGATAAAGATTAAGCCACCCAAGAGGTGGTACGGGCATAAATAACCCGTAATTATAGCAGTCCCTTGGCTTTGTTTATATCGGTGCGCGGGGGCCCCGAGCCTCTGGCTAGCCTCAGAGCACCGCTGGTGTCGGGTGACGCCTCAGGTGGTTATATTCCCTCCTTCGTTGGGGCTTCTTCCAGACGTAAGACTTTTTCTCAGTCTGTTCGCATCTCCGCAGTGGCTGTCAGTCGTCATCTTGGGCAACATGGGACCCGTTCCCTCTCCGTCCTCTCCCTACTGTCACGCTTGGCGCCCTCGTCAAGTTCCATCCGTAGATCCCAAGTACCATCTATTGGTACTGGTAATGGCTCCAAAAGGCCTACACTTACGGGCTATTCATGCCCGTGCCACCTTTTGGGTGGGTTAATCTTTATCAATCAATCAATCGTCAAGTTCAGTTGACTCTCGGCAGCATTACGGAATACTTGCCTTTGCCAAGGTGGTGAGAAAGTATGAAGCGACGATCTCGCTTCATGCAGGTCGGCGTTCAATCCCCGAGTGGATGTATGGGCACCATTCCTTCTCCCCCCCCCCGGTCCCATCCCTAATCCTTATCTTGACCCTCTTCCAAGTGCTATATAGTGGTAATGGCTTGCCGCTTTTCCCCCTGACAATTTCCTCCCTCTTCACTAGGAGCTGCCATTAATGTGTGTGTGTGCTGTGATCACTCAGTATTTCACGAATCATGACGGTGTGTGGTGACAGGCAGTGATGTGCGTTTCGGACACACTAGCGCCGTCAAGCGGGGGGGGGGGGGGTTAGGCTGTCTGACTCGTCTCTGCTCAGCCCGTCCTCCAAACACAACCCGTCCTCGACTCAAGTCCATTCCAAATCCAGCGGTCGATCCCACGGACGCATTCATAAATTTGTACATGCTGTTCATTCAGAACCGGAATTTTCTCACATAAATTACTGTTATAATATATTAGTATATTGTGCATATATAGACATAGGTTAGGTTAGGTGTTTAGGTTCTATTGGCGATTATTTGTATTTGTAGTACGTTGGTGAAGCATTTACAGCGTTGTGGTTCGAACAAAAGTCGTCAGTGAAGCACTTGTTCTGGAAGTGTTCGAACGTCATCAGTTGTGAGTCGTGTGTAAACGGTGTTGCCAAACTGGAATTTTTTAAAAATTCTTAAAAAGGAAAACAAAAATTTCAAGTTTGGCACCAGGATGCTACTTCTGGAAAATACACGTGGAAAAGATGGGAACACTGCGGCCAGCGGCTATGGAGAATTTCTGTCGTTGGCAGCAGCAACGCCACCGACACCTCCACCGACAACGCCACCGACACCTCCACCGACACCACCACGACAACGCCACCGACACCACCACCGACACCTCCACCGACACCACCACCGATACCACCACCCGACAACGCCACCTCCACCGACAACGCCACCGACACCACCAACAACGCCACCGACACCTCCACCGACACCTCCACCGACACCAACACTACCACCGACAACGGATATTGTCTCGAACATACACGTCACCTCCCCACAACCTAATTCTTAACGAACTCTTCATGTAATTATGTTAATTATGCTTGCATATTTCATATGTATTACACTAATCTCTGTGCCAGTTATAATAACACTGCAACCTAAAACAAGGTATGTAATTTAAAACAATGGCACAATTTCTATTACATTATTACATAGCTTATTATAATTTGCATATGATATTCCATATTAAGCACTGACATTTCAGCATGTAAATCAGCATAAATAAGGATCGACTAAAATATTCACTTTTTCTATTTATTTAAATTCAACACGATTACAAACCTGCTAGTAATTTTGAATATGATTATTCTTATAGAGACGCAAGCAAGCAAGCAAATGTTGAAGGTGAAATTAGCATATCTATTCCTAATACACATTTTAGATAAAGTAACACAATTATTCATACGATGGTGTGACAATTGCATAGTTATGCTGAGGCCTAAAGCCTAGCCCACGAGTCATCATTTACGCGGTAAGTTTGTGGGTGATTAGTTCTCATCATCCTGCTGTGTGCCTACGTTGCTGCTCTTTAGTTCATCTATGTTGCTGCTCTTTAGTTCATCTATGTTCTGCTCTTTAGTTCATCTATGTTCTGCTCTTTAGTTCATCTATGTTGCTGCTCTTTAGTTCATCTATGAATGTTTTGGCCAAGTCTTCGTGTTCCTGTCTGCATTTTTTCTTGTTTGTTGGGGGGGGGGGGAGGGTTGAGGACCACCACCACCACCATTTTTTATACATCTGTCAGATTCCCACTTAAGTAGTTTGTGTTCATTCGGGCAACGGCAAACTCCTCAAAAATTGTAGCTTTTAATATGGAAGGTCCTCTTATCCCACTCATTGTTTCCTTTCTTATATTA
>WNGS01164858.1:2569894-2580233 GCA_020271785.1 Procambarus virginalis | reverse complement strand
AAAGCAGCAGCGCAGGCCCTCAGCACACCTCCAGCACCAATCTTTAATGAGTCCCTTACACAAGGGGACTTGCCCAGCTGCTGGAAAAGGCTAATGTGGTGCCAGTCTACAGAAAGGAGATATAAAAGAATGACTTAACTACAGGACCGGTCGCTCATAGGCATCCCTTGCAAAGTACTCGAAAGAATTATAAGGTTAAGACTAGTTGCACACACCAGAAAGAATTAGGTTTGTAAGTAAACAACAATACGGCTTTTGAGCGTGGAAATCATGCCGGACGAACCTCCTGGAGTTTTATGATAAGGTAACGAAAATAAGGCAAGACGGAGAAGGATGGGAGACTGTATATTTCTAGACTGTCGTAAAGCCTTTGATATAGTACCATATAGGAGGCTACTATACAAACTTGAGAGGCAGGCGGGACACATGCAGGTAGTACAAGGCATCACATCAGCACATGCAGGTAGTACAAGGCATCACATGAACACATGCAGGTAGTACAAGGCATCACATGAACACATGCAGGTAGTAAAAGGCATCACATCAACACATGCAGGTAGTACAAGGCATCACATCAGCACATGCAGGTAGTACAAGGCATCACATGAACACATGCAGGTAGTACAAGGCATCACATGAACACATGCAGGTAGTACAAGGCATCACATCAACACATGCAGGTAGTACAAGGCATCACATCAACACATGCAGGTAGTACAAGGCATCACATCAGCACATGCAGGTAGTACAAGGCATCACATGAACACATGAAGGTAAAAACATTAGAATATTAATATAAATGAAACTGCAGAAGGCTCATTGTCCCATTCGAGGCAACAACAGCTCTCTCTACCCACCCAATGAGTCTCTACACTTGCTTTACCTGTGCTTGAAACACTCCAACGTCTATAACGTTAGCAGGTAATTTGTTCCATAGATCTTCAACCCTATTTCCAGTCTGAGGGAGGGAGGGAGTGGGCAACCCTCAAATGTTCCAGCTAGGTAACTCCAGAGGGAAGATGGGAGCCTACGCGACCATCAGGTCGACCTGAAGCAAACCACAACAGAAGCCTTAAACCATTCTACTGCCCTCCTTCCTAACCAGCACTTTTTTCCAGCTTTCCACACGGACGTCCCATCCCACACTGACTTGTTCTCCTAGCCTCTCTCCTTGTTTCCCATACAATAACACCTGCAAACCTATCTTCACTCCCTAAACGGTTATTAATTCTAATCCGGAACTCCATTTACGACGATATATATACCACGTATGCCAGACCAATTCTGGAAATATGCGGCGCCAGAGTGAAGTTCTTGTGAGACATGAATTGAAACTGGCGAAAGATGAGAGGTACGTCACCAGACTAGCCCCAGAGCTGGAAGGTACGAGTTTCGAGGACAACTTAAAGAAATTAACCCTACCTCGCCGAATGATAGGAGATTTAGGGAAGGTATGTTTATTATATAAAATTATCGAGGGAAACCATAGAGCAAACAAAAGAGAAGATTTTTTGGAAAGTGCGGTACCAGAACAACGGACGCAGGTGGACACTAAGTACCCAAATGAGTCACTGGAACATAAGATATATATTTTTCAGTGGCAGAGTAATGAATAAATGAAATACACAAAGTAGTAGAGTTATTGGTGGCTCACCATAGTTTCTAATAAAGATATGATAGTCTAATAGGCTCCGGACACAGCACACTATTGAAATAGTGTTCAGTGGCGGGACTCAAGAGCTGAAACTTGATCTTAGTAGGCACAGTTAATTGAGTGCGCGCGCGCGCGCACACACACACACACACACACACACACACACACACACACACACACACACACACACACACACACACACACACACACACACACACACACACACACACTAGTCTAGTGGCAAGTCCAAAGGTATGCCACTAGACTAGTCCCAGAACTAAGAGGCATGAGTTACGAGGAAAGGCTGCGGGAAATGCACCTTACGACACTGGAAGGCAGAAGAGTAAGGGGAGATATGATCACAACCTACAAAATCCTCAGAGGAATCGACCGGGTAGACAAGGACAAACTATTCAACACTGGGGGGGGACGCGAACAAGGGGACACAGGTGGAAACTGAGTACCCACATGAGCCACAGAGACGTTAGAAGGAACTTTTTCAGTGTCAGAGTAGTTAACGGATGGAATGCATTAGGCAGTGATGTGGTGGAGGCTGACTCCATACACAGTTTCAAGTGTAGATATGATAGAGCCCAGTAGGCTCGGGAATCTGTACACTTCTTGATTGACAGTTGAGAGGCGGGACCAAAGAGCCAACGCTCAACCCCCGCAAGCACAAATAGGTGAGTACACACACACACACACACACACAAGGTAGTACTACTAGGTGAGTACACACGGGGGACCTCGCGGCCAAGTGAACAGCACTCTAGGATCGTAGTCTTAAGGGCCCGGGTTCGATCCCCGGCAGAGGCAGAAACAAATGGGTAGTGTTTCTTTCAACCTGATGAATTTGTTCATTTGATATATCATGTTATTGTGATTTTTGTGTGTACAGTTTGAAGTGTAGATATGATTGAGCCCAGTAGGCTCGGTAACTTGTATACCAGTTGATTGACGGTTGAGAGGCGGGACCAAAGAGCAACAGCTCAACTCCCGCAAGCACAACTGAGTACACACATGTTATCACTTCCGCTCTTGCAATAGGCTCGTGCCTGACACAGGATTAACTTTTTACTCAGGCCATTTACACTTCAATTAGATCTAGGATGTGATCCTTGTAACCCGACCTTTTACAAATTACGTCTGAATTTAGCCGTTTACCCGTATGGCCGAAAATTGACGTAATTTGAAAATGAAAACAAAAAAATTAAAATAAATTTGGGATTTTTTTTTTAAACTGTAAGTTTAGGGTCTTCTGATAGGTTAGGTGGGCAGAAAATTCTCCTACAGTTTCAAAACGTCATGAAAAACGTTAATTGAAAGTTTCTTCTCCTAACCTTACCGAGTAAGCCGGAGGATTCAAACTGAAAACGGGACAGCACGTCACTTTAGTTAGCCGATTTCATTTCAAATTACGTCAGTTTTCGGCTGTAGCGCGGATACGAGCAAAAAACGTTATTTTTAAGAGGACGGGTTGCCTAAAACCCCTGTGATGTAAAAATACAACCACCCGTAATTTACTGAATTTGAAGCCCACATCAAAAGGATATCATCAGCGGCACATGCTAGAGTGGCCAACATAGGAACTGCCTTTAGAAACTTGTGTAAGGAATCGTTCAGGACCTTGTAGACCACTTATGTCAGACCAGTCCTGGAGTATGCAGCTCCAGCCTGGAGTCCATACCTAGTTAAACACAAGACAATGTTAAAGAAGGTTCAGAAGTATGCCACCAGACTGGTCCCAGAACTGAGGTATGAGCTATGAGGAAAGGCTGCAAACCTAAATCTCACGTCCCTGGAAGACAGAAGAGTAAGGGGAGACATGATAACCATTTACAAAAATTCTCAAGGGAATTGGCAGGGTGGACAAAGACAAACTCTTTAGCACGGGGGGCAACACGAACAGGGGACACAGGTGGAATTTAGTACTCAGATGAGCCACAGAGACGTTAGAAACATTTTTTTCATTGTCAGAGTAGTTAGTAAATGGAATGCATTAGGCAGTGATGTGGTGGAGGCTGACTCCATACACAGTTTCAAATGTAGATATGACAGAGCCCAGTAGGCTCAGGAACCTGCACAACATTGATTGACAGTTGAGAGGTGGGACCAAAGAGCCAGAGCAACCCCCGCAAGCACAACTAGGCTAGTATGTATGGCGAGAGAGCCAGCGGATCAACCGACCGTCGCGGTCAATAAATATAAAGGCACATGCAGGCAGCCCGAACTGTGTGAGGGACGCGACATGAATACTCCAGCGGGCGCTGCAGCAAGAGTCACGCTGCGCCACCACAAGCGCCTCGCTAAACAACGGTGTGTGTGTGTGTGTATATATATATNCATTAATCTATTTATGTATTAATCTGATACGATAGGTTACGGGAACTTTCAAATCCAGGGATTCTATCACAATGGTTGTACTATTCAAATCACTTTTGCTGTCCCGGCTTGAGTACTGCTCAGTACTCACTTCCCCCTTCAGAGCAGGAGAGATTGGTGAAATAGAGGGAATACAGAGAACATATACGGTACACATAGACACGATAGAGCGACTAAATTATTGAAACCGTTTCAAAGCTCTCCAAATGAAATCTTAAGAAAGGAGACGAGAGAGGTATCAAATAATACGTACATGAAAAATACTGGAGGGTCGGGTTCAAAATTTACACAGTAAAATAACATACTGGAATGAACAATATGGAAATGCAGAATAGAACCAGTGAAGAGTAGAGATGCCAAGAGCACAGAGAGCACTATGAACATCAGAGGTCGGCGGTAGTTCTGTGTCCTCCGCGGTTGTTCAACATGATTTAGTGGCGTGTTTAATTTCACATTACAGTGACATCAAAGTAAGGATTACCACAACTACTTAGGCGAAGGCGGAAGCTTCTCATCTCCCTCTGGGATGCTTTGGAGACGCTCGAGGAAATTACCAACCTCGCTCTGGGAACATCAAGGGAATGGCGTGGAAGTTGGCGAGTGGTGAAGGTTAGAAGCTGTTGGTGTGGGTTCCCCCCATTCCCAGCAGGGTCTAGCCCGTCTCCCCAGCTGGGTCTAGCCACTCTTCCCAGCTGGGTCTAGCCACTCTCCCCAGCTGGGTCTAGCCACTCTTCCCAGCTGGGTCTAGCCACTCTTCCCAGCTGGGTCTAGCCACTCTTCCCAGCTGGGTCTAGCCACTCTCCCCAGCTGGGTCTAGCCACTCTCCCCAGCTGGGTCTAGCCACTCTCCCCAGCTGGGTCTAGCCACTCTCCCCAGCTGGATCTAGCCACTCTCCCCAGCTGGATCTAGCCACTCTCCCCAGCTGGATCTAGCCACTCTCCCCAGCTGGGTCTAGCCACTCTCCCCAGCTGGGTCTAGCCCGTCTCCCCAGCTGGGTCTAGCCACTCTCCCCAGCTGGGTCTAGCCACTCTCCCCAGCTGGGTCTAGCCCGTCTCCCCAGCTGGGTCTAGCCCGTCTCCCCAGCTGGGTCTAGCCCGTCTCCCCAGCTGGGTCTAGCCCGTCTCCCCAGCTGGGTCTAGCCACTCCCCAGCTGGGTCTAGCCACTCTCCCCAGCTGGGTCTAGCCACTCTCCCCAGCTGGGTCTAGCCACTCTCCCCAGCTGGGTCTAGCCACTCTCCCCAGCTGGGTCTAGCCACTCTTCCCAGCTGGGTCTAGCCCGTCTCCCCAGCTGGGTCTAGCGACTCTCCCCAGCTGGGTCTAGCGACTCTCCCCAGCTGGGTCTAGCGACTCCCCCCAGCTGGGTCTAGCCACTCTCCCCAGCTGGGTCTAGCCACTCTCCCCAGCTGGGTCTAGCCCGTCTCCCCAGCTGGGTCTAGCCCGTCTCCCCAGCTGGGTCTAGCCCGTCTCCCCAGCTGGGTCTAGCCCGTCTCCCCAGCTGGGTCTAGCCCGTCTCCCCAGCTGGGTCTAGCCCGTCTCCCCAGCTGGGTCTAGCCCGTCTCCCCAGCTGGGTCTAGCCCGTCTCCCCAGCTGGGTCTAGCCCGTCTCCCCAGCTGGGTCTAGCCCGTCTCCCCAGCTGGGTCTAGCCACTCTCCCCAGCTGGGCCTAGCCACACTCCCCAGCTGGGTCTAGTCATGAGTCCAGTCACTGTTACTCTCCTCAGGCTGGTCGGGTCAGTCTCTTGGAAATTTGGGTTCGAATCCCACAGCTGCCGCCAATGTAACAGGATGGGAGGAGTCAAGTGAATGATTTAATGAAAATATATTCAGTGACATTCTTGAAAAGTGTCGAATACTTAAAGAAAAGATTGTGTGTCAAAGTTTAAATGAAAACCAATAAATTATAATAAACTGCATAATTACTTCAAATCACAACTGGATAATTATTCACATCCTGGTTAATTACTACGCAATTGCCACTGTCTTATTGATAGGGAAGACAAAGGCAATCAAATTAAATAATCAAATCACTTCTGGCACTCAAGTAAATAATCCAATTTAAACACTAGACTTAATCCCACATCAGTAAAAAAAATGATAAACATTAAATACAATTATAATAGAATACAAAATAATACTGTAACCTTTCTTAACTGTAAAATAATCACTGGAATTAGAAAGACTGGGGAATTACTTAAGCGAATACACAATTCTAGAAATAACAGATAAACAGTCGTCTACTTCTCTTTGTTTATTGAAATAAACATATATATAATTACACATACATATAAGACGTGTATTAGGTTTCAATTGCTTAATCTTTTCCCACAATTAAACACAATTAAAGCTAGTCTTAAATACAGAACTCTAACCAATTCTCTACACCTCACTCTAATAAACATATAATAGACCTGTAATCTCAGCTGCTGTATCTCGTCTAACAGTCTACCGTCCTACCACTTGGACTGGACGGTAGAGCGACGGTCTTGCTTCATGCAGGTCGGCATTGAATCCCCGACCGTCCAAGTGCTTAGGCACCATTCCTTTTTACCTCGTCCCATCCCAAGTCTTCATCCAGTCACTATCGCTCTGCCCCAGCTGGGTCCAGTCACTGTGGCTCTGTCCCAGCTGGGTCCAGTCACTGTGGCTCTGTCCCAGTTGGGTCCACTGTGGCTCTGTCCCAGTTGTGGTCCAGTCACTGTGGCTCTGTCCCAGCTGGGTCCAGTCACTGTGGCTCTGTCCCAGCTGGGTCCAGTCACTGTGGCTCTGTCCCAGCTGGGTCCAGTCACTGGGGCTCTGTCACAGCTGGGTCCAGTCACTGTGGCTCTGCCCCAGCTGGGTCCAGTCACTGTGGCTCTGTCCCAGCTGGGTTCAGTGCTTCATATGCAGAGAGGGTGACAACCAAGGGTGAAAAGGTTAGTAAGAGGGCGTTGGAGGGGTAGACTGCATCTTCATGGTGTCAGGAAGCCTTTTGACGCGGTGCCCCATAAAAGACTGGTGCATAAGTTAAAGAAATGGGCAGAGGTAACAGGTCAGGTGCTCCAGTGAATAAAGGAGCACCTAAGCCAGAGAAAGCATAGGTGTGCGCGCGCACATGCGTATTGTGCTTGCGGGGGTTGAACTTCAGCTCTTTTGGTCCCGCCTCTCAACTGTCAATCAACTGGTGTACAGGTTCCTGAGTCTACTGGGCTCTTATCATATCTACATTTGAAACTGTGTATGGAGTCAGCCTCCACCACATCACTGCCTAATACATTCCATTTGTTAACTATAACATTGTAAGTTCTTTTCTAATGCCTCTTTGGTTCACAGTTTCCACCTGTCTCCTCTTGTTTATATGCCACCCGTGTTAAGTAATGTTTTTTTTTTTACCCTATAATTTCCTCTGAAATCGTGTATCTGGCGATCATGTCTCTCCTACTCTTCTATCTCCAACGACATGAAGTTTAGTTCCCGTAGTCTCTCCTCCTACCTGGTTGATACCTGGTGATGGGGTTCTGGGAGTTCTTCTACTCCCCAAGCCCGGCCCGAGGCCAGGTTTGACTGGGAGAGTTTGGTCCACTAGGCTGTTGCTTGGAGCGGCCTGCAGGCCACATACCCACCACAGCCCGTTGGTCCGGCACTCCTTGGAGGAAACAATCTAGTTTCCTCTTGAAGATGTCCACGGTTGTTCCGGCAATATTTCTTATGCTCGCTGGGAGGGTGTTGAACAACCGTGGACCTCTGTTTATACAGTGTTCTCTGATTGTGCCTATGGCACCTCTGCTCTTCCTAGCTCATATCTTTCAGCTCGAGTATTAGTCTGGTGGCATACCTTTGAACCTTCTCCAAATTTAGTCTTGCTTGACTAAATACGAACTCCATGCTGGAGCAGCATACTCCAGGATTGGTGTGACATATGTGGTATACAAGGTTCTGAATGATTCCTTACACAGATTCTAAAGGCCGTTCTTATGTCTGGTATATGCCGCTGATGATATCCTCTTGACGTGGGCTTCAGAGGGAACAGGTCTGGCGTGATATCAACCCCAAGTCTTTCTCTCTCTCCGATTCATGAAAGATTCATCTCCCAAATGGCACAGTGTGTCAGGCTCCCTACACTTATTTTCTTTAAATTACATTGTTTGGTTAACTCAGTTAGCCACTTGTTGAACCATTCCTGCAGCTTGTCCAGGTCTTCTTGAAGCCTCAAGCAGTCTTCCACTTTCGTAATCCTTCTCATAATTTTGACATCAGCAAACATTGAGAGGAACGAGTCTATACCCTCTGGAAGATCATTTACGTATAGCAGAAACGGGATATGTCCGAGTACAGAACCCTGTAGGACTCTGCTAGTGGCATGACGCCATTCTGAGGGCTCGCTCCCCACCCCTCACAGTAACACTGAATCCTATTGCTTAGGTATTCCATTGTCCACTAGAGCATCCTACCAGTTACTCTTGCCCGTTTCTACAACTTATGCATCAGTCTCTTATTTGGTACTGTGCCAAAGGCTTTCCGACAGTTCAAGAATATGCCGTATATTCACCTAGTTGTGTTTGCGGTGTGTGAGATTGAGCTTGAGCTAGATTGAGCTTTGCTCTTTCGGCCCGCCTCTCAACTGTCAATCAACTGTTTACTAACTACTATTTTTCGGCACACCAAATACACACACCTCAGGAAGCAGCCCGTGACAGCTGACTAACTCCCAGGTACCTATTTACTGCTAGGTAACAGGGGCATTCAGGGTGAAAGAAACTTTGCCCATTTGTTTCTGCCTCCTGCGGGAATCGAACCCGCGCCACAAGAATTACAAGTCCTGCGCGCTATCCACCAGGCTATGAGGCCCCTATCGTGTGTGTGTGTGTGTGTACTCACCTATTTGTACTCACCTATTTGCAGGCGAAGAGTCACAATAACGTGGCTGAAGTATGTTGACCAGACCAACACACTAGAAGTTGAAGGGACGACGACGTTTCGGTCCGTCCTGGACCATTCTCAAGTCGCTTGTGATGAGGAGGTGATTGATTGATGATTGATGAAGATTAAGCCACCCAAAAGGTGGCACGGGCATGGATAGCCCGTAGGTGGTGGCCCTTTGAGCCATTACCAGTATCAAGAGCTGATACTGGAGATCTGTAGAGGTGCGACTGCACCCTGCGTGACGGGAGATGTCTCCGTCGATGAGGAGGTAGAGAACGGGAATAATAGGCAAGAGAGAGGTGAGGAGGAAAGTAAGGTGTAGAGAATAGTAGTAATAATGAGAACTGCAGAAGGCCTATTGGCCCATACGAGGCAGCTCCCATTATAACGAAGGAAAGGTAATAGGAATAAGCAGAGGATAGCAAGGGAGCGTAGGAAAAGACAATGAACAGAAAAAGGGGAGAAGAGAGAAAGAAAAGGAAAGAGAAAGAAAGATAAATGGAAGGGGTAAGCTTATGTTAAGTCACGTTTGTTAGAAAGATTAGAGCATTGAGTATGTACTGTGAAAGGGAAGAGTCCACAGCAACAAAGCCAGGACTCAAGTTCATGTTGGGTACATTGTGTATAAGAGCCGATTCTACAAGACGGCGTCTGTGAAGGAGTAGAGGCAGGAAAGATTATTTTGGAGGAAGACCAATCAATGGGATGATTAGATCCTCACATGGCAGAAGAGAGCATTGTTAGTGTCTGCAGACTTAACACTTCTCTTGTGTTCTTTAAGTCTGTCATTCAGTGTACGGCCAGTTTCGCCAAAGTATTGGAGAGGACAAGAAGAACAGGAAATAGAGTAGACACCAGCAGCATTAGAAGCAGGAGGAGCAGTGTGAACTAGATTGCTACGAAGTGTGTTAATTTTTTAGTCACACACACCACCTATTTGTGTGTGTGTGTGTATTCACCTATTTTTGCTAACCTATTGTGCCTGCAGGATCGAGCTCTAGCTTTTAGACCACGATTTTCTATCCAAGGTTGTCTAATGCAATAACTTCTGGCCTATTTCCCTTTCATACCTGCTTTTAAAGTTATCAATGGAGTTAGCCTCTACAACCTGCTCCTTTAGGTCCTTCCATTTACTCACTTCCCTCACGCTAAAGGGAAACTTTCTAACATCACTATGACACATCTGAGTCTCAAGCTTCCATCTGTGCCACCCTGATATGTTGATGTTCATTGTATCAATTCCTCAGTTTCCACCATGTCAATCCCTCTAGTATTTTATACGTCTGTATCAAGTCCACCCTCTCCCTCCTCCTTTCTAACGTCGTCAGGTTGAGCTCCTTCAGTCAGTCTCGTACACATCCCTCGCAGCTCTGGGACGAGTCTCCTTGCAAACATCTGCACTTTT
>WNGS01164858.1:2550843-2560849 GCA_020271785.1 Procambarus virginalis | reverse complement strand
GAAGAAAGTGCAGAATAGAACCAGTGAAGAGCAGGGTGCCACTGTATAAAAAGAGGTCCGCAGTTGTTCAACATCCTCCCAGCGACTATAAGAAATATTGCCGGAACAACCGTGGACATCTTCAAGAGAAAACTAGACTGTTTAAAAAAAAAAAAAAAAAAAAAAAAAAAAAAAAAAACGTACCGGACCATCCGGGCTGTGGTGGGTATGTGGGCCTGCGGGCCGCTACATGCAACAGCTTGGTGGACCAAACTCTCGCAAGTCACGCCTGGCCTCGGGCCGGCTTGGAGTAGAACAACTCCCAGAACCCCATCAAGCGGGTACCCCAAACCCGGTTTAATTAAACCGGTACTTCAACCATCCCACGATGGAGGCCTGGTCGGCGACCGGGCCGCGGGGTCACTGAGCCACGAAATCACCTCAAGGTAACCATCCCACCCCCACAGTTTAGACCGGTGGGGCTGCTCCCTCCCTCCCTGCCCCTTCTTGGTTGCTATCATTACCGATAATAGTGTATACACCGATATCGGAACTGCCCTGATCCCGAGGGTAGGAGTCCCGGCTCGGGGGAACACCGTTGAAAATTACAATTAATGGGCAGTTTTCATAGCACACATTTGATTGTGTTGTAATTGGTGGATTTACAGGCATTGCAGAATATTTTGTGCAATAATACGTGTTCTAGGTGTTTATAGGCTGGTATAATGAACATCTATGGTGTGTGCTCTGATGAACATTAATAAAATATGTTGATATGAACATGTGTAAAGTGAACTGTGATGGACATATTTAAAGTGTGTGGTGTTGAACGTGCATAAAGTGTACTATGATGAACATTTATGAAATGTGATGTGTTGAACACTGTTCTGTGATGCATAACTTGTACTAAAATGAATATAAAGTGTACAGTGATGAAGTGTACAGTGATGAAGTGTACAGTGATGAAGTGTACAGTGATTGAATAGTGTACAGTGATTGAATAGTGTACAGTGATTGAATAGTGTACAGTGATTGAATAGTGTACAGTGATTGAATAGTGTACAGTGATTGAATAGTGTACAGTGATTGAATAGTGTACTGTGATTGAATAGTGTACTGTGATTGAATAGTGTACTGTGTTGAACACAGTGAACTATGATGAACACAAAGTGTACTGTGATAGCCAATGTACTGTAATAAACTCACACATGGTGAACACACACAATATAGTGTAACGAACGCGAATATTTCAATTAACTCTGTCGACTATTATATATACACAAAGGTATTAACTCAATGTTTATTCAGTTTATTGTAAAGGCAGAGTGATTGCACTATTACCTAAATTGATTACCTGTTGTTTGATGTTTGGGATTTGTCTTATTGGTGCCTGTGTGTGTGTGTGTTTGTGTTTTACTGTGTTAAAGGGTTAATTAAAAATATCTTGGTTTAGTCTCATTTGTTGGCGGATCTTAATCCAAGGTATGAATGTAGGTACCGGTATTTACCACAGGTTTTATATCAATATTTCCCCAAAAATTTCATTTAGGTATTTCTCCCCAAATTTCATACCAGAGAGGGAGGGAATTATCAGGGAAAAGAGCCAAGCCATTACGAGTAAATAGCACTTGGAAGGGGTGAGGATAAGGATTTGGGATGGGATGGGGGGGGGGGGGGGGGGGAAGGAATGGTGCCCAAGCACTTGGACGGTCGGAGGTTGAACGCCGACCTGCATGAAGCGAGACCGTCGCTCTACCGTCCAGCCCAAGTATTTCCATACGGGTATTTCCCCCACCCCCCAAGTTTCATACCGGTATTTCCCCAGATTTTCACGTGTTACCTCTACCATGTTATCCCTGCCATGTTATCTCTGGACATGTTCAATACATGTTCGTGTTTGCCAGGCTCCCGGCAATACAACGGTCCATTTAACAGTGTTTATATAACGTGGATTTACAATGCAAAATCGACGTGAATTATACCTGATGTAAATATGTAATGAAAAATGGTAACATTTCCATTTTATTCAAATGGTCATCAATACTCGACAACAAATCCGCACCCCGCGCGCGGGCACTATAGCTTTTAGATACTAGGTATCACTATACACAATCGTCTTCACTGAAGCTATCATCACCATGCACCATCATCTAAACAATATACAACCCTCTCCAAGCAAACACAAAAGTGGTGTACCAGTTTACATGCCCCAGTGAAGGATGTCACCTTCGATCTACTTGTATTGGTATGACCACCACACAGCTTTCCAGAAGACTGACCGGCCATCTACAAGCTGGTGCCTCTAGAAACCATATACAAGTGTACACAACACAACACTCACTAGGAACATGCTGGTAGACAATACAACACTCCTGTCATACACCACTGACCAGAGAAGACCGAAAATACTGGAAGCTAGACTCATAAGAGGAAAAAAAAAAGACCTCTAAGTATACAGTTGGATATGAATATATATACACTATATAATATAGAAGTATGTAGACTCCGATACCTTGCCTGCGCTCAGACCCAGACCTCACCATACAGCACGGGTAACAACATCTCTACCCAGTTCTCCCCCTCACACCGCCTTACCCAGTGTCTGATGGGCATCCATCCCCATTATTCCCCTATTTCTTCACCTGTGTGTGATTACCTTGTCCTCCCCCCTCCCCCTTCCCCCCCTCCCCCTTCCCCCCCCCTCCCCCTTCCCCCCCCCTCCCCCTTCCCCCCCCCTCCCCCTTCCCCCCCCCTCCCCTTCCCCCCCCTCCCCCTTCCCCCCCCTCCCCCTTCCCCCCCCTCCCCCTTCCCCCCCAACTTCACCTCTTTCACATGAGTATTTCAGATAAATTTGCACCTTGTATATTCATTCCTTACCTGTTCCAGAGTGGAACGGAACGTTGTAGAAAAATAATGCCCTAATCCGGAGAGTAAGAAAATATTTAGAAGCATAGAAAGCTTGTACTATAAGTTCAACAACGCCAGCAAAGCGGTCAAATTTAACCAAATATGCATAAAGCAAAGCCTGCTGCCCAATATATATATATATATATATATATATTATATATATATATATATATATATATATATATTAATCGTTTATAGATGTAGTATATCGTAGGGTTGGTCAGAGAGCGTGCACACGAGCAAGCTGGTAAACATCGTCAGATAATAACTGAGGGAGTTGAGGAGTCTGGCTGGTGGTAACAGTGCCAAGAATAGACACAGTTCTGGCACTCTTCCAGCCCGAGGTTCCAGCGAGTGCCTGCAGGTTGATCTAACAGCGCCTCCCGCATCACCCCGTCTGGTGGCACTCTGATTAAGCCTTGTTTGTAATGATTGTTTAGCAACGTTAATGATGGTAATGTGTGTGTGTGTGTGTGTGTGTGTGTGTGTGTGTGTGTGTGTGTGTGTGTGTGTGTGTGTGTGTGTGTGTATAAAACTTACACGTGTTTGTAGGGCTGTTTGTAGAGCGTTAGCTCCTGAGCCCCGATTTTTAAGTCTTAAAAAATTTCTGTTTGTTGAATCCGTCATCACTTCTCCCACCTGAGTCTTTCCTACCCGCGCCACACACACTCATGGCGTTCTCTCATGTATCTCTGATTCATTCAGGTTTTCATCTTGTATTCTGTTTACCTTGCAACTTTCTCTAAGGCATCTTGAATGTTGGGATCATTTCTCTTGTGTATGTCCTCTTCAGGTGTTTTTTTTTTTCAGCTGAATCTTGTGGCACTGACCGTTTAAGTTGCTTGTGTGACTGAGGAGATAACTTGGTGGTATACTACCTCAATATTAATGCTCATTGTTTTGCTGCTGAAATAAATGGTTCTACTTGTTTTGGTCCTCCATGTGGTTTTGGCTTTACATATTTTGGTTGTTTAGATCACGTTTGCTTTGTTTATTTTCCTGCTTGCTATGGTCATGCTCATTTTAGTTTTGGTTGCTATAGTTTGATCGTTTCCTGATTCTGGTCCCATTAATATTGGTTATGCTGGTGCCTATTTTCCCTATGCTTATTTATTTATTTTATTATTTATAGCGACCCTGTTTTCTGTATTATTCGCCTTGTTTTATGTCAGTCTCCCATAAATACTTGGCTCTGGGTTATATTGGGACCCTTTTTAGTCTTGACCTTATGGAAAATGCTGAGCGGAGATTGACCCGAGGTCAGCCTGGGGACGTAGGTTGGTTCATGGTTGGTGGGGGGGAGCACTTAGCGAGCGGCCTGGCCCTTCCTGGCCCCGTTAATTACCCTGGTGATTAACGACCATCATCAGCATCCTCACTGATAATACCACGCCGTCCTGGGTTAATTCAGGCAGCAACGCAAGTTATTTTATCCCTATTTAGGTCGTTTACTAACGTTATATAGCAAAATAAATAATACAATCAGTACATCGTCGTTTGCCACTTGCTTGGGTTGGGGAGGCATGAGCCCGGAGGTGAAGGGGAAGCAATATAGCAGCACACAAGGTGAAGGTGAAACGCTTCAGTGTACTATATCTTAAGACACTTGAGTAGTCCTCCACAACAGCAGCACCGTTGTAGTGTGTCCAACAGGGTGTGCTGCCACCGTAGTGTGGCCACCAGGAGTGTTGAACATTATCTAACACAGTGCACAGTTACAAACCCATTAAGATTTCAACTTAGATTCAACAGAGCAGAAGTTGTTGTTAAACACACATGGCAAAATCTTACTGAAGCGACCATACGAGTCATAAATACTCATACTCCGCCCCAAGTAAAACAGAAACAAGCAACAATTTGTGGGCCAGCCAGAGGCTTAGGTCCCGCGCAGGAATATCCCTGCATAAAAAAAGGTCTGCGAAGCGTGTCCGTCCTCGCAGCAAATACCCCCCCCCCCCAGGCCTGGCCTCAGGCCGGGCTTGGAGAATAGAACTACTCCTAGAACCCCATCAAGCAGGTATCCATTACCATGAGAAACCATCCTGCCCCCGTTCAAACCAACTGGATAGTTATCTAGATATTTGTGATGGTCTAAAAGCATATTACAGTTTCAGTAGTCTACATGTAAACTGGCAAATGAACTTTTGTCATAACAGTGAATATTTTCAAGTTATAAAGTTATTGTATTATAAATCGTTGGTTGAAAATATGAGAAGTGCATGCTGAGAACGTTTTCTTGGAAGAATTTGGTTTCTTTAAGCGGAATTCTCGGGCATACTGAAATAGTTTTCGAATTCCATATTTCACATTATCGTCAATAATACATCGTATTAACATAACGAAACGTTATTAACATAGTGAAACGTTTACATAGCGAAATGTTATTAACATAGCCAAAACGTAATGAAACCTAACGAAAACCTTTTTGCCAAAATCTAATAAAACCTGAACGATCATAAACATTTATGATCGGAATCCTCCTTTGTATGCTCTGAGGGGAATATTTACATCCACCTTACACACAGTACCGGGCCTGGAACTGTGCAGCATGCTCCAGGTGGCCACCCCGGGGAGGTGGTGGGGTGGGTGTGGACCTGTAAGCTGGGTATTAACCAGTCATTACAATTCATTTTACATTAACGGAAATGGCAGCAGATTTTAACTGAATGTTTTTGTTCCTATGTAAATACTGCAATGTGTTCACTCACACACTTCATCTCGCATTTGCAACCATTTTTGGTTTTCCAGTCTCACTACAGTGTCAGGCAAGCGTCGACCCAACATTTACTAAGAGTCCAGTAATAGGATGTGTGGGCGGGTTAAGAGGAGCCGAGCTGACACCTGCCTCAGGTGTTAGAGGCGCCTTGAGGGACTTGATATGCTCTCCCGCCCTCAGCATCACCACCAGCCTCCACCGCGTCATTCATCTCCCTCAGTGGACAACCTCATTCAGGAAAGTTATTTTTGTTTGCATCATCGTTTCTCGTGATGAGCTTTCATCATTGGAACGCCCACACCGAACTTTTCTCTCCTTTTGATTAGTCTTCTGTCGAAACGACCTGAACGTCGAACCTTGTCGTCCTTAGACGGGTCGTCCCCCCCCCCCCTAGGTGCTCTTTATTGGAATGTCACCATTATTTTTTTCCTCGGTAATAAATGTTCTCTGACTAGGGAATTCATTAGTGTTGCTCTCATAAGGTCCTGAAGGAGGACCTCCAGTGGGTAATAAGTTCATCATCCACTAGATTTCCGTCGCTGAACATTCCGTTTTAAATTTCCCTCTCTTTTTTTTTTTGGGCATTTCTCCTCAGATATTAGATGGTATATTGGCCTGCCATCATTGGCCATTTTGCACGAGATTCCTGGCACAGGAATTCTTGCATTATAAGCGACTTCTGTCATCAAATCTCAGTTGGATCTCTTACAGGCAACTACTTCTAATAAATCTTTGGCATCTTACAATCAGGGTACTCAAATAATATATTTATATTAGTCGTTTCCAATAAATTTCAGTTTGAGCTTTCACAAGTGACCTCTTCTAATAAATCGTCGTATAAGCAAAATCTTCATACAAATCGCTGTCGTCGACTCGAGCGAGATGCAACGTGGGATTTGATGCTTGTTCAGAGTATTTCTTGGCTTCCTCACGAACACGACCAACACCACCGGCCTCTGGACATAATTGGTGTTCACGACTAACACCCCCGGCCTCTGGACATAATTGGTGTACGCGACCAACACCACCGGCCTCTGGACATAACTGGTGTACACAACTAACACCACCGGCCTCTGGACATAACTGGTGTACACGACTAACACCACCGGCCTCTGGACATAACTGGTGTACACGACTAGCACCACCGGCCTCTGGACATAACTGGTGTACACAACTAACACCACCGGCCTCTGGACATAACTGGTGTACACGACTAACACCACCGGCCTCTGGACGTAACTGGTGTACACGACTAACACCCCCGGCCTCTGGACATAACTGGTGTACACAACTAACACCACCGGCCTCTGGACATAACTGGTGTACACAACTAACACCACCGGCCTCTGGACATAACTGGTGTACACGACTATCACCACCGGCCTCTGGACATAACTGGTGTACACGACTATCACCCCTGGCCTCTGGACATAACTGGTGTACACGACTAACACCCCGGCCTCTGGACATAACTGGTGTACACGACTAACACCACCGGCCTCTGGACATAACTGGTGTACACGACTATCACCACCGGCCTCTGGACATAACTGGTGTACACGACTAACACCCCCGGCCTCTGGACATAACTGGTGTACACGACTAACACCCCCGGCCTCTGGACATAACTGGTGTACACGACTAACACCCCTGGCCTCTGGACATAACTGGTGTACACGACTAACACCCCCGGCCTCTGGACATAACTGGTGTACACGACTAACACCCCCGGCCTCTGGACATAACTGGTGTACACGACTAACACCCCCGGCCTCTGGACATAACTGGTGTACACGACTAACACCACCGGCCTCTGGACATAACTGGTGTACACGACTAACACCCCTGGCCTCTGGACATAACTGGTGTACACGACTAACACCCCGGCCTCTGGACATAACTGGTGTACACGACTAACACCCCCGGCCTCTGGACATAACTGGTGTACACGACTAACACCACCGGCCTCTGGACATCAGTAGGCTTCGTTAAAGCCCTTTAGGTGAGAGTGACGTTTATTAACGCCAGAAATGTCCCGCTAAATCTTGTTAATGGCTCCAGTATTCCAGCCTGGCTTGACCCCTTGTTTGTTTTGGTGCTCCACCGAGTATACTTATTGGTGAGGTGACCTTAGCTGTTTGTTGTCCTGTGTAGCTGTATGTTGTGTCCTGTGTAGCTGTATGTTGTGTCCTGTGTAGCTGTATGTTGTGTCCTGTGTAGCTGTATATTGTGTCCTGGGAGACTGTAGCTGTATATTGTGTCCTGGGAGACTGTAGCTGTATATTGTGTCCTGGGAGACTGTAGGTGTATATTGTGTCCTGGGAGACTGTAGCTCTATATTGTGTCCTGGGAGACTGTAGCTGTATATTGTGTCCTGGGAGACTGTAGCTGTATATTGTGTCCTGGGAGACTGTAGCTGTATATTGTGTCCTGTGTAGCTGTATGTTGTGTCCTGGGAGACTGTAGCTGTATTTGTGTCCTGTGTAGCTGTATGTTGTGTCCTGTGTAGCTGTATATTGTGTCCTGGGAGACTGCAGCTGTATATTGTGTCCTGTGTAGCTGTATGTTGTGTCCTGTGTAGCTGTATATTGTGTCCTGGGAGACTGCAGCTGTATATTGTGTCCTGTGTAGCTGTATGTTGTGTCCTGTGTAGCTGTATGTTGTGTCCTGTGTAGCTGTATATTGTGTCCTGTGTAGCTGTATGTTGTGTCCTGTGTAGCTGTATGTTGTGTCCTGTGTAGCTGTATGTTGTGTCCTGTGTAGCTGTATGTTGTGTCCTGGGAGACTGTAGCTGTATATTGTGTCCTGGGAGACTGTAGCTGTATATTGTGTCCTGGGAGACTGTAGCTGTATATTGTGTCCTGGGAGACTGTAGCTGTATATTGTGTCCTGGGAGACTGTAGCTGTATATTGTGTCCTGGGAGACTGTAGCTGTATATTGTGGCCTGGGAGACTGTAGGTGTATGTTGTGTCCTGTGTAGCTGTATATGTGTCCTGTGTAGCTGTATGTTGTGTCCTGTGTAGCTGTATATTGTGTCCTGTGTAGCTGTATGTTGTGTCCTGGGAGACTGTAGCTGTATATTGTGTCCTGGGAGACTGTAGGTGTATGTTGTGTCCTGGGAGACTGTAGCTGTATATTGTGTCCTGGGAGACTGTAGCTGTATATTGTGGCCTGGGAGACTGTAGCTGTATATTGTGTCCTGGGAGACTGTAGCTGTATATTGTGTCCTGGGAGACTGTAGGTGTATGTTGTGTCCTGGAGACTGTAGCTGTATATTGTGTCCTGGGAGACTGTAGCTGTATATGGTGGCCTGGGAGACTGTAGCTGTATATTGTGTCCTGGGAGACTGTAGCTGTATATTGTGTCCTGGGAGACTGTAGGTGTATGTTGTGTCCTGGGGGACTGTAGCTGTATGTTGTGTCCTGGGAGACTGTAGCTGTATATTGTGTCCTGGGAGACTGTAGCTCTATATTGTGTCCTGGGAGACTGTAGCTCTATATTGTATCCTGGGAGACTGTAGCTGTATATTGTGTCCTGGGAGACTGTAGCTCTATATTGTGTCCTGGGAGACTGTAGCTCTATATTGTGTCCTGGAGACTGTAGCTCTATATTGTATCCTGGGAGACTGTAGCTGTATATTGTGTCCGGGGAGACTGTAGCTCTATATTGTGTCCTGGGAGACTGTAGCTCTATATTGTGTCCTGGGAGACTGTAGCTCTATATTGTGTCCTGGGAGACTGTAGCTCTATATTGTGTCCTGGGAGACTGTAGCTGTATATTGTGTCCTGGGAGACTGTAGCTCTATATTGTCCTGGGAGACTGTAGCTCTATATTGTATCCTGGGAGACTGTATAATATCGTACTGAGACATTGTAACCCTTGATGAACATTGATGAATGCGTCTTCCGAGTCGGTCGCAGCCTGGACCAGCACACCCAGAGGAATGACTGGATGTCTGGTGGATGTCTGGTGGATGTCTCCAATGTAAATTACTTCTCACTCGTAAACTGGTGGTTGTCGGCTGGATTAACGCATATTTCGTGACCAATGTTCGAGGCTGGGATACGATAGCTTGTTTTGTACTCACCTAGTTGTGTTTGCGGGGGTTGAGCTCTGGCTCTTTGGTCCCGCCTCTCAACCGTCAATCAACAGGTGTATGTAGCCCTTTACCTGTTGCTCTGTGAGGTTGGGTCCGTGTTTGTTCCAACTCTTGTGAACTTAGGGTGACGGTGGAACTAAAACAGTGAAGATGAGCCGGATTGGATTCGGGTGGACAGTTCGAAAGCGAGGAAGGGAATCCTTGAAATTGGAACAATACTTAGCTGTTGTTATGGGGTGAAACGAGGGAAAGGGGAAAGTTGGAGTGTCTTTGAAGAGATCAACAGGTATAGGTTGGCGTGGTG
>WNGS01164858.1:2491692-2537397 GCA_020271785.1 Procambarus virginalis | reverse complement strand
AATAATAATAATATACGGTTGACTGGAAAACACCTAACTTTACTCATTTCAACTTGGCTGTATGCACTGTAGCTTCTGCTAACTTTTACCCACTTAACTTGTCACTTAAGATGTTGAGAGCATCAACGAAACGCATCTTTTAGCGACAGGGTCGAATTAGTGTTAGTTTTCAAATTCCTTCTCAAGCGAGGAACATGTAGAGAATATTTGTCCTAGAATAATTGGTATATATTATATGAAGAAAGAATAGTCCCCAAACATAAATCAATTCTAAGAACACAATGACCCCCTGGGGGGTTTGGGGGTGGGGTGAGGGTGGGGGGGTGAACCTGCATAACCAAGGCTCGCCCCTCCCCCCTACACGGGAGACATCTGTCCACGAGGCTAACCATAGCCCGTGCTTCTTGCCCAGCTCCTGTGCCAGGTAAGTTACGGGCTCACCATAGCCCGTGCTACTTGGAACTTGTTCCGAGTAGCTGAATCTATAACAACAAACAACAACAACAACTCCCCCCCTTCCCCCGCCCCCCCCCTACACCCCGCCCCTGGCGTACATAGTAGCATAACCACTTCTCCAGCGATTGCCTAGGCTGGTGACGTGGTTATAGTACTGGTAATACAGGTTCGAACCCTGGTCGGGATTCAGGAGTTTTGAAGTGATGTATAAAGTGTGTGTGTGTTGGGGGAGGGGGGGGGGAAGCAATACTTTTCTTTTCTCAGTACTTACTCACTCTGTTCTCAATTTGTTGAAATGTGACGTAATTATATATTACATTATTTGAGATTTTCGGCACAAAATGTTAGCCTGTATACAATGCTAGACACCTTATCTAATCAATATGGTGACGAATATCCGGGTGAACAGATGAACAAGCCCATAGAACTCGTATACAGCTGGCATGTTGTGCTGGTTCTGGTAAGTGGTACATCACACACTTACACTACACTGCTCACAGAAATCACAGTTGCGTGATGCATCAAATGAACAAATCCACAAGGGCCGTGACGAGGATTCGAACCTGCGTCCGAGATCATCCCAGACGCTGCCTTAATCGACTGAGCTACGACAGGGTCAAAAGGAGTTGAAACCGAAGTTCTACTGAACTTACTGGATCCTGTAGCCTCTCCGAGACACAAACCAGGGTTTTACACAACTCCCCCCTGCACCCGAGCTATGTCAATTGATGCATCACGCAATTGTGATTTCTGTGTGTAACGAAATAAGGGCGAAGAGGGAGAACGGCCTAATGACATAGCTCTAGTGCAGGGGGGAGTTGTGTAAAACCCTGGTTTGTGCCCATGACCATGTCGTAGCTCAGACGATTAAGGCAGCATCAGGGATGCTCTAGGACGCAGGTTCGAATCCTCGTCACGGCCCTTGTGGATTTGTACATCACACACTTATTACAGCCGTACCTTTACCTCGGTATAATGGTACATAGCGGCCATATCCTGTACCGCTGAGTGAATCTGTATCAGCTGGAGTTGGTAATATGAAACACAAATGTCAGGGAATTATGCAAGAGTGCAAAGCTCAACAAATTGAAATATTGAGTGTGTACACAGATGATTTGGTCATGTTGCACAGAAAGATGATTACTTAATTAGGTGAGCGTATTCAATGTATTAACAGGGTAGAAGGAGAGGATAGCAGAGATGATGGCTATGAGGAGTGGAGGAGTGAGGCGAGTGTGTGTGTGTACTCGCCTAGTTGTGCTTGAGGGGGTTGAACTTCAGCTCTTTTGTCCCGCCTCTCAACCGTCAATGACCTGATGTACAGATTCCCGAGCCTACTGGGCTCTTATCATATCTATATTTGAAACTGTGTATGGAATCAGCCTCCACCACATCAGTGCCTAATGCATTCCACCTGTTAACTACTCTGACACTGAAAAAGTTCTTTCTAACGTCCCTGTGGCTCATTTGGGTACTCTGGTCTCCACCTGTGTCCCCTTGTTTGAGTACCACACGTATTAAACAATTTATCCTTATATACCCTGTCAATTCCTGAGAATTTTGTAGGTGGTGATTATGTCTCCCTTTACTCTTCTATATTCCGTTGTCGTGAAGTGCATTCCACGCAGCCTTTCCTCGTAACTTATGCCGCTTAGTTCTGGGACTAGCCTTGTGGCATTCCTCTAATTTTTTCAGCTTCGTCTTGTGCTTGACAAGGTACGGGCTCCATGCTGGGGCTGCATACTCCAGGATTGGTCTTACATATGTGGTATACAAGGTTCTAAATGATTCTTTACACAGGTTCCTGAAAGCTGTTCTGATGTTAGCCAGCCTCGCGTATGCCGCAGATGTAATTCTTTTTATGTGGGCTTCCGAAGACAGGTTTTGTGTGATATCAACTCCTAGATCTTTCTCTCTGTCCGTTTCATGAAGTAATTCATCTCCCATTCTATATCTTGTGTCTGGCCTCCTGTTTCCACCGCCTAGTTTCATTACCTTACATTTATTCGGGTTGAACTTTAGTAGCCATTTGTTGGAACATTCATTGTTTGTCTAGGTCATCTTGTAGCCTCATACTATCTTCCTCTGTTTTAATCCTCCTCATAATTTTACATCATCAGCAAACAATGAGAGGAACGATTTTATACCCACTGGGAGATCATTTACATATATCAGAAACAGTATAGGTCCAAGGACTGAACCCTGCGGAACTCTTCTGGTGACGTCTCGCCACTCTGAGGCCTCGCCCCTCACAGTGACTCCGTCTTCTGTTGTTTAGGTATTCCATTATCCAATGGAGTACCTCCCCTTTCACTCCTGCCTGCATCTCCAGCTTTTGCACTAGCCTCTTGTGTATTCACCTAGTTGTGTTTGCGGGGGTTGAGCTTTGCTCTTTCGGCCCGCCTCTCAACTGTCAATCAACTGTTTACTAACAATTTTTTTTTTCACACCCCACACACAACCCCCCCCCCCCGGAAGCAGCCCGTGACAGTTGACTAACTCCCAGTACCTATTTACTGCTAGGAAACAGGGGCATTCAGGGTGAAAGAAAATTTGCCCATTTGTTTCTGCCTCGTTCTTGTGTGGTACTGTGTCAAAGCCTTTCTGGCAATCCAAAATATGCAGTCTGCCCACCTCTCTCTTTCTTGCCTGATGTTTGTTTCCTGGTAGTAAAATTCAATTAATCCTGTGAGGTATGACTTGCCATCCCTGAACCCATGTTGATGTTGTGTTGCAAAGTTCTTTCGCTATAGATGTTCGACTAGCGTTTTTTCGCACAATCTTCTCCAATAACTTGCATGGTATGCAGGTTAGGGACTCTGGCCTGTAGTTCAGTGCCTCCTGTCTATCCCCCTTCTTGTATATCGGGACTACATTAGCCGTCTTCCCAATTTTTAGCAGTTCCCCTGTTACCAGTGATTTGATATACACTATGGAGAGTGGCAGGCACAGTGCTTCTGCTCCTTCCTTTAGTATCCAGGGCAGATTCCATCTGGGCCTATAGCCTTTGTCATATCCAGTTCTAGCAAAAGCTCCCTTACATTCCCACTGGTAATCTCAAACTCATTTAGTGGTGCCTGGTTAACTATTTCCCCCTCTTACCTTTGGAATGTCTTCTTGCTCTAATGTGAGGATCTCCTGGAATTTATATAATATATATATATATATATATATATATATATATATATATATATATATATATATATATATAATATGAGAGAGCGAGAGCGAATGAATGCATGTAGTGGGGGGGGAACATGTTGGCTTGATGGCAAGGGTTTGTGGAAGGAATGATTTCTCTTGTATACGAGAGCTCACAACTAACACTGTGTATAACATGTGGTCTGCAGCTATTGACACACAAGTGTATCAGGTGTACCTTGTTATCATCCACTATTCCTGATTACAGTGTGACTTCCCAGTCTACCCATTTATATACGGTAGCCCGTCTTATGGCGGGCTTCTGATCGTCGGGTAATAATGTAACTAACGTAGTGGTACTAAGTAGTACCACGGAGGAGAATCACTGTACACATCAATATGCAGACGAAGAGTCACAGTAACGTGGCTGAAGATATAATAACCAAACCACAAGCCAGAAGATGGAGAAACAACGACGTTTCGCCCCGTCGTAGACCTTCATATAAAGTCGTGTGTACCTAAAGTGTAATGTGCACACAGTGCTGATAGTCAGTTTCATCACATTATTTAGTTATGAGAATCATTGTAATGACTGCAGGACTTGGATATTAAAATATAGTTATAATCTGGTCCAATATATACACTAATCTCTGGTACAACTCTAACAACTTTTAAAATAACATCAAGATTCTGACAACACCAGAATTACACCCATGAATAAATCAATTAATTGCTTCATTCATGCTTGGCAGATTACAATTGTAAATCCCAGGAAATATAATTAACTGAGCGAATAAGCATAAGTAATGTATTTTTCACATTTTATTGAAAAAGATATCAAGAGCAAGAATAATATATATTCTGAACATAAGCAAATTGCACTGAAAATACTGATAATGGTATACGCTCTCCGTGTTTATCACTCTCCTGCCCACATTGCTATGAACACAACCACAATCTGGCCGCATAAATAATCATCATCAAAGCGGTATCAATAATGGCTGACTCGGCCACGACGGAGTAAACGCA
Source organism: Procambarus virginalis (assembly GCA_020271785.1). Classification (NCBI taxonomy): domain Eukaryota; kingdom Metazoa; phylum Arthropoda; class Malacostraca; order Decapoda; family Cambaridae; genus Procambarus; species Procambarus virginalis. Next base: position 2,532,771 of record WNGS01164858.1, on the reverse strand, counting down.
AATTTCAGGCCAAAATGTTCATGATCTCGGGAATTTAATTGCACCATGTTACGTTATAGTTTAATGTATATAAATGTAGTGATTCTCTGTGGTCGGTACGCGTCATCAACACGAGAATTTATTATGAAAATAGATTTTAGAGCCCCGGCGCGCGGCCGCGATTAGAGCCCTGGCCACGATTAGAGCCCGGCCACGATTAGAGCCCTGGCCACGATTAGAGCCCCGGCCACGATTAGAGCCCTGGCGCGCAGCCACAATAGAGCCCGGCGCGCGGCCACAATAGAGCCCGGGCGCGCAGCCACAATAGAGCCCGGGCGCGCAGCCACAATAGAGCCCGGGCGCGCAGCCACAATAGAGCCCGGGCGCGCAGCCACAATAGAGCCCGGGCGCGCAGCCACAATAGAGCCCGGGCGCATATTATATTATGAGCCCCCACTTAATTGTTATGGGGGTGAACCTACAGCATCACTGGAAAACATAGTCTGGTCAAATATCAAGTGTCTAGGGGAGTGAAAGGTTAGCAAAAAATATTCCAGTTTATTGGGCATTAACATAAGTCAACATAATAAAAAATACTCATTCTCTATTTATTCACAATTACTTATCCAGCTTCTCATCAGCTGGAGATGATCAACAACAGGTCTCAAACCTGCATACAATCAACACTAGCTGACACCAGGTTCTATCCTGGCACAATGGGACACTAGCGCCTATTATGCTGCTAATACCAATACAGGATGGTGGTGTCACAATCATTACCAAATGAGGTATGAGGAATCAACATCTTGCACAGCTCAATGGCATCACTTAAAATTAAAATCCTCAGGTACCCACCTCACTAAGACATATAAAAGCACCTTCCACCTTTAACGAGCCTAGCCTGTGGACAGGTTGTCGAATTGTATGCCTGTAATTGCTTCACTCACGTACTACAAATACAAATAATCGCCAACAGAACCTAATCACCAAATGTAATACCTATGCCTAGTTATACACAGCAATTTAGTACGTATTCAGCCGTCAGTGGCCTGACGGCTAAGTGACAGCGCCTGGTGTTCGTAGTCTTAATTAGAACCCCGGGTTCGATCCCCGCGAAGGCGGAAACAAATGGGCAGAGTTTATTTCACCCTGATGCGTCTATTCACCTAACAGTAAATAGGTACCTGGGAGTTAGACAGCTGCTACGGGCTGCCTTCCTGGGGATGTGCGTGTGTGAAAATTTGGATTAAGGATTTGCCCGACACGTTATGCGGGGTAGTGGCTGTACCTCTACATGTAGTACACACGCTAAGCCACCGTGCGCTACAAAGGGTGAAAGAACTTTAGTTTGAAACATATTCAAACAAATATTATTTTTTCAAACAAAAGTAGTGGCTGTACCAATATATGTAAGAACTCTTGTATATATAAATAAATAAAATAAATGTAATATTAATTTAAATACGAGGACAAACTTATTTGTAAGGCACAATTTTTAAATAGATGAATGCGTCTTGGGGGACAGCCGCTGCTTTAACGAGCCTGGCTGCCATACAAGGGCTCGCTTAAAATCTTTACATTCTTTAAGAACTTCGGGAAATACTTCGTCTTTTCCTGGGGATGTGTTGGGTTATAAGTTGTCTGTGTGACGGTGCTGTATCCAGTCACAGCCCCGCTCCTGTGCTAGGTAAGTCCGCTACGGGCTCACCATAGCCCGTGCTACTTGGAACTTCCTTGTTCCCAGTAGCTGAATCTTAAAACATCAACAACGGCGCTGTATCTGTGTGTTGCTGTGTGGTGTGGTAAGATATGGTAATTAGATGTGTGGCATTTTGTGAAGTTTTGGTTGTCTTTCCCTATTCTGCGTCGTGGTCTTCTCCCAACCCGTCCTCTTAAAAATAACGTCGTTTTTCGCTGGTATGCGCGCTATGGGCAAAAGTGGACGTAATTTGAAATGAAATCGACTCACAAAAGTGACGTACTGTCCCGTTTTCTGTTTGAGTCGTCCGGCCTACTCGGAAAGGTTAGGAGAGGAAACTTTCAATTAACATTTTTCATAAAAATTTGAGAATTTCCTGCCCACCTAACCTACCAGAGGACTCTTAACTTACTGTTGTTGAAAAAAAATCCCAAATTTATTTTCATTTTCAAATTACGTCCACTTTCGGCCATACGGCCAAATAGCCAAAAGCGACGTTATTTTTAAGAGGACAGGTTGGTAACCCTGGTTGGTAAGGCCTGTGATATCATGATAGCCTCCTCTTACAAGTCAAGCCTGGCCTCGGGCCGGGCTTGGGGAGTAGAACTCCCAGAACCCCATCAAGCAGGTATCATCAGCGGCATATGCTAGGTTGGCCAACATAAGACCTAACGTCAGAGACTTGTGTAAGGAATCTTTCAGAAACATGTTTACAGAATATGTCGGACAAATCCTGGAGTCTGCAGTACCAGCCTGGAGTCCATACCTAGCTAAACACAAGACAAGACAAAGAAAAGATTGAGAGGTATGCCACCAGACTGCTCACATAGCTGAGAGGTATGATTTACGAGGAAAGACTATGGAATTTAACCTCACATCCTTGGAAGACTGAAGTGTTAGGGGAGACATGATCACCACCTTCAAAATTCTCAGAAATTGACAGGGTAGATAAAGAAAAACTATTTAGCACGGATGGAACACGGTTAACAAGATGCCATAGGTGAAAACTTACTAAAATAAACCATAGAGACATTAGAAATAATGATTTCAGTTTCATAGTTAAATGGATTGCACTAAGCAGTGATATACCTGGTTGATACCTGGTTGATGTGATATGTAATAGCAGCTGTGATATGACAGATATTGGTATATTACTTGATATGATGCAAGCAGTCAACATACACGGTTTCAAATGTAGATATCGAGCCAAATAGGCTCAGGAGCTTGTACACCAGTTGATTGACGGTTGAGAGGCGGGACCAAAGAGCCGGAGTTCAGTTCCCCCCCCCCCCCCCCGCAAGCACACGTAGGCGAGTGCACTTCCAGTTTCGTTGTTACAGAAAATGGTGCGCTTTTGTGTCCTGGATTGAGATGAAATACCCAGTGTTCTGTGGGCCGGAATATGTTTCAAACAAAAGTTCTCACCCTTTGTACCGCACGGTGGCTTAGCGTGTGGTATCTGAGTCTCGCTCAGGGGTTTGTGGGCGCCCCGTTCTCGCCAGCGTTTCCAACATCAAGAAATTGTGTGTAGTAAAGCTCCTTATGCTAACCTACCAGAGGACCCATGAACAGAAAACGAGACATTGTCAATTTCGCGAGCCGCTACCCTTTTCTTGTAAGACATATGTTTTTGACCTTAGGTAAAGTATACGTCAAAATACGATGTGTTATTAAGAGGACGGGTTGCGATGTCGTGGGTGTGATGTTCAACAGTGTTTCCACGTAAAGTGGTCGATTCACAGAATCGAATATTGCGAGCGTTTCATTGGTCCCGTTGGCCCAGTACGCAAGATCTGTTCAAAAATATTTTGTCCAAGAGTATAGTATTTCGCTCCGGAAGTCGAGCGAAGTAACACAAAAATTGACAGCATTATATGTAGTGCTGATGGCGCAGTGGTAACCCACTGGGCCCCACGCTTCGGCCCAAGTTAGTATCATTAGTATTACTGCGATTTGGCCCCAGGTTAGTATCGTTAACTGTTCGCCTCTGTTCACCCTGCAGTAATAGGGTACTTGCTTGTTAAACAATTGACGGGTTGTATTTCATGGGCAAACTAGTGGGTAAGGCTTACCATGAGCTATGAGAAGGAAAATATCTCATCTTGCTAAAAGAGAGTCAGCAGTCTTCTGCTGCTGTACACACCTGCGTTAAAAAAACAACCTTGGCTGTGACTATGATATATATCTGTGACTGTGATATATATCTGTGACTGTGTGTATATATATGTGACTGTGTGTATATATCTGTGACTGTGTGTATATATCTGTGACTGTGTGTATATATCTGTGACTGTGTGTATATATCTGTGACTGTGCAGCACTGCACCATTCCTACAGCACAGCTACAGACTGCACCACATCAGGTGAAGTTGTTGGCGCGGCTCCAAAACACCAGCTGAAAACATTAATTCAGGTTATTCAGGTCATGTTAAGACTTTCTCTACACTAACAGACATTTGGATTGGATTGTTGCGACATTGCAGAAACTGGTATTAGGCAAGCCAGGTTGATATGACCCTCGGAACAGCAGCTGTGACCCTCGGAACAGCAGCTGTGACCCTCGGAACAGCAGCTGTGACCCTCGGAACAGCAGCTGTGGCCCTCGGAACAGCAGCTGTGACCCCTCGGAACAGCAGCTGTGACCCCTCGGAACAGCAGCTGTGACCCCTCGGAACAGCAGCTGTGACCCTCGGAACAGCAGCTGTGACCCCTCGGAACAGCAGCTGTGACCCCTCGGAACAGCAGCTGTGACCCCTCGGAACAGCAGCTGTGACCCCTCGGAACAGCAGCTGTGACCCCTCGGAACAGCAGCTGTGACCCCTCGGAACAGCAGCTGTGACCCTCGGAGCAGCTCAGGTTGTTAAGTTACCTCATCTCACCCAGTTCGTAGTTTGTCTGTGTTGCATATTATGGGGAAATAGGAGGGTAAAAAATTTCGCAAAACTGCCGGAACCCCAGAATATATTTTTAAAGATACTGTTTTTATCGTTGTATATATGTAGCATAAGTATACATAATTTATAACATGTATTCTCAAGCACATTAACTTCGCTGACGCTGGGAGTCGGGAAGACCTGAGGAATACAGTTCTGTGATTAGTTGCGACTGGAAGAACTGATACGAATTCATTTTTATTGTGTGCATTAGGCAAGAGGAAGGGCTGAGAGTATCAAGCCGAATGAGGTGTTTATCGTTGTTGTTTCAGATTTAGCTACTCTGAACGAAGTGTCGATGTAGCACGGGCTATGGTGAGCCCGTATGGTGTTTATCATCCTATCTGCGAACCATTACTACAGACCGAGTGAGCCACGATAAGTATATAGACCGGGTATTTTCACGGGGGAAGATGAACAGCACCTTCTGAGAGACACATTAAGACACTTTATCACTGCTCTCTACAGCTCCCCACTTTCTTGGTTACGGGTCTCAAGACTGAGAAATTATCCTTTTCTCTTCCCTGCACTCCACTACCCTCGCACTGCAGTCAGCACTTAACCCCCCCTCCTCCTCATGTGCACGAGTCACTACACAGGCACCTCAGAAACACTCCTGAGGACACACTAGGCTAGCACTCAGTTGCCAGCGGGTGGGAGGTAGAGCGACAGGTGTCAAGGTGATTGTATGTGACAATCATGGTCACATGATCACCCTGTTACTTCAGTAATTATCGGGGTAATCACCTACGCCTAATGCCGAAGGAATAGACCTCGGCTCTCCACACTCACAGGAGCGCCTCCTAGATGTGAGGCTACGCTCTTCGATCTTAACATTTTTTCATTTTTTTCTTTATCAAATAATATACAATATAAAGATCATGTTTACACCAATTTACAAGGGAAAATACTACATTTATATATATTTTATATAATTCTCAGTAAACCAATTTTCCATATCATCACCGAGCATGAACCGTAAACCCCAAATTTATACTTGATCCTCCCTCGCAAGAACTTCAATATTTTGTCTGAGTAACCTTCCTGCCTTCCTATCCACACACAAAAATTGTAATCAGAAAGCATAATTCTTAATTTTCTTGCATTTCATGTTAATATGAAACATTAAAAAAACTCATTAAATCCACTCTAATGCTTGGTCCACATAAAGCTTTAAGTGTGTCTGTAATCCAGATACAATTCTAAAGCATCCTGGCCCCTAAAATTGATATCCGAGTCCTACCAGTTCCTTTTGGAATTCCTACTCAACAAAACGAGGAAAAGGAGGGCAGATTTGTTAACTAAAAGCTGATGTTTAGACCGGTATTACAGACGACTGTGGCATGAAGCTTCCCTTATATCGCTCTGCTCCCTGGTGCTTCCACTGCTTCCTTAGCTGATTCGTGATGTCACACGTAGTCTTGATCTCCTCTTCCTTGCTCCCACAATGCAAGATGTGGCGCAGATCATCCACTAGGCATCTCTTCTACGGTAATCTTCAAATGTTTCTGCCCCTTTGAGTGCACTAGAGGGACGCGTCCTGGGGGAGGTCCACCTGTAATTAAAGCGTTGAATTCCCCCAAGAACAAGTCGCTCGGCGAGATTTACCACCCTCCTGATAGTCTTAGGCCAATACCAACTGAATTAATTTGTTGACCAGATCACACACTAGAAGGTGAAGGGACGACGACGTTTCGGTCTGTCCTGGACCATTCTCAAGTCGATTGAATTAATTAATTACCTTGGTTGATGAGTGTGTGTCTAACCTCACTGGTTGAGTCCGCCTTGGTCCTATGCAATACCACTGTCTGCCCACCTTTATTCACTTAATTTGCTGGCTACTTGCAGGTTAGCCGACAATAATAATAATTCTTATTCATCCAGTTCACTGGTTACCTGCAGGTTAGTCTAATATATCACAACTGTCATTAACTTATTCACAGGCAAAAGTCAAATATAGTGCACCCTTACCGTCGGCTTAGCTGAATCTAAACTAGCCTCTTCCTAGTGGCTTCTTGCGGGAACCAACTCGTAGACTCATGACTTCTACCAACTCTTGCTAGTCGGGACTGCCTCCGGAACGCAATGGTTACTCATTCGCGTTAATCTACCATAATCATGAAGGGCACTTGCACTTCCCCCCTCTATATGACCTCAGGCTTACTGTCGGGTGTCAACACCCTCAGCTGATCTAAATCTCTTCTAATTATAATCCAACCTTCTTCAAAAGGTTTCCAGACACTCCATATGTGATTAAAGTACTGCTGCCTTCCACTTTTTGGCTCGATTCGTCACCTGATTTACCGATCAGGCCGATTCTCACAGGATTCCTGGCACAGCTCGTCCTTAAAGCAAATCCATTACCATGAAAAACCACATCCCCTTTCAAACTACCTCGGCAGTTATCTAGATATATGTGATGGTTTTAAAGCATATACGGTTCCAGTAATGAAACGTCGTCATCCCTTCAATTTCTAGTGTGTGGTCTGGTCAACGATAGTCTCCTTGCAAACTGGCAAGTGAAGCTTTATCCTAAACAGAGATTATTACTAAGTTATAATTAATGTACTAATAATTCTTGGTTTAATATATAAAAAGTGTATGCTGAAAACATTTTCTTTGAAGACTTTGATTTTCTGTAAATAGAATTCTCGGGTATACTTTTATTAATAGTCATCGAATTCCATATTTCACATTATCGTTAATAATACACTACATAAACGTAACTAAACGTAATGAAACCTAAGCAACCTTAACTTGACCTAACCATGGATAGAGCGTAGATAATAGCACTTAAGTACGTGTAGTCGTTCGCAATCCATCCCGCTGAGCATTCTCCTCCCTGAGGACGCGTTGCGTTCCGAATCAGGCAAGTCCGTGAGCTGATCTCCTATCCCGAGATCAGACACTCTATTCACAGTTTATACAGGTACAACAACCTACCCATCCTCAATTTAGGCTGTTACTACAGATACCCCCTCTATACTGAAATAGAGGGAATACAGAGAACATATACGGCACGCATAGATGCGATTAAAGCGCCTAAATTATTGGGATCGTCTCAAAGCTCTCCAAATGTACTCACTAGAAAGGAGACGAGAGAGATACCAAATAATATACACGTGGAAAATACTGGAGGGCCAGGTCCCAAATCTACACGGTTAAATAACAACATACTGGAGTGAACGATATGGAAGAAAGTGCAGAATAGAACCAGTGAAGAGCAGGGGTGCCACTGTATAAAAAGAGGTCCGCAGTTGTTCAACGTCCTCCCAGCGACTATAAGAAATATTGCCGGAACAACCGTGGACATATTCAAGAGAAAACTAGACTGTTTTCTAAAAAAAAAAAAAAAACGTACCGGACCATCCGGGCTGTGGTGGGTATGTGGGCCTGCGGGCCGCTACATGCAACAGCCTGGTGGACCAAAGTCTCACAAGTCACGCCTGGCCTCGGGCCGGCTTGGAGTAGAACAACTCCCAGAACCCCATCAAGCGGGTACCCCAAACCCGGTTTAATTAAACCGGTACTTCAACCATCCCACGAAGGAGGCCTGGTCGGCGACCGGGCCGCGGGGTCACTGAGCCACGAAATCACCTCAAGGTAACCATCCCACCCCCACAGTTTAGACCGGTGGGGCTGCTCTCTCCCTCCCTCACCCTTCGTGGTTGCTATCATTACTGATAATAGTGTATACCGATATCGGAGCTGCCCTGATCCCGAGGGGTAGGAGTCCCGGCTCGGGGGAACACCGTTGAAAATTACAATTAATGGGCAGTTTTCATAGCACACATTTGATTGTGTTATAATTGGTGGATTTACAGGCATTGCAGAATATTTTTTGCAATAATGCGTGTTCTAGGTGTTTATAGGCTGGTATAATGAACATTTATGGTGTGTGCTCTGATGAACATTAATAAAATATGTTGATATGAACATGTGTAAAGTGAACTATGATGGACATATTTAAAGTGTGTGGTGTTGAACGTGCATAAAGTGTACTATGATGAACATTTATGAAATGTGATGTGTTGAACACTGTTCTGTGATGCATAACTTGTACTATAATGAATATAAAGTGTACTGTGGAGAAAATACAATGAACACAGTGTACAGTGATGAAGTGTACAGTGATGAAGTGTACAGTGATGAAGTGTACAGTGATGAAGTGTACAGTGATGAAGTGTACAGTGATGAAGTGTACAGTGATGAAGTGTACAGTGATGAAGTGTACAGTGATGAAGTGTACAGTGATGAAGTGTACAGTGATGAAGTGTACAGTGATGAAGTGTACAGTGATGAAGTGTACAGTGATTGAATAGTGTACAGTGATTGAATAGTGTACAGTGATTGAATAGTGTACTGTGATTGAATAGTGTACTGTGATTGAATAGTGTACTGTGATGAACACAGTGAACTATGATGAACACAAAGTGTACTGTGATAGCCAATGTACTGTAATAAACTCACACATGGTGAACACACACAATATAGTGTAACGAACGCGAATATTTCAATTAACTCTGTCGACTATTAATATATACACAAAGGTATTAACTCAATGTTTATTCAGTTTATTGTAAGGCAGAGTGATTGCACTATTACCTAAATTGATTACCTGTTGTTTGATGTTTGGGATTTGTCTTATTGGTGCCTGTGTGTGTGTGTGTTTGTGTTTTACTGTGTTAAAGGGTTAATTAAATATATCTTGGTCTAGTCTCATTTGTTGGCGGATCTTAATCCAAGGTATGAATGTAGGTACCGGTATTTACNACAGAAGAAAATGTATATATGGTGGTTAGCATTGTAAATGTGTGGCCACGTCTGTGTAGAAATATAATAACAACAATAATAATAATAATAATAATATAATATTAATAATATTAAAATATTATAAAAACTGCAAACTTGTGAGACCACACACGTGGTCTCATTTAATGTTGATGATCTGAGAACTTGTAATTTCTAAGAAAACAAGCTTAATTTCGTTACAGTTGGGTGTGGGTGTTGGGTGTAATATTAGTGTAGTTACCCACCCATGCTTGTAAAATGATAGTACTTACAGTAACTATTAGCTGGTAAGTAGCTATATGTAATGACGGACCACCAGAATTGTCTTTGTATTACTGTATTTTTTTTTTTAGTAACCTGAAACTTTTTTTTTTTAACCGCAACATAAACTACACACAATCTAACCTACTTCTCCTATTATCCCAGGCCTAGTACACGCTATCTTAGGCATAATTATACTACACACACACGTGTTATACTAGTCACGGTATCTATCAATTAAGTGTTTTGATATTGTGATTACTAAGTTACTTAAGAACGGTTCACTGCTCGCCGAGTGTGTCTACCTATATAACAGGCTGACAGTCTCCAGATCACGGAGACATCTCCCGTCACACAGGGTGCAGTCGCACCTCCACAGATCTCCAGTATCAGCTCTTTATACTGGTAATGGCTCAAAAGGGCCACCACTTAGGGCTATTCATGCCCGTGCCACCTTTTGGGTGGCTTCATCTCTCATCAATCAATCAATCTCCAGAACTTACCTTAACATACCTTGCCGTCTGAATCCACAGAGTCTACCTGCCCACAGGGCGCCCCACTACCCCTCCCCCCCTCCCACAGGGCTCCACCCCATTAGAAGACGAGAAATCTGATTTGTTTACCTCTGGCATTTAACCAACTGGCAACCAACAGCTTCATGTTTGGAAGCAGTAATTGTCGTCAGGTCTGACCAATTACCGAAGGTTAGCGACTCTAAACACGGTCTCCAGCGCCAGAGTCCACTCTACAGTACTAGAATATACCAATAGGAATTAGAGTAATTCGCTTTACTGCTTTATTTACTAATCTTCGGGTGAATGCAACACCCGCGTTGGTGCTGCTTGTCCGTGAATGAACATTGTGTGCCCATCACAAAGTTGCCGATTTTGTGAATGGATGTTTCGGTTTTGTGAATGAATGGCAATTTGTGAATGAAATGTTGCGCTTCATGCAGGCCTGCGTTCAATCCCTGACCGTCAAAGTGGTTGAGCACCATTCCACCTCCCCCCCCCCCGGTCCCATCCCATCCCATCCCATTCCAAATCCTGCTCCCTTCCAAGTGCTGTATAGACGTTATGGCTTGTCCCTTTCTCCTGATTTTCCCCCTTCTCTTCGTTAAATGAATGTCGTTGAGTATGGGAATTAGTGTTTGGAGTCCGAGTGCCGGGCCGCTGTCTTCCCGGTAACACAATACCAATTCCACCAATCCCTGAATGTATACTTTAGATTAGTGCTTAACCATTTCGGATTAATTGAAGATACATGGTGTATGATCTGAATTATGTATGCTGTGAAACGTGTGTGTGTGTATTTTTGACCATTTGAATACGGGTTTCGGATTATTTAAAAAAAAAATCCAATTTCTTTATTATCCACCCCATACCTCCCGTGGGCGGTGGTGTAAAGCAGGGGTCTCCAAACTATGGCCCGCGGCCACATCCGCCCGCCACATAATTTCATCCGGCCCGCCAAACAAATCCCTGTGTGGTGGCCTTGAAAAATAATTATCGTACGAATGGCATCGCAGAATTATTCAAAGCTGGGGCTGCTGACTGGTGGCGCTCCCCGAGTCAGTTTTCCTCTCTCTCTCGATAGTGTGACGCACAGATACTAGTACTGGTAGGTATGTGTTGTGCATTACAACCAATCAGTTTGTGTATAACTGTATATTGTGGGGATGGAGGGCGAGTGGGGCTTCGCTGCTTCTGTTTCAGGGAGCACAAACACTGTACAATATTCTTTTCTCTGTACTTTGACAATACCTTTATCTTAGTTATACAAATACCATAATACTATTGTAACCAAAATATTGCATGTTTAAAATAGTTAAAATGGTAACCATTAAGTTTATCACGAAAGCTGTTGCCATAATATTTACCACTTTATAATATATGCTATGCTTTTTAACACCACATACAAGCTGTTTTTTTTCCTGTAGAATTATTTCATCTATTTAGTTTACCCTAATTTTTTCCAAAAGATATGTTTTAATTTTTCCATGTTTATACTTTAATATTTGAGGAAATTAATTACTGGCACTGATTTTTTTTTTTTTTTTTCATTTTTTATTCCTTCCCGCCATAATATGGGAAATATATATTGCCCTTACATTGAAAAGTTTGGAGACCCCTGGTGTAAAGGATTACAGAGGCACATATCGGTTCAGGAACTGAACCCCTCTAGTACATTCGTGTAATAAATGCACTTATGTAAATAATATAAAAATGCACGTTACGGATCTCTGAATGCGTTTGTGTGAGAGTGCATTTACTATTTGTATCTGCAGAATCCAGCTATTAGCTCTTGGACCCCGCCTTTTTTTCCCATCTATTTTTTCCTCAATTATGTCTACTACATATATTTTTCTTACACACGCATCCCCAGGAAGCAGCCCGTAACAGCTGTCTTAACTCTCAGGTACTTCTAGGTGAACAGGCGCATCAGGATGAAAGAAGCTGCCCATTTGTTTCCGCCTCTTCCGGGATCGAACCCGGCTATTAGGACTTCGACTGCCAAGCGCTGTCCACTCAGCCTTGAGACTGTGTGTGTACTCACCTATTTTGTCTGCAGGATCGAGCATTGACTCTTGGATCCCGCCTTTCGAGCCATCAGTTGTTTTAAGCAATGACTCTGGTCCTATTTCCCTATCATACCTGGTTTTAAAATTATGAATAAAATTTGCTTCCACACCTGCCCTTTCCGTGCATTCCATTTTCCCCACTACTCTCACGCTAAAAGAAAACTTCCTAACATCTCTGTGACTCATCTGAGTTTCCAGCTTCCACCCATGTCCCCTCGTTCTGTTACTATTCCGTAATAACATTTCGTCTATGTTCTCTGTCAATTCCCCTGAGTATTTTATACATTCCTATCATATCCCCCCTCTCCCTTCTCTTTTCTAGTGTCGTAAGGCTCAGTTCTTTCAGGCGCTCTTCATACCCCATCCCTCGTAAGACTGGGACGAGTCTCGTTGCAAACGTCTGAACCTTCTCCAGTTTCCTTATGTGTTTCTTCAGATGGGGACTCCATGATGGGGCGGCATACTCTAAGACTGGCCTCACGTAGGCAGTGTAAAGCGCCCTAAATGCCTCCTTACTTAGTTTTCTGAATGATGTTCTCACTTTTGCCAGTGTAGAGTACGCTGCTGTCGTTATCCTATTTATATGTGGCTCAGGACAGCCCGTCCTCCAAAAATGGGGAGGTAAATGTAACAGCCCCATAAGTGCAATTATGTACTATGTATGATAGGAATTGTACTTATTTTCACTTGGTATTAACCCATACTGTCAAATATATTGTGAATATTTGAGTTTACCTGAAAAGCTGAATAGAAAACCACGACCAAACCTAACCGTCTTAGTTTTTGAAGATAAGCATTTTATTGTTTCTTAATTACAATTACTACTTAACGTATAGCTATATTGATATTACAGTTTTATAAAACAAAACTAAAATATTTCAATAAATTGTAAAGTAACTCAGGATATTTTTAAAATTTGTATAAAATCTCTATTGTTTAATAAAACTGAAAAAGAAATTCCTGATATTTAAAACTTGTGTATAGAGAACTTAACTTTAAAACTTCAGCCTAAAACTATGATTGTCTTAACAGAAACCGAAGAGAATAAATGGCGAGGTAAATGAAACAGCCCCATATGCAATTATGTACAATGTATGGCAGTCAGGAAATGTACTTATTACACTTAGTATTAAAGGTACTGTCAATTCGGAGGATGGGTTGCTCGGGAGATAGATTAGGTGTTACGTCCATGCCCAGGTCTCTTTCTCGCGTCGTCACAGGTAGGCTGTTCCCCTTCATTGTGTACTGTCCCTTTGGTCTCCTATCACCTAGTCCCATTTCCATAACTTTACATTTGCTCGTGTTGAACTCCAGTAGCCATTTCTCTGACCATCTCTGCAACCTGTTCAGGTCCTCTTGGAGGATCCTACAATCCTCATCTGTCACAACTCTTCTCATCAACTTTGCGTCGTCCGCGAACATCGACATGTATGCTTGCCTGCTTGAGCAAGCCCGTGAGCTCCTGCCTGTAGAGAGGTTACCTCCCTGGGAGGATGACTCGTGCAAGATCATCATCAATGAAATGGCAACGAAAAAATCCAACATGATACCACAAGAAATGAGGCACAAGTATCTCGAGGAAATTTATAAAGAAGCCGGAGATGAACTAGATCAAATCTACACTGACGGGTCATCTAATCCTGTCAATGGCAGGGCTGGTGCAGCATACACGGTAATCAAGGATAATACTTTCCAACGCAGACATGAAGAAAAAGCACGTATTCAGAACTATGCCTCTTCAACGCAAGCAGAGCTAACTGCCATTGTTATGGCGTTAAGGTTTCTTGAACGGAACACTAATGGTGCAGTGATTTGTACCGATTCAAAAGCAGCACTGCAAAGCCTAAGTAAAAATCGGGCGGAAAATCTTGCAATAGTCGCTGAAATTAAGAGAGCTGTGAGAGTACCTACCAATCAGGGAAGAGTCATCAAGTTTCTGTGGATCCCCTCCCATGTTGGAATATGTAGGAATGAACAAGCAGATGTGCTGGCTGCTGAAGGCGCTGAAGGAGACCATATTGAATACTTCATACCAAGACTCTCCTACAAATTAGAGGTATTGTCGGGCAACATCACCGTGACAAGGTAACTGAGGAAAGGAGGATAGAAGCACAAACCAGTGAATCTATACGACGGTACAACATGGTTGCAGCTGGCAATCCTAATCATTATGGCCGAAGAGGAGAATGACGAGCGAGAGAATCAGTGATAGCGAGAATCCGTTTTGGATACAAATATTCTTGGAGATATGGAATGGAAACAACAGTTGATCAGCGAAGTTGCAGAATCTGTGGTGAGAGTGATGGACACCGCCTTGACCACTATCTACGTGAGTGTGAACACCTGAGAGACATTAGAAACATGTGTAGAATATTAAACCCCACATTGTTTGAGTTAGGAAAACACTATTTGTCAAATGTTGATACTGTTCTTAAAAGATTTCCCCATTTTGCACCCGCAAGATAACGTAAGCTTTTAAGGGTTGATAGATGTTAATCTTCTTGTTTGAGGAGCTGTTCACTTGAGACAGTTAAGCAAGTCCCAGCTGTGTCTGGGTACAAGTGACAGGATGAACAACCCAGCGGGTTTTCTTCCTATTGGGGAGTGTTGTACATGCTGCTATGGCGGTGTGTCCACTCACAAGATGAGTGGCGCTGCCCAATAAACTCGCCCCTCGGGGCAAAATTTAAAAAAAAAAATTTAATCGACATGTAGGACTCGTCTCCTGTAAACATGTCGCTAACATATATTAGAAATAGAATTAGTCCCAGCACCGACCCTTGAGGTACACACACACACACACACACACACACACACACAGTACTCACCTAATTGTGCTTGCGGGGGTTGAGCTTTGGCTCTTTGGTCCCGCCTCTCAACCGTCAATCAACTGGTGTACAGTTTCCTGAGCCTACTGGGCTCTATCATATCTACATTTGAAGCTGTGTATGGAGTCAACCTCCACCACATCACTGCCTAGTGCATTCCATTTACTAACTACTCTGACACTGAAAAAGTTCTTTCTAATGTCTCTGTGGCTCATTTGGGTACTCAGCTTCCACCTGTGTCCCCTTGTTCGCGCCCCTCCAGTGTTGAATAGTTCATCCTTGTTTACCCGGTCAATTCCCCTGAGGATTTTGTAGGTTGTGATCATGTCCCCCCTTACTCTTCTGTCTTCCAGTGTCGTAAGTTGCATTTCCCGCAGCCTTTCCTCATAACTCATGCCTCTTAGTTCTGGGACTAGTCTAGTGGCATACCTTTGGACTTTTTCCAGCTTCGTCTTGTGCTTGACAAGGTACGGGCTCCATGCTGGGGCCGCGTACTCCAGGATTGGTCTTACATATGTGGTGTACAAGATTCTGAATGATTCCTTACACAGGTTCCTGAACGCCGTTCTGATGTTAGCCAGCCTCGCATATGCCGCAGACGTTATTCTCTTTATGTGGGCTTCAGGAGACAGGTTTGGTGTGATATCAACTCCTAGATCTTTCTCTCTGTCTGTTTCATTAAGTACTTCATCCCCTATTCTGTATCCTGTGTCTGGCCTCCTGTATCCACTGCCTAGTTTCATTACTTTGCATTTACTTGGGTTGAACTTCAACAGCCATTTGTTGGACCATTCACTCAGTCTATCTAGGTCATCTTGTAGCCTCCTACTATCATCCTCTGTTTCAATCCTCCTCATAATTTTTGCATCGTTGGCAAACATTGAGAGGAACGAATCTATACCCTCTGGGAGATCATTTACATATACCAGAAACAGTATAGGTCCAAGGACTGACCCCTGCGGGACTCCACTTGTAACGTACTCGCCAATCTGAGACTTCACCCCTCACACAGACTCGTTGTCTCCTGTTGCTTAGGTACTCCTCTATCCACCGGAGTACCTTCCCTTTCACTCCAGCCTGCATCTCCAACTTTCGCACTAGCCTCTTGTGTGGCACTGTATCAAAGGCTTTTGACAATCTAAAAATATGCGTCTGCCCACCCTTCTCTTTCTTGCCTTATTTTTGTTGCCTGGTCGTAGAATTCAAGTAACCCTGTGAGGCAGGACCTGCCATCCCTGAACCCATGTTGGTGCTGTGTTACAAAGTTCATTCGCTCCAGATGCTCCACTAGTTTTTTTCGCACAATCTTCTCCATCAGCTTGCATGGTATGCAGGTTAGGGACACTGACCTGTAGTTCAGTGCCTCCTGTCTATCCCCTTTCTTGTATATCGGGACTACGTTAGCTGCTGTCCAAGTATCTGGCAGTTCCCCTGTTGCCAGTGACTTGTTATACACAATGGAGAGTGGTAGGCACAGTTCTCTTGCTCCTTCCTTTAGAACCCATGGGGAGATTCCATCTGGGCCTATAGCCTTTGTCACATCCAACTCTAGTAAACACTTCCTTACTTCCCCGCTGGTAATCTCAAAGTCTTCCAGTGGTTCCTGGTTAGCTATTCCCTCTCTTACCTCTGGAATTTCTCCTTGCTCGAAGGTGAAGACCTCCTGGAATTTCTTATTCAACTCCTCACACATTCCTTGTCATTTGTAGTGAATCCTTCCGCCCCTATCCTCAGTTTCATAACCTGTTCCTTTACTGTTGTTTTTCTCCTGATGTGGCTATGCAACAATTTAGGCTGAGTCTTTGCCTTGCTTGCGATATCATTTTCGTATTGTCTTTCCGCCTCTCTTCTCATCCTGACATATTCATTCCTGGCGTTCTGGTATCTTTCTCTGCTCTCCAGAGTCCTGTTATTCCTATAGTTTCTCCATGCCCTTTTACTTTGCTGCTTAGCTAGCTTACATCTCTGATTAAACCATGGGTTTCTCATTTTCATTTCTCTGTTTTCCTTTTGGACTGGGACAAATTTGTTTGCTGCGTCCTTGCACTTCTGCGTGATGTAATCCATCATATCTTGAGCCGTCTTTCCCCTGAGCTCTGTTTCCCATGCTATTTCTGTCAGAAATGTTCTTATCCCCTCATAGTTTCCCTTTCGGTATGCTAACCTTTTGGTTTCGGTATCCCTCCTCGAGTTCAATAACCCTTCTTCAATCAGGTACTCAAACACCAGTACACTGTGGTCGCTCATTCCTACTGGGTCCTCAAAACCGATTTCTCTTATGTCGGAGTGGTTCAGAGTGAAGACTAGGTCGAATCTCGCTGGTTCGTCATTGCCTCTCATCCACAGTGTGTTTGTGTGTGTGTACACATACACGTAGGAAACACCAGGAGGGTAACGGGAACCATGAGTTATGGACGGGCCTTGACGGGTGGCGTTAACGTGACATCTGTCAGGTGTCCCCTAGACGGACGTTTGGTCATGTTTCAGTGTGACATTATGAACCTGTATTATCGGAATGTGAGCGTGGTCTCACCCTAACAGTTCATGCTAAACAGAGTTTACCAGGGCCAAGCTCTAGCTCCTGGTTCCACCTTCAAAACTTTGGTCGTCTAATGCACCGACTGTTGGGCCGTTTGATTGTAGTTTCAAATCCTTCTATTATATTTTCTCCTATTATATTTTCTCCTATTATATTTTCTCCTATTATATTTTCTCCTATTATATTTTCTCCTATTATATTTTCTCCTATTATATTTTCTCCTATTATATTTTCTCCTATTATATTTTCTCCTATTATATTTTCTCCTATTATATTTTCTCCTATTATATTTTCTCCTGTTATATTTTTATGTTCGTTGCACTTGCTTACTCTCCTCACGTTAACCCATCCTCTTGAAAAGAATGTACTTATATTAACTATTTGGATAGAAGTATCAATATGTCGTGATGGACCACCAGGAAGTTGACTTTTGTGTTATTGAATTTGAACAAATGGGAAAACTTTTTTTTAATGGCAATATAAATACAAGACCTAACGTACTCTCTCTAATCCTAGCCCTAATACACGCTATCTTAAGCCAAATATAGTACATTTGTGCTATACTAGGCCTACGATACACAAGTATCCGAAATTGTCACTAATTGGACATCACTGTTTGCGACAGCCTACATATTAAGCGTGTGTGTGTATTCACCTAGTTGTGCTTGCGGGGGGTTTAGATTCGTCTCTTTGGTCCTGCCTCTCAACTGTTTGTCAACTGGTGTATAGGTTCCTGAGCCTATTGGACTATATCATATCTACATTTGAAACTGTGTATATATGGCTCATTTGGATACTCAAACTTCCACTTGCGTTCTCTAGTGCGTGTGGGCCCCTTGTGTTAAATCTACCTTATCAACTCCACTGAGAATCTTTTGTGTGGTGATCATGTCTCCCTTAATTCTTCTGTCTTCCAGCGACGTGAGGTTTAGTTCCCATAGTCTCAACTTGTAGCTCATACCCCTCAGCTCTGATACTAGTCTGGTATCATACCTCTGAACCTTCTCCAATATAATTTTGTGCTTGACGAGATACGGACTCAATGCTGGAGCTGCATACTCCAGGATTGGTCTGACATATGTGGTATATAAGGTTATGAATGATTCCTTACACAAGTTTATAAAGGCCGTTCTTATGTTGGCCAATCTGGCATATGCCACTGATGATATCCTCTTGATGTAGGCTTCAGGGGACAGGTCTGGCATGATATCAACCCCCAGGTCTTTCTCACTTTGAAGAATTTCATCTCCCAATTGGTTCTTTGTACCTGGCCTCTTGCTCCCTACACCTATCTTCATTGCTGTACATTTTCTCGGGTTAAACTCTAGCAGCCATTTGTTGGACCTTTCCTTCAGTCTGTCCAGGTCATCTTGAAGCCTCATGCTGTCCTCTGTCTTAATCCTTCTCATAATTTTGGCATCATCATTAAATATTGAGAGAAATGAGTCTATACCCTCTGCAAGATCATTTACGTATATCAGAAACAGGATAGGTTCGAGTATAGAACCCTGTGAGACTCCACTGGTGATTTCACACCATTCTGAGGTCTCGCTCCTCACAGTTACACTCTGCTTCCTATTGCTTAGGTACTCCCTTATCCACTGGAGCATCCTACTAGTTACTCCTCCCTGTTTCTCTAACTTATGAACCAGCTCCTTATGAGGTATTGTTTCAAAGGCTTACTAAGAGTCCAAGAAATGCAGCCTGTCCACCGTTCTCTTTCTTCCTTAATCTTTGTAACCTGGGCGTAGAATTCCATTAGACCAGTGAGGCAAGATTTGCCTTCCCTGAAACCATGTTGGTGGCATGTCACGAAGTCCCTTCTCTCCAGATGTGCTACTAAGTTTTTTCTCACGATCTTCTCGGTCACCTTGCATGGTATACTGTGTGGTGTGTGTGTGTGTGTGTGTGTTGTGTGTGTGTGTGTGTGTGTGTGTTGTGTACTCACCTATTTGTGCTTGCGGGGGTTGAGCTTTGGTCCGCCGTGTGTGTTTGTGTGTGTGTGTGTGTGTGTGTGTGTGTGTGTGTGTGTGTGTGTGTGTGTGTGTGTATGTGTGTGTGTGTGTGTGTGTGTGTGTGTGTGTGTGTGTGTGTGTGTGTGTGTGTTTACTATTTGTACCTTCAGTATCGAGATGTTAGCTCTCGGACCCCGCTTTTCTAACAGTCGCTTGCCTAGTGTATTCAATATTGGCCTACCTTTCTCTATAATACCTGCTACATATATGACACACACCTAACTTATTAACGTGACTTATGTTTGGGTAGGTTATAACGTATAAGAAAGATTAAGACAGAGGTGGATAGAATGATGGACAAAATTAATGGTCCAACAATGGCTGCTTGTGTTTAACTCAAGTAAGTGTAAAGCAATGATAATATGTGTGTAGGTAGCAGGTGGCCGGACACAAGGTACCAACTGGGAGATGAAATTCTACAAGAATTGGGTAGAAAAATCTGGGGGTTGATATCACACGGAACCTGCCTCCTGAAACCCACATCAAAAGGATATCATTAGTGGCATATGCCAGGTTGGCTAACATAAAAACTGCCAGTAGAAAATTCTAGAAGGAATCATTTATGGCCTTATATACTACATGAGACCAATCCTGGTGTATGCGGCTTCAGCGTGGAGCTGATATCTAGTCAAACGCAATACGAAGTTAAGAGAAGTTCTTGAAATACGCCACAAGATTAGAACATGGGCTGAGATGTATGAGTTAAGTGGAAAAGCTACTGGAAATCTCCCGTCTTCCTCGCGTCACTGGAAGACAGAAAAATTATTGGAGACATGATTACCACCTTAAAAATTCTCAGAAATTGACAGACTATTTGACACGGTTGGTAAACGCACATGGGGACACAGGTGGACACTGAGTACCCAAATGAGCCACAGAGACATTAGAGAGAATTTTTTCCAGAATTAACAAATGACATTATTAAATGGTGGAGGCAGACTTCATGTTTAAAATGTAGATATGATAGCCCAAAAGGCTCGGGAACTTGTACACCAGTTGATTGACGGTTAAGAGGCGGGACCAGAGAGTCAAAGCTCATCTCCCCCTCCCTCCCTTTTTCCGCAAGCACAACTAGGTGAATACACACATCCTTAGGATGCATCCCACAACAGTTTACTAACTCTTAAGCACCTATTTACTGCTAGGTAAATAGAACCATCAGGTGAAAGAAATTCTGCCCATTTCTGCCTTTGCCGGAAATGGAGTCTTTTGACCGAGAATCCCGAACGTGCACGTGGGTTTCGTGCTTGTAAAGACACGTACTCAGTTGCTTGTAAATAGACGTACTCACGTTATTAAACGATAACGTGCATG
Source organism: Procambarus virginalis (assembly GCA_020271785.1). Taxonomy (NCBI): domain Eukaryota; kingdom Metazoa; phylum Arthropoda; class Malacostraca; order Decapoda; family Cambaridae; genus Procambarus; species Procambarus virginalis. Next base: position 2,511,831 of record WNGS01164858.1, on the reverse strand, counting down.
CAGCTCATTACCGTAATTGGCAACTAGGTATTAGTTCCATAATTTATGGTTGCATATGGGGCCGCGGCCAAAGATCCACAAAGCTGTTTTAGCTGGCAGCAATACCCAGACGAGGGTATTTTAATTTAATGGTGGCCAGCGGCGGCCCCGGGGAGGGGGCGGTGACCTAACACTAATTGACTCTGCTTAAATGGCTAAGAGGAAGCTCAACCTATTCTTCCCCCGATGGACTGGGAAGTGGACTTTACGTTGAACTGGGAGGTGTAGGACGAACTAGCGTTCAACTGGGAGGTGCAAGACGAACTAGCGTTCAACTGGGAGGTGCAGGACGTACTGGCGTTCAACTGGGAGGTGCAAGACGAACTAGCGTTCAATTGGGAGGTGCAAGACGAACTAGCGTTCAATTGGGAGGTGCAAGACGAACTAGCGTTCAACTGGGAGGTGCAGGACGTACTGGCGTTCAACTGGGAGGTGCAAGACGAACTAGCGTTCAACTGGGAGGTGCAAGACGAACTAGCGTTCAACTGGGAGGTGCAGGACGTACTGGCGTTCAACTGGGAGGTGCAAGACGAACTAGCGTTCAACTGGGAGGTGCAAGACGAACTAGCGTTCAACTGGGAGGTGCAAGACGAACTAGCGTTCAACTGGGAGGTGCAAGACGAACTAGCGTTCAACTGGGAGGTGCAAGACGAACTAGCGTTCAACTGGGAGGTGCAAGACGAACTAGCGTTCAACTGGGAGGTGCAAGACGAACTAGCGTTCAACTGGAAGGTGCAAGACGAACTAGCGTTCAACTGGGAGGTGCAAGACGAACTAGCGTTCAACTGGGAGGTGCAAGACGAACTAGCGTTCAACTGGGAGGTGCAGGACGTACTGGCATTGAACTGGGAGGTGCAGGACATGGCGTGGGACCGGGAGGGTAACTTGGTATTGGATTGCAACTCAGAAATAACACCCCATGAGACCAGGAGGCATGGCAGGAAGTGCAAAATAGTCCCATTGAAAAGCAGAGGTGCAATTGGCACCCTGAGAGAGAATTCTATCAGAGGCAGACTTTTGAACAATCTTCCTATGTTTTAGCACTCCCAATAAACAATATGAAAGTTGAAGATCTGTACAGCTTCTTGATGAATGACATCCAAATTCCAGCTAATATAACTGATATTAACATGAACAAAGAGATAATTGGAAGATAAAATTTATAGCGTGCCCATGCACTCAGCCCCTGGTCTAAACTCTTGGAATTCAATATTCATCAAGAAATGAAAAGTACCAGAAGTGCGAGCACTCGGTATATTATGGAGAAAAAGCCTGGATTCAGGGGATCCTCCAGCAACACTTTAATCAGCAGATATAGCTCCACTGCACAAGAGGTAGTAAAGATTTGGCAAAAAAAAAAAAAAAGAACTATAGACAAGTAACACTACCATCACACACAATTAGTTTTTGAAAGTGATTAGGAATCAAATCTCCAGTTTATGGAAAACAATAAACTTCACAACCCAGGCCAATATGGATTTAGAGCGAGATCATGTCTTTCACAGTTACTCAGCCACTGTGACAAATCACAGAAGCATTAGAAGAAAAACAAAATATAGATGTTGAATAGACAGGCTGTGCAAAGGCACTCCATAAGTGTGACCATGGAGTAATAGCACATGACATGAGAGCAATATAAGTGACAGGATGAACAACCCAGCGGGTTTTCTTCCTTTTCGGGAGTGTTGTACATGCTGCTATGGCGGTATGTCCACTCACAAGATAAGTGGCGCTGCCCAATAAACTCGCCTCTCGGGGCAAAATTTAAAATTTTAGCAATAGGAATAACGGGTAAAGTGGGACGTTGGGTTTTCAGATTTGTCAAACAGGATGCAAAGAGTAAAACTAGTCAATAAAATAAAGATCAAGTGTAGTGAAAAACTATGTATCCCAGGGCACAGTACTTATATCACTGCTCTATTTCATTCTTATCGCGGATATAGAGAAGAATACAAGTCACAGCTTCGTGTCATCCTTTGCTGATACTAAAATCAGCATTGAACATTTCCTCTTTAGGAAACACTGAAAAACTACAAGCCTATATTAGTATAGTCAGGCTTGTAGTTTTTCAAGTTTTATATATTAATTTTTCAGGCCGGTTAGGCTTTCACACCATATACATAAATATATATGGCATGGCATAACCGTAATGAAGGTAAACATAAACACAACGTTTTTAAAACTAAAAAGAACATTTACTGACCAAAGAATTATATAAAAATAAATAAAGATTTGTCTATGATAGTCTCGATCAAGCCTGCCATCTACCGCCGCTCTCGACCTTCATTAATAGTTACTAAGAATCACATGTATAATCTCAATGTATCCTACCACATGAGTGTATACATGTATAATAATAAATTCCTACAGGTTCCCTTGGGAACGCCTATTCAACAAGGAGGAAGGGGAGGGCAGATTACTTAGCTAGGAAATGATGACATCTCCAGGGGTGTGTAGCTCCCATGTGTCACCAACTCACTGAACTTCCGTCACCACGTTCTTAGCTGCTACCTGGCTCCTACGTAACCTCTTCCTTCCTTGGTAACTCAGACGGGGCGCCGATCCTCTGAACACACACACCAGAGGGACACGTTCAGTGGGGAGTCCAACACCGAGGTCGACATTGGGTTTCCCTTGACATGTATAGCTCCGCGGGGTGTACCTTTTTCCCGGCAGCCTAATGTCAGTGCCCAGTCCACTGATCACTGCCATGGAAGAAGATATGACGATGGCTGACTTCACTAGTTGGGTCAGTTTCGATACAGAGCGCCGTCACAGTCTGTTCACTGTATACAGCACATCCTCCTGTGTTGGAAATAATTATAATAACAATGATGATTATAATATATATACCGACGAACAACGAAATTAGAAAGTAGAAATCTGAACTATTGAGTTGGACAAACCGGAAAACAATTTTTTACTTGTGTTGCTTTGACAAATTAAACTAACCTATCCTAACCTTCCTAATCCTAATACACGATACATAATACATGTGTGTGTTATACTAGGCCTAGGAATATTAAAGTTTGTGTTTTAGCTTCATTTATTTAAAAAAAATCCTTACGTCAGTATACTACTCTCTAAAAGCTAAGAACGTACAAATTCTGACTATTGGCGATCGTCACAATAGGTACTATCTAAATAGGAGGATGAGTTGTTGCAGTATAGGATAATCAGATATATTAATATGTTGCACTTGCTCACTGTTACGTACCCCTATTGGATACATATATAAATATTAAATAATTACTTATTCCATATATCATTAATTGTATGTGTATTATATCATTACTTGTATGTTCTTGTATGCTTATATCATTACTTGTATGTTCTTGTATGCTTATATCATTACTTGTATGTGCTGATATGTTATATTGTGGTAATGATCAGCTGGTGGACCAAACCGTGGGAAACCGTTATAATTTTTTTTGTGTGGTGGTCAGCTAGTCAGCTTACCGTGAGAAAGTTGTTTTGTACTGATCATCTAGACGGCAATATCGTGGGACACATTACCTTCCTGCTATGTTGGGCAGTTGCCAGAAATTTCATTTTATTTTATAAATATATAACTATTATATTAATAACTACATTACTTCTGTTTATGCATGTACATCTGATCATTCTTTAATTTAGTTAATTAATTATTACCTTATTCCCATTATATGGCTCCGTTTAAGTAAAATTTATATTGATTAAAAATTGTCAGTGGATATGTTGTGAGGAAGCGAGATCGGCTCCCACCGTGAGAAAATTATTCAGTAACTGTTTAGACTCAGGAAGGATCACATCTAGGAGTTAAGTGGCTGTTATGTATATCTATTTTGTTCTGTTGTAGTATGTTAGTCTGTGGAGACATGATTTTATTTTCATTTACATGTGATTGCCCATCTGTTGATTGATATATAATACTGATAATTAACTGAAATATCATTCTAATACACATTTATTTTTATATGTGTGATTAATTATTCCTAGGGGGTGATTAATTTTAATTCTTGCCTGTACAAACCATGGGATTATACTGGTGACCCACCTTGAGATTACAGCATCGGTAAATGTCCCTAGACTACAATATTTTGTTGCTGTACGGGTCACGAGCATTAATGAACGGTTTGTAACACTCACGTCACTGGTTACTATTAAGTTGCTCAGCGTCAACAAACGAATACCACCAGTCTCGGTGAAAACTGTAGCTGTAGCAAGCCAGGACTATTTGGTACCGGTCATAGCTGTAGCAAGCCAGGATAATTTTTGATAGTCCTGGCTCACAGCAGCTTCAGCTATCTGGTAGCGATCTAGCTGAAACTGTAGCAAGCCAAAACTATTTGGTAACAATCGTAGCTGAAGCTGTAGTGAGCCAGGATAATTTGATAGCGGTCATAGCTGAAGCTGTAGTGAGCTAGGTTTGTTAGTGGCCATAGCTGTTATGTGAATTATATATAGGTTGTTTGTTGTTAAAGATTCGCTACCTGGAACATAGTTCCAAGTAGCACGGGCTATGGTGAGCCCATGTACATATAGGTACTTAGAGTACCCTGAAGACGTTTTGTGTCAAGAGTAGAAACTCAGTTTACTAGGGTGATAATACCCAAGTCCTAGACAAGTTGGTTGGCGTACGGAGTCGTTAGAGCGCATTTATTCACGTGATATTTACTGTTAGTTGTGGGGCCGAGGAGCTGGGTAAGGTTACGAGCATGTTTGTGTGAAGTTGGCGCCAGCTGCAGTTACTCGTGAAAAGAAGATAAAGAAATACTTTTTCCATTCTTGGTTTAAATGTTGCTCATGTGCCTTTTGAACCATACTTGCAACGTTTCTTTCCCACAACCCTATGGAAACGTTATTGAAGGTTGCAGTGACATTTTGTGTTTGCTGGGAACCTCCCCGTCCAAAGTCTAGCTGAAGAGTGAGCGGGCTCTGCTCCTTGGGGAGCGGAGATGAAGTCACAGAAAGATTGTCGTTGATTGGTTGAGCACCTGAGCAACCGCACTCTATTCTCTCGTTGCGTGAGCTTTAGACATGTGTGTTGCTGCACTCCAAAAGTTGCCGGATGTGTTACCACCCACCTGGGTGCTATTTTTTTCACAATGCACAATTCACCCCTTTACAGCCAAATAATAAAGATTGTGTTCAAGACTCGTTCCTCTTTAACTTAAATTACAGTTTGGGTCGTCTGTGATCTTCCTAGGTGGGTAAAAATGGCTCTTGAGGCCTGAAAGGACTGTTATTAGATGGCGATCGTAACACCTCCCAGCATTAGAAACATTGCTGGAACAAAGGTGGATATCTTCAAGAAGGATTTAGATAGGGTTCTGCAAGAAATCCTGGACCAACCAGGCTGTAGCGGATATGTAGGCCTGTGGACCGCTCAAAGTAACAGCCTGTTGGACCAAGTTATCACAAGTCGAGCCTGGCCCAGGGCCGGGCTTGGGGAGTAAACTACTCTCAGAACCCTCTCCTGGTAAGCTTCTATGCACGTTATGCACATAACTAACCGATCTCTTACGGTGTTCAAATGAGAACTTGATAAACCGATTCAAAGGATACCTGATCAACTAGGCTGTGTGAGTAGCTGCTTCCAACAGCCTAGTTGACTAGACCACCAACCAGGAGGCCTGGTTAAAGACAGTATGATAGGGACGTTGATTGCCAGGAATGAACAACAGGTAGACATGTAACACTGTAAAGGTGTTTGGGTTAGTTATATTTAAAATATATGCGTATAGTTCAGTGAGTCACAGACAAGGATTTCGAGAGGCGTCAGCTTGTCCGGCCTGGATCTCACCTCTAAGTGTTAATGACCACCAGTTGACCTGACGTCAGGTCATGCGGATCTCACCTGGCTCCCGCTAATCTTATAATCGTAGCCTGGTAGCCTTCAAACATGCCGACGTTTAAGGAGTGGCTTGGTAGAGTGCCGGAGGCTATCTACTGTGGGCGGAGTTAATTACTAGGTCTCCCAATATATACTCGGAGAGCTATCGATTCAGGAGGAGAAACAGAAAAAAGGACAGAACAGCCAGCGGAGCAGAACTAAGGACAGCCTAGCCAGAGGCTGTCAGCCGGCGAGGCGGGACAGTCTCTGTCAACTACAGACCCCCCCCCTCTCTCTATCCAACGGAGACTCAGACACTTGGTGAGTTGAACATTGAGGTGACTTAGTCGTGGTTATAGGTGTTGTGTGATTTAAAGGGGCAGACAGTTGTAGGGTTCTCGAATTCTTGGATGATGACTCACTTTACATATATATATCTTCAACATTTTTAATTGCTTAAATTATGATACTTATCATGTGAAATATAAGTGAAGTTATTATTTAAATTGTGTTTAACTTTGTTCCCTAGAGTTTTTGAGTTGAGATGAGGAAGCCTCAGCGGTTACTGGTTTCATGATATTGAGTACATGATACAGATGGAACATACTAATAATGACCTTGTGATAACATCTTTTCTGAATATTGAGATACAGACAAGTTCCATTCCTTGTCTTGTATGTAATGATCTAGAATGGATGGTGGCAGCATTTCTTCTTCTACTAGCAATTTCTCACTTCTAATTTCTATTTCTATTTCTTCTACTATCTTGTTCTATCTACTCTTCTACTTCTACTATCTACTTTTCTACTTCTACCTATCTACCCTTCTACCTCTTCTACTTATCCTACTCACTTCCTAATTATTTATTTCCCTACCCCCCGTTACAGACAGCAGGTGGGAAGGTGTGGTGGTTGTGGTTAGGTGGGAGGGTGGGTGTGTTGTGGTAGGTGTGGTTGTGGCCAGATGGATGTCAGGTGTGATGGTGTGGTTGTGGGCTAGTCCAATTATCACAGTTGTTATCTCCCCGAGCCTAGAATTACTTGTTGGTTGACGGTAAATATTAAGAGGCAGTTAGTAAGAACGAGGACGTTGTTCGAACTTAACAAATGTGTGTGTAACTGTGGTCTGTTTGTGACAAGGGACCGCTGTTGTGTCCGCCGGCGATAAACCGACTCCCTGTCAGGAAAGTCGGCTTGTCGAATTCCTCGTTGTTACAAAGTTACAACACTGCCGTATTCATGCTTGGAATTTCCTCCTGCCTGTGGTTCGTCAACCTTGGGTAGTCGCAGATGCTGACACCGCAGTGTTCAGCCACTTGTGGACACAGTCAGCAGTATGACAAGTCGTGTGAGGGTTGAGTGGAAACCGTAAGTACATACCGTTGAATCTGTACAAACAGTGGCTTGCCCGTGAGATGTAACCCAATTTGATTCTCCTGTCAGCACCTGGACGGGTGGAAGCGGAATCTTGGAGATTTGAGATATTCCTAACTCAAGCCTAATGTGTTCACCATTGAGTACGCTTGTGTGTCGCTGAGTAATGTATGAAACCCTGGTTGGGGCTTCAATGGAATCCTCAGGACCCCTCCAGTTGAATCTTCTAGGTTGCAATGCCTTTGATAATATTGTGGGTGTATTGGTTTAGGATGTGTGCTTAGGAGTACCAAGTGTGTGGGTTCGAATCCTCTTCATGGCTCCTACTGCTTTTCTTACTTACACATCACGTTAGTGTGATTTCTCACCATGACACGTTAGGCATAGTACATAGGCCTCCTCTAATAAACATCGAGGCTATCATTCAAGATCACTCTGATATAAGCTCTCGCGTCTGTTCCGTAAATATTCCTTGACACAAGACACACCTCATTCCCAGCAATTATGAGCCATCTGACAGTCAGGTCTGTAGTAGTTAGATAGGACACAGGTCTGGCCTCGTCTCTCCACATCCCACACCAATGTAAACAGTTTACCTGTAAACTCCAAGGTAAGTTCCTCAGACTGTCTTGTAAAACTGAGGGGATTCCTCTTCTATATGTACTTAATAGTCACTTCCACTGTCTTGAGTTCTCGCGCCAAATAAGCATCAACATAGTTACTCCCTGACGATAACTGATGAGTACAACTGGCAGGGTTTTCCCTGCTAGACAAAGTGCAACTATGCGTCTCAGTACTTAACATGTTGGGTGTGGGTAATCCATGTGGGGTAATCCTAGCAGGCAGTAATGTGCGTTTTATTTGTGAATATTTAATTTACTTTATATTTTTTGTTTAATTCATATTTATTATTACTTCAAATAGTGGACTGTGTTTAAGATTAGCCTGCTGGATTTTACCTGAACACATAGTGGGGGGGGGGGGTAAATGTACACAGCTCATCTCACAATTGATGATAAATAAGCCATATACATTTACTGTTAATAAATATGCACAGTTTATACCACATTTGGTGGTACAAACTGGCTACAGTATTTGTGTTAGTACTACTCAATATTATTGTAAACATGTGTTAGTATAAACATGAACTTTTAGGTGTATGTTAATTATGGCCTGTATTGGTAGTGTGAGAGCTGTTCCTTAATCATCAAATACCCTATGAGCCATAGGGTATGGCTCATATGGTCTAGGGTGTGCCATGTAATGGCATCTGGCACTGTAAAATGGCGGCTGGCTCTCATATGGCGTCTGTTGGGGCAGCCAGATCATGCATGGAAGCGTCACAGTTTTTTGCAGGTGGTCAGCTCAACTAATATCTCATGGATCACAAGCTTACCTGCCGAATGAATGAGCTGTAAAAAATGCCCAAAACATACAAAGTACAGGTGTGACATGTGAAATGAAGTGTAATGATGAGTAAAGGCAGCTTACTTGGTTTGGGGTGATGCCCCCCCCCCCACTGCATAACCGCCTAACCTATCTTAATAGTTAATGGCCACTGACTAATAACAGACATTTGGTAAGACGAATACTCAGCTCTTCCCGTTATGGCAGAGGTCGCTGTGGCAATACACTGTGGGATAGAATAGTCTATCGTTTGTGTTGCGTGTCGCTAAAACCTCACGGGAGCACTGTGTGTGTTTTTGGTTACAATGACCATGACTGGCCAGCCTCCCTCCCCGAGCGGTGTTCCACTATGGAGTCCGCCTGGAGCTGCCGTGGGGTACAGACGTGTCGTCTGGCCTCTGGTGGTTTGAGGTGTTTGCCGTTTTCGTCACCAGAGGGGGTGTGGGAGTCTCTACCCCCCTCCCCCCCCTGTTGTTGCTACGGGCTGCGTGTTGACGTGGCGGAATTATCATGGGTGGTCCCCTTCCCTCTATTAAGCGCGTGAACTCCGTGGGCCTGGAGTTCACTGGGCGTGCTGGATATCCGGAAGTAGCCGTGGTTCTGTGCGACTTGCTTCATGTCCCTGTGATGGACGTCGACGGTATTGAGCTTGTGACTGCCCATCGAGTTGTCATCAAACTGGTGACGGAGGAGGTGTACCGTGATTTCCTCGGTCGTTACGAGGGACGCTCGTTGTCGTTGCCGGGTGGTGCTGGCTCTGTCTCCATATCAGACCGGAGTGGTGCGCTGACCTATGTCAGTGTGCATGGGGCGCCCCTGGAGTTTCCCGAGGATCTTCTGCGGCGTTACTTCCAGCGGTTTGGGCCAGTTATCAGTGTGAGGGTCAACACGATATCCTCTGGGAGGTATGCCGGGAGACGGACAAACATTCGCACCTTGGGGATGCGACTGCGGTCGGATATTCCATCTTCGGTCCGGCTTCTGGGGTGCTACATCCGGGTGTACTATGCCCGACAGCCTCGGACCTGTTTCCGGTGTGGCTTGATGGGGCATCAGGCTGCCGGGTGCGATGCGGCTCCGGTTGCCCCTGTCAACCTCTTTAGGGAAGAAGATTTCCCTCCGCTTCCCCTGGACGAGGACTCCGGGGATGCGGCGACCGACCAGCTCGTTGATGCGGCTCCCCCTGCGTCCCCTGACGTTCCCCCGGATGTCGCCGGCCCTCCTCAGGATGTTGCGATGCTATCGGTGGATCCTACTGCTCCTGTCCCTGCTGCTCCAGTGGGCCTTTATGCTGCGCCTTCCTCACCGCCTGATCACCTGTCTTCAGCTGCTGCGCCTGGCCCTGCATCCTCGCCTCGGATCCCGGCTGTGCTGGGTGCTGAGGTGGCTGTGAGGTCCCCGGTTGTGTGTGGTCCGGTTCCCCCTATGGTCGAGGCTGCTGCCGTTTTGCGGCGGACGTCAGTTCGTCCGGCTCGTAGTGCCCATGTTTCTGGGTCGGCTTCCGGCTCTGACGATCTCAGGCCGGTGCCCAAACGATCCAGGCCTTCGTCGACTCCCTGGGCTGATGTTGGGGACTTTAGTGACTGTGAGGACTCGGGTGTGGAGGGAGTGGTTCCGGGTACGTTGCAGGCTCCACAGTTAGTGGTGGCGGACGTCCATGCGCCTGCTGACGTTGGTGTCAGTGTCTCGGGTGTGCCTGCTGTTCCCTCTCCGCCGGGGGCCTCTCCGCGGTGGGGAGTGGTGGCCTCCGCTGCCGGAGTGGGTGGGGATGGTGGGTCTGGGCGTGGCCTGGTGGTGACCTTACGGAAAGACGTGCGCGGTTCGGTTCCCCCGCGGTCGTACGGTGGTGTGCCCGTGGGTGCTGGTGCCCCTGTGGTGGTGCCTTCTCCCACGCTCCCTCCTCGGAGGTTGACAGTTGGGCCTCCGGACGGGCATACGAAGTCTGTGATGCCATCGGGTCACTGGTCGCAGATTGCTGAGATACCTTTCGGCGATGAGGTGTGGGACCATGTACCGGTCACTCGGTTCCGGTGCGATACGGTTTGGGTGCCAAGTTTGCGGGTGTTTGTGGCCAACATCCCGGAGCAGATGGCGTCCCCAGTGGATGGTCAGGACCCTTGGCAGTGGTTACTTTGGGAGGCGTACAATATACGCTTCAATCGGGACGCGTTTCCGCGCAAATATGAGTGATTCTATTCTTATGTGCTGTGTGCCCTTCTGGCTGTTTTGTATGCCTTCTGGTAGTTTGTGCCCGTGCCTCTCCATTTTGGTTTGTGGCGAAGCGGGTGTTTGGGTGTGTGTGTGCTTGGCCTTCATGTCTTACCTTTCATGTTGTTAACGTGCCCTATGTGTTATTTATTCTATGCTTACGTGTTATATGAGTTTTTTGTTTTGAATTTGGGTGGCTTAGGGTGTGGTGTATGTTATTATTGCATTTTTATATTACTTCCGTTTTGTTCATTCTGTTGTTTTGTTTTCGGTCCTTCCGGCCGGTGTTTGGTTTTGTTTGTTGTGTAACGATGGTTTTTCTTTGATTGCGTGTTATCCATCTTGATTTTTGGTTTATACTGTACTGTTTGACATACTCCTGTGTTTTTGTTGGTTTGCATTTGTTTATCCTTTGTACTGTATTTTAAATGCCTTTTTCGAGTTTTGAAATGTGTTAAGCTGTAATGTCGGCCCTTCTGGCTGCTGGTTTTCTTTGTTTTCTTTTTGTTTTGTAATGTGTTTCTATTTGTTTTTTATTGTATTTAATTTGCATGTTTGCATGTAAAAATAAAAAAAAAAATAAAAAAATATTATGTGACTATATTGACTTAGGAAGGGAACCTATACGTTTACTGATAATTATCTAAGAACCAGCCAAAGTGAATACTATTTCATTAATGTTTAAACTGGTGGTTTAAAAGAGTATGAGATGTGTTTAAATATGTTTGTTGTGTTGATGCCATGATCCCATTCTCTTTAAAATTTAACTGAATAACTAATGTAAATAGTATAACCAGATTTGCTGGCTATATTGAATTAGTGTGTTATGTGCCGGATTTCCGACAAATCCAATGTGTCGCAAATAACACAAGTTGCTCCTCCAGACACTCCAGTGACTTGCTGCTGACTCTCCGACAACCAAACGTATCAACGTCGATAGTCTCCATCATCATCGACCACAGTTACCGAGTAGTAATTGTCCTACACAGCACATTCGACTTCCTGTCAGTCTTGAACTATATCTTAAATTAAATCCTCGACTAGATCATCTTAGCTCTCTTGGTAACTCCTGCTTCAATAGCTGCTGTTCAAACTTTGGTTCGTCCAAAGTTTGATGCTGGCTCGGGGCTGATTGACGAGTTGGTTGGTTGATGAAGATTAAGCCACCCAAAAGGTGGCACGGGCATGAATATCCCGGAAGACCCACTGCCAAAGTTTAGGTAGCCTATATATGAATCAGTCAATCTTACGGGCTACTCATGCCCGTGCCACCTCTTGTGTGGCTTAATCTTCATCAACCAACCAACTCGTCAATCAGCCCCGAGCCAGCATCATCAGAACATCCCTCACACACATTCTCCATCATCACACTGTCTCTATTCCTGGGAGGTGTGTTTCACAAGGAGCCGCCCTCTACCAACACCACGGCTCTGCCAGCACTACAACTCGGCCAACATCAACAGATTGTTATATACCGCGCTCCTTTACCTTCCGTCTGGCTGCCAACATACTGACAACACACTTTTAAGACAAGGCGATGGACGAGGACCGCATGCTAAGCATGTCACAGAGGCAAGTGAAGGGAGGCTGAGATCAGCCCCAGCAAGGGGTAGAGAGAGATTCCCGGGGGGGGGGAGGGGGTCTTTTGATGGCGAAAATCGAAGTGGGGGAAGCACTACTAATCGCTTCTGGTGGACGAGGCGGACTCTTGACTAGAACCTCCATCCTCCTCTCAATTTACCTGGAGAATTATGCTTTCTCTTTCATGTCTGCGCGAGTGGTTGGCTTGTCAGGTTGGTTGCTGGGGGTCGTGTGGTTGTATTCTGGTGGCTGGGGTAGTGTGTGTGTCATGTTGGCTGCTGTAGTGTGGTTGGATTGTCAGTATAGTTACGGCAGTATGGTGTGGTTGTCAGCTGGGTGGTTAGTGTAGGAGGACTTGTGGTTTTGTGATGCACTGTTTATGTCGACGAACTGCGCGAAAGCCCAGTTGACACTAAGTTGTGGCAGAGACCCACTGTTTACATAGACCATCAACTTGGACACAAGGCTGGCTTGCCACTCACGGACAAGGAAGGCCCTCTTGAGTTTCTCTCCTCCAACCGCTCTGATGTAATTTCCCGGTCACTCGTTGGTTTATGCCAAACTGCTTTCCATACCCGGGTCCCTTTGTCCCGTGTTGACTGGGTGTCATCAGGGCCGTTGTTTTGTGTTGATTTTCACTCGATAGCTTAGTAGGAACCGTGTGTGTGACGGAGCAGCCCCGTCCTCACACTTGATGTATTTCTCGCCCCTCTCCCCGTCTCTCCACTCCCACCCCCCCTCTCCCCAAAACCTGTGGTTGCCCGGCACGAGTTCTCTACACACCAAGCAGCACGCCAGGCTGACACAGTCATCCATCTTGTGTATTATTCATGAGTCTGCTATATACTTCATATTTTCTTGCCTCGTTATATACGAGTATGTTTCTCGCGTCTCGAGTGATAAACGACCGTCAACCTTGAACTTTAACAAGGTGGCTGGAGTGGCTTTATAGTGCTTATACTGGTCCCGTGCTCCAGTCCTCACTGCATGCTCGATGTGTTAGGGTTATGATTCTAAGTTAGTGTCTGTATAAAGTTTCTGATTCTAAGTTAGTGTCTGTATAAAGTTTCTGATTCTAAGTTAGTGTCTGTATAAACTTTCTGATTCTAAGTTAGTGTCTGTATAAAGTTTCTGATTCTAAGTTAGGGTCTGTATAAAGTTTCAGATTCTAAGTTAGCGTCTGTATAAAGTTTCTGATTCTAAGTTAGCGTCTGTATAAAGTTTCTGATCCTAAGTTAGCGTCTGTATAATTTGTTACCATAACCGCTGCCTACCTGCAGTCTTCAATCATTATCATAACTTTATTCATAAATGTTCGTTTCCTTCGCTTATATTAGTTGGGTAAATAATTTACTGTAAATGTGTGTCAACTAAGAGAGTCATCATAATAACATTAAATGTCTGTAGTTATGAACTGTTTACTCAAGAATTCAATTTATATTTAGAACCGAAAATGATCAATGATTCTAATATCATTACAGTTGTCAAATTCTGAATCTGAAACTATTTCTGTAACACCATCACAAATGGTTACAATAATGGGTGATATGAAACTTTACATTTTGAGTTATAGTAACATTCAGCTTACAATTTGAAAAGTGATTATATATATATATATATATATATATATATATGTATATATATATATATATATATATATATATATATATATATATATATATATATATATATATATATAATATATATATATATATATATATATATATATATATATATATAACTGAAAACTCACACCCCAGAAGTGACTCGAACCCATACTCCCAGGAGCAACGCAACTGGTATGTACAGGGATGCCTTAAACCACTTGACCATCACGACCGGACATAAGGAAGTGATAGCCTGAGCTATATGAACCACTTCCCCGCCGGCACCTGGATGGTCCTGGGGACCATTCAGGCTTGTTTGCATTTGTGTTCCTCACGTGTTGCCCCAAAAAATGAGGTGATTTGATAAAATGCTATGCCCAAGATAACCATCCAGGTGCCGGCGGGGAAGTGGTTCATATAGCTCAGGCTATCACTTCCTTATGTCCGGTCGTGATGGTCAAGTGGTTTAAGGCATCCCTGTACATACCAGTTGCGTTGCTCCTGGGAGTATGGGTTCGAGTCACTTCTGGGGTGTGAGTTTTCAGTTGTATCTAGTCCTGGGGACCATTCAGGCTTGTTTGCATTTGTGTTCCTCACGTGTTGCCCCAAAAAATGAGGTGATTTGATAAAATGCTATGCCCAAGATAACCATCCAGGTGCCGGCGGGGAAGTGGTTCATATAGCTCAGGCTATCACTTCCTTATGTCCGGTCGTGATGGTCAAGTGGTTTAAGGCATCCCTGTACATACCAGTTGCGTTGCTCCTGGGAGTATGGGTTCGAGTCACTTCTGGGGTGTGAGTTTTCAGTTGTATCTAGTCCTGGGGACCATTCAGGCTTGTTTGCATTTGTGTTCCTCACGTGTTGCCCCAAAAAATGAGGTGATTTGATAAAATGCTATGCCCAAGATAACCATCCAGGTGCCGGCGGGGAAGTGGTTCATATAGCTCAGGCTATCACTTCCTTATGTCCGGTCGTGATGGTCAAGTGGTTTAAGGCATCCCTGTACATACCAGTTGCGTTGCTCCTGGGAGTATGGGTTCGAGTCACTTCTGGGGTGTGAGTTTTCAGTTGTATCTAGTCCTGGGGACCATTCAGGCTTGTTTGCATTTGTGTTCCTCACGTGTTGCCCCAAAAAATGAGGTGATTTGATAAAATGCTATGCCCAAGATAACCATCCAGGTGCCGGCGGGGAAGTGGTTCATATAGCTCAGGCTATCACTTCCTTATGTCCGGTCGTGATGGTCAAGTGGTTTAAGGCATCCCTGTACATACCAGTTGCGTTGCTCCTGGGAGTATGGGTTCGAGTCACTTCTGGGGTGTGAGTTTTCAGTTGTATCTAGTCCTGGGGACCATTCAGGCTTGTTTGCATTTGTGTTCCTCACGTGTTGCCCCAAAAAATGAGGTGATTTGATAAAATGCTATGCCCAAGATAACCATCCAGGTGCCGGCGGGGAAGTGGTTCATATAGCTCAGGCTATCACTTCCTTATGTCCGGTCGTGATGGTCAAGTGGTTTAAGGCATCCCTGTACATACCAGTTGCGTTGCTCCTGGGAGTATGGGTTCGAGTCACTTCTGGGGTGTGAGTTTTCAGTTGTATCTAGTCCTGGGGACCATTCAGGCTTGTTTGCATTTGTGTTCCTCACGTGTTGCCCCAAAAAATGAGGTGATTTGATAAAATGCTATGCCCAAGATAACCATCCAGGTGCCGGCGGGGAAGTGGTTCATATAGCTCAGGCTATCACTTCCTTATGTCCGGTCGTGATGGTCAAGTGGTTTAAGGCATCCCTGTACATACCAGTTGCGTTGCTCCTGGGAGTATGGGTTCGAGTCACTTCTGGGGTGTGAGTTTTCAGTTGTATCTAGTCCTGGGGACCATTCAGGCTTGTTTGCATTTGTGTTCCTCACGTGTTGCCCCAAAAAATGAGGTGATTTGATAAAATGCTATGCCCAAGATAACCATCCAGGTGCCGGCGGGGAAGTGGTTCATATAGCTCAGGCTATCACTTCCTTATGTCCGGTCGTGATGGTCAAGTGGTTTAAGGCATCCCTGTACATACCAGTTGCGTTGCTCCTGGGAGTATGGGTTCGAGTCACTTCTGGGGTGTGAGTTTTCAGTTGTATCTAGTCCTGGGGACCATTCAGGCTTGTTTGCATTTGTGTTCCTCACGTGTTGCCCCAAAAAATGAGGTGATTTGATAAAATGCTATGCCCAAGATAACCATCCAGGTGCCGGCGGGGAAGTGGTTCATATAGCTCAGGCTATCACTTCCTTATGTCCGGTCGTGATGGTCAAGTGGTTTAAGGCATCCCTGTACATACCAGTTGCGTTGCTCCTGGGAGTATGGGTTCGAGTCACTTCTGGGGTGTGAGTTTTCAGTTGTATCTAGTCCTGGGGACCATTCAGGCTTGTTTGCATATATATATATATATATATATATATATATATATATATATATATATATATATATATATATATATAATGACAGTGCCAGACCATGAAGGAAGTAATGAAACAGGAATTTCCTTAAGTACTTTCGTATTAAATAATACATTTTCAGAAAGATCTTTCTGAAGATGTATTATTAAATACGAAAGTACTTACTGAAATTCTTGTCTGAATCCTTCCTTCGTGGTCTTACACTGTCATATATATAAATGGGTTCTTGTATGTAAATTGGTATATTAAAATTATATATATTTCTTGTTTCAGAACCGGGCGTTCATTGGCTCTCTCCCTGACTCCCGTGGACCATTGTCGGTGCCAGAGCGCTCAGTACTGACGAACCACCTGGCGTAACAGTCAATTAGTGAACTGGTGAACTCTCTGGATTAGTTACACGATCCCTTCTATCGTCATTTATTACTGGTGAACCCTATGAATTAGTGTACTAGTGAAGTGCTTGGACTGTTATTAGTGAACTACTTATGGATACTTACCAACGAAAGTGATATATTATCACTTGTTAACTACCAATTCAAACTGGATCCTAAAAGGTGGTTTACTGAGACGCTAGCAGAACCATCTTCAGTATTGGCGTCAATATATACAGGTTAGTGGGATGGTATATTCTTGGTGATGGTGACAGGGGTGAGGTGGTGTATGCAGGCGATGAGTCACAATAACGTGGCTAAAGTATGTTGACCAGACCACACACTATAAGGTGAAGGGACGACGACGTTTCGGTCCGTCCTGGACCATTCACAATCGACTTGAGAATGGTCCAGGACGGACCGAAACGTCGTCGTCCCTTCACCTTCTAGTGTGTGGTCTGGTCAACGAGGTGTTGTATACCCAGGCGGTGATGGGTGAGGTAAGTGCACCAGTCACCTTTGTAGGTTAGGTTAACATTTTAAAAGCACTACAATCACCTTCTGTGGTTAATTGTTCAATAAATCACTGAATGATATGGTTTAACAGATCTCTAAAACTATCCATGGAGGACAGGAGAAAATGTTTATATGCTGGTTAGCATTTTAAATGTCTGGCCACGTTTGTGGTAGAAAATAATAATAATAATATACGGTTGACTGGAAAACACCTAACTTTACTCATTTCAACTTGGCTGTATGCACTGTAGCTTCTGCTAACTTTTACCCACTTAACTTGTCACTTAAGATGTTGAGAGCATCAACGAAACGCATCTTTTAGCGACAGGGTCGAATTAGTGTTAGTTTTCAAATTCCTTCTCAAGCGAGGAACATGTAGAGAATATTTGTCCTAGAATAATTGGTATATATTATATGAAAGAAAGAATAGTCCCCAAACCATAAATCAATTCTAAGAACACAATGACCCGCCCGGGGGGTTTGGGGGTGGGGTGAGGGTGGGGGGGGAGTGAACCTGCATAACCAAGGCTCGCCCCTCCCCCCTACACGGGAGACATCTCCTGTCCACGAGGCTAACCATAGCCCGTGCTTCTTGCCCAGCTCCTGTGCCAGGTAAGTTACGGGCTCACCATAGCCCGTGCTACTTGGAACTTGTTCCGAGTAGCTGAATCTATAACAACAAACAACAACAACAACTCCCCCCCTTCCCCCGCCCCCCCCCCCCTACACCCCGCCCCCCTACACCCCGCCCCTGGCGTACATAGTAGCATAACCACTTCTCCAGCGATTGCCTAGGCTGGTGAAGTGGTTATAGTACTGGTAATGTAGGTTCGAACCCTGGTCGGGATTCAGGAGTTTTGAAGTGATGTATAAATGTGTGTGTGTTGGGGGAGGGGGGGGGAAGCAATACTTTTCTTTTCTCAGTACTTACTTACTCTGTTCTCAATTTGTTGAAATGTGACGTAATTATATTTTTCATTATTTGAGATTTTCGGCACAAAATGTTAGCCTGTGTACAATGCTAGACACCTTATCTAATCAATATGGTGACGATATCCGGGTGAACAGATGCACAAGCCCATAGAACTCGTATACAGCTGCCATGTTGTGCTGGTTCTGGTAAGTGGTACATCACACACTTACACTACACTGCTCACAGAAATCACAGTTGCGTGATGCATCAAATGAACAAATCCACAAGGGCCGTGACGAGGATTCGAACCTGCGTCCTAGAGCATCCCTGATGCTGCCTTAATCGACTGAGCTACGACATGGTAAAGGAGTTGAAACCGAAGTTCTACTGAACTTACTGGATCCTGCAGCATCTCTGAGACACAAACCAGGGTTTTACACAACTCCCCCCTGCACCCGAGCTATGGCAATAGGCCGTTCTCCCTCTTAGCCCTTACTTCATTCACACAGAAATCGGCCATTGTAGATTTGTTCAATTGATGCATCACGCAATTGTGATTTCTGTGTGTAACGAAATAAGGGCGAAGAGGGAGAACGGCCTATTGACATAGCTCGAGTGCATGGGGGAGTTGTGTTAAACCCTGGTTTGTGTCCATGACCATGTCGTAGCTCAGACGATTAAGGCAGCATCAGGGATGCTCTAGGACGCAGGTTCGAATCCTCGTCACGGCCCTTGTGGATTTGTACATCACACACTTATTACAGCCGTACCTTTACCTCGGTATAATGGTACATACCTTGAGGTGCTTCCGGGGATTATCGTCCCGCGGCCCGGTCATCGACCAGGCCTCCTACATAGCGGCCATATGTACCGCTGAGTGAATCTGTATCAGCTGGAGTTGGTAATATGAAACACAAATGTCAGGGAATTATGCAAGAGTGCAAAGCTCAACAAATTGAAATATTGAGTGTGTACACGGATGCTGGTCATGTTGCACAGAAAGATGATTACTTAATAGGTGAGCGTATTCAATGTATTAACAGGGTAGAAGGAGGAGGATAGCAGAGATGATGGCTATGAGGAGTGGAGGAGTGAGGCGAGTGTGTGTGTGTACTCGCCTAGTTGTGCTTGAGGGGGTTGAACTTCAGCTCTTTTGTCCCGCCTCTCAACGTCAATGACCTGATGTACAGATTCCCGAGCCTATTGGGCTGTATCATATCTATATTTGAAACTGTGTATGGAGTCAGCCTTCACCACATCAGTGCCTAATGCATTCCACCTGTTAACTACTCTGACACTGAAAAAGTTCTTTCTAACGTCCCTGTGGCTCATTTGGGTACTGTGGGCTCCACCTGTGTCCCCTTGTTTGAGTACCACACGTATTAAACAATTTATCCTTATATACCCTGTCAATTCCTGAGAATTTGTAGGTGGTGATTATGTCTCCCTTTACTCTTCTATATTCCGTTGTCGTGAAGTGCATTCCACGCAGCCTTTCCTCGTAACTTATGCCGCTTAGTTCTGGGACTAGCCTTGTGGCATTCCTAATTTTTTCAGCTTCGTCTTGTGCTTGACAAGGTACGGGCTCCATGCTGGGGCTGCATACTCCAGGATTGGTCTTACATATGTGGTATACAAGGTTCTAAATGATTCTTTACCAGGTTCCTGAAAGCTGTTCTGATGTTAGCCAGCCTCGCGTATGCCGCAGATGTAATTTTTTTATGTGGGCTTCCGAAGACAGGTTTGTGTGATATCAACTCCTAGATCTTTCTCTCTGTCCGTTTCATGAAGTAATTCATCTCCCATTCTATATCTTGGGTCTGGCCTCCTGGTTCCACCCGCCTAGTTTCATTACCTTACATTTATT
>WNGS01164858.1:2452090-2466640 GCA_020271785.1 Procambarus virginalis | reverse complement strand
CACATATAGGCATAGGTTAGGTTAGGTCAGGTTGTTAGGTTCTGTTGGCGATTATTTGCATTTGTAGAGAATAGGGGATGAAGTACTTAATGAAACAGACAGAGAGAAAGATCTAGGAGTTGATATCACACCAAACCTGTCTCCTGAAGCCCACATAAAGAGAATAACGTCTGCGGCATATGCGAGGCTGGCTAACATCAGAACGGCGTTCAGGAACCTGTGTAAGGAATCATTCAGAATCTTGTACACCACATATGTAAGACCAATCCTGGAGTACGCGGCCCCAGCATGGAGCCCGTACCTTGTCAAGCACAAGACGAAGCTGGAAAAAGTCCAAAGGTATGCTACTAGACTAGTCCCAGAACTAAGAGGCATGAGTTATGAGGAAAGGCTGCGGGAAATGCAACTTACGACACTGGAAGACAGAAGAGTAAGGGGGACATGATCACAACCTACAAAATCCTCAGGGAATTGACCGGGTAAACAAGGATGAACTATTCAACACTGGAGGGGCGCGAACAAGGGGACACAGGTGGAAGCTGAGTACCCAAATGAGCCACAGAGACATTAGAAAGAACTTTTTCAGTGTCAGAGTAGTTAGTAAATGGAATGCACTAGGCAGTGATGTGGTGGAGGTTGACTCCATACACAGCTTCAAATGTAGATATGATAGAGCCCAGTAGGCTCAGGAAACTGTACACCAGTTGATTGACGGTTGAGAGGCGGGACCAAAGAGCCAAAGCTCAACCCCCGCAAGCACAATTAGGTGAGTACTGTGTGTGTGTGTGTGTGTGTGTGTGTGTGTACCTCAAGGGTCGGTGCTGGGACTAATTCTATTTCTAATATATGTTAGCGACATGTTTACAGGAGACGAGTCCTACATGTCGATTAAATTTTTTTTTTAAATTTGCCCCGAGGGGCGAGTTTATTGGGCAGCGCCACTCATCTTGTGAGTGGACACACCGCCATAGCAGCATGTACAACACTCCCCAATAGGAAGAAAACCCGCTGGGTTGTTCATCCTGTCACTTGTACCCAGACACAGCTGGGACTTGCTTAACTGTCTCAAGTGAACAGCTCCTCAAACAAGAAGATTAACATCTATCAACCCTTAAAAGCTTACGTTATCTTGCGGGTGCAAAATGGGGAAATCTTTTAAGAACAGTATCAACATTTGACAAATAGTGTTTTCCTAACTCAAACAATGTGGGGTTTAATATTCTACACATGTTTCTAATGTCTCTCAGGTGTTCACACTCACGTAGATAGTGGTCAAGGCGGTGTCCATCACTCTCACCACAGATTCTGCAACTTCGCTGATCAACTGTTGTTTCCATTCCATATCTCCAAGAATATTTGTATCCAAACGGATTCTCGCTATCACTGATTCTCTCGCTCGTCATCTCCTCTTCGGCCATAATGATTAGGATTGCCAGCTGCAACCATGTTGTACCGTCGTATAGATTCACTGGTTTGTGCTTCTATCCTCCTTTCCTCAGTTACCTTGTCACGGTGATGTTGCCCGACAATACCTCTAATTTGTAGGAGAGTCTTGGTATGAAGTATTCAATATGGTCTCCTTCAGCGCCTTCAGCAGCCAGCACATCTGCTTGTTCATTCCTACATATTCCAACATGGGAGGGGATCCACAGAAACTTGATGACTCTTCCCTGATTGGTAGGTACTCTCACAGCTCTCTTAATTTCAGCGACTATTGCAAGATTTTCCGCCCGATTTTTACTTAGGCTTTGCAGTGCTGCTTTTGAATCGGTACAAATCACTGCACCATTAGTGTTCCGTTCAAGAAACCTTAACGCCATAACAATGGCAGTTAGCTCTGCTTGCGTTGAAGAGGCATAGTTCTGAATACGTGCTTTTTCTTCATGTCTGCGTTGGAAAGTATTATCCTTGATTACCGTGTATGCTGCACCAGCCCTGCCATTGACAGGATTAGATGACCCGTCAGTGTAGATTTGATCTAGTTCATCTCCGGCTTCTTTATAAATTCCTCGAGATACTTGTGCCTCATTTCTTGTGGTATCATGTTGGATTTTTTCGTTGCCATTTCATTGATGATGATCTTGCACGAGTCATCCTCCCAGGGAGGTAACCTCTCTACAGGCAGGAGCTCACGGGCTTGCTCAAGCAGGCAAGCATACATGTCGATGTTCGCGGACGACGCAAAGTTGATGAGAAGAGTTGTGACAGATGAGGATTGTAGGATCCTCCAAGAGGACCTGAACAGGTTGCAGAGATGGTCAGAGAAATGGCTACTGGAGTTCAACACGAGCAAATGTAAAGTTATGGAAATGGGACTAGGTGATAGGAGACCAAAGGGACAGTACACAATGAAGGGGAACAGCCTACCTGTGACGACGCGAGAAAGAGACCTGGGCATGGACGTAACACCTAATCTATCTCCCGAGCAACCCATCCTCCGAATTGACAGTACCTTTTAATACTAAGTGTAATAAGTACATTTCCTGACTGCCATACATTGTACATAATTGCATATGGGGCTGTTTCATTTACCTCGCCATTTATTCTCTTCGGTTTCTGTTAAGACAATCATAGTTTTAGGCTGAAGTTTAAAGTTAAGTTCTCTATACACAAGTTTTAAATATCAGGAATTTCTTTTTCAGTTTTATTAAACAATAGAGATTTTATACAAATTTTAAAAATATCCTGAGTTACTTTACAATTTATTGAAATATTTTAGTTTTGTTTTATAAAACTGTAATATCAATATAGCTATACGTTAAGTAGTAATTGTAATTAAGAAACAATAAAATGCTTATCTTCAAAAACTAAGACGGTTAGGTTTGGTCGTGGTTTTCTATTCAGCTTTTCAGGTAAACTCAAATATTCACAATATATTTGACAGTATGGGTTAATACCAAGTGAAAATAAGTACAATTCCTATCATACATAGTACATAATTGCACTTATGGGGCTGTTACATTTACCTCCCCATTTTTGGAGGACGGGCTGTCCTGAGCCACATATAAATAGGATAACGACAGCAGCGTACTCTACACTGGCAAAAGTGAGAACATCATTCAGAAACCTAAGTAAGGAGGCATTTAGGGCGCTTTACACTGCCTACGTGAGGCCAGTCTTAGAGTATGCCGCCCCATCATGGAGTCCCCATCTGAAGAAACACATAAGGAAACTGGAGAAGGTTCAGACGTTTGCAACGAGACTCGTCCCAGTCTTACGAGGGATGGGGTATGAAGAGCGCCTGAAAGAACTGAGCCTTACGACACTAGAAAAGAGAAGGGAGAGGGGGGATATGATAGGAATGTATAAAATACTCAGGGGAATTGACAGAGAACATAGACGAAATGTTATTACGGAATAGTAACAGAACGAGGGGACATGGGTGGAAGCTGGAAACTCAGATGAGTCACAGAGATGTTAGGAAGTTTTCTTTTAGCGTGAGAGTAGTGGGAAAATGGAATGCACGGAAAGGGCAGGTTGTGGAAGCAAATTTTATTCATAATTTTAAAACCAGGTATGATAGGGAAATAGGACCAGAGTCATTGCTGTAAACAACCGATGGCTCGAAAGGCGGGATCCAAGAGTCAATGCTCGATCCTGCAGACACAAATAGGTGAGTACACACACAGTCTCAAGGCTGAGTGGACAGCGCTTGGCAGTCGAAGTCCTAATAGCCCGGGTTCGATTCCCGGAAGAGGCGGAAACAAATGGGCAGCTTCTTTCATCCTGATGCGCCTGTTCACCTAGAAGTACCTGAGAGTTAAGACAGCTGTTATGGGCTGCTTCCTGGGGATGCGTGCGTAAGAAAAATATATGTAGTAGACATAATTGAGGAAAAATAGATGGGAAAAAAAGGCGGGGTCCAAGAGCTAATAGCTGGATTCTGCAGATACAAATAGTAAATGCACTCTCACACAAACGCATTCAAGAGATCCGTAACGTGCATTTTTATATTATTTACATAAGTGCATTTATTTACACGAATGTACTAGAGGGGTTCAGTTCCTGAACCGATTATGTGCCTCTGTAATCCTTTACACCAGGGGTCTCCAAACTTTTCAATGTAAGGGCCACATTATATATTTCCCATATTTATGCGGGCCGAAGGAATAAAAAATGAAAAAAAAAAAAAAAATCAGTGCCAGTAATTTAATTTCCTCAAATATTAAAGTATAAACATGGAAAAATTAAAACATATCTTTTTGGAAAAAATTAGGGTAAACTAAATAGATGAAATAAATTCTACAGGAAAAAAAACAGCTTGTATGTGGTGTTAAAAAGCATAGCATATTATTATAAAGTGGTAAATATTATGGCAACAGCTTTCGTTGATAAACTTAATGGTTACCATTTTAACTATTTTAAACAAGCAATATTTTTGGCTACAATAGTATTATTGCTATTTTGTATAACTAAGATAAAGGTATTGTCAAAGTACAGAGAAAAGAATATTGTACAGTGTTTGTGCTCCCTGAAACAGAAGCAGCGAAGCCCCACTCGCCCTCCATCCCCACAATATACAGTTATACACAACTGATTGGTTGTAATGCACAACACATACCTACCAGTACTAGTATCTGTGCGTCACACTATCGAGAGAGAGGAAAACTGACTCGAGCTGAGCGCCACCAGTCAGCAGCCCCAGCTTTGAATAATTCTGCGATGCCATTCGTACGATAATTATTTTTTCAAGGCCACCACACAGGGATTTGTTTGGCGGGCCGGATGAAATTATGTGGCGGGCCGGATGTGGCCCGCGGGCCATAGTTTGGAGACCCCTGCTTTACACCACCGCCCACGGGATGGGTATGGGGTGGATAATAAAGAAATTGGATTTTTTTTTTAAATAATCCGAAACCCGTATTCAAATGGTCAAAAATACACACACACACACGTTTCACAGCATACATAATTCAGATCATACACCATGTATCTTCAATTAATCCGAAATGGTTAAGCAACTAATCTAAAGTATACATTCAGGGATTGGTGGAATTGGTATTGTGTTACCGGGAAGACAGCGGCCCGGCACTCGGACTCCAAACACTAATTCCCAAACTCAACGACATTCATTTAACGAAGAGAAGGGGGAAAATCAGGAGAAAGGGACAAGCCATAACGTCTATACAGCACTTGGAAGGGAGCAGGATTTGGAATGGGATGGGATGGGATGGGACCGGGGGGGGGGGAGGGTGGAATGGTGCTCAACCACTTTGACGGTCAGGGATTGAACGCAGGCCTGCATGAAGCGCAACATTTCATTCACAAACTTGCCATTCATTCACAAAACCGAAACATCCATTCACAAAATGGCAACTTTGTGACTGGGCATACAATGTTCATTCACGGACAAGCAGCACCAACGCGGGTGTTCCATTCACCCGAAGATTAGTAAATAAAGCAGTAAAGCGAATTACTCTAATTCCTATTTGGTATATTTAGTACTGTAGAGTGGACTCTGGCGCTGGAGACCGTGTTTAGAGTCGCTAACCTTCGGTAATTGGTCAGACCTGACGACAATTACTGTTTCCAAACATGAAGCTGTTGGTTGCCAGTTGGTTAAATGCCAGAGGTAAACAAATCAGATTTTCTCGTCTTCTAATGGGGTGGGGCCCTGTGGGAGGGGGGGAGGGGTAGTGGGGCGCCCTGTGGGCAGGTAGACTCTGTGGATTCAGACGGCAAGGTATGTTAAGTGTAAGTCTCTGGAGATTGATTGATTGATGAAGATTAAGCCACCCAAAAG
Organism: Procambarus virginalis; assembly: GCA_020271785.1. NCBI lineage: Eukaryota > Metazoa > Arthropoda > Malacostraca > Decapoda > Cambaridae > Procambarus > Procambarus virginalis. The sequence goes on along the minus strand of WNGS01164858.1, from coordinate 2,460,897 downwards.
GTGGCACGGGCATGAATAGCCCCTAAGTGGTGGCCCTTTTGAGCCATTACCAGTATCAAGAGCTGATACTGGAGATCTGTGGAGGTGCGACTGCACCCTGTGTGACGGGAGATGTCTCCCGTGATCTCTGGAGACTGTCAGCTCCTGTTATATAGGTAGAGACACTCGGCGAGCAGTGAACCGTTCTTAAGTAACTTAGTAATCACAATATCAAAACACTTAATTGATAGATACCGTGACTAGTATAACACGTGTGTGTGTAGTATAATTATGCCTAAGATAGCGTGTACTAGGCCTGGGATAATAGGAGAAAGTAGGTTAGATTGTGTAGTTTATGTTGCGGTTAAAAAAAAAGTTTCAAGTTACTAAAAAAAAATACAGTAATACAAAGACAACTCTCTGGTGGTCCGTCATTACATATAGCTACTTACCAGCTAATAGTTACTGTAAGTACTATCATTTTACAAGCATGGGCTGGGTAACTACACTAATATTACACCCAACACCCACACCCAACTGTAACGAATTAAGCTTGTTTTCTTAGAAATTACAAGTTCTCAGATCATCAACATTAAATGAGACCACGTGTGTGGTCTCACAAGTTTGCAGTTTTTATTATTATTATTATTATTATTATTATTATTATTGTTATTATTATTATTTTCTACCACAGACGTGGCCACACATTTACAATGCTAACCACCATATATACATTTTCTTTGTCCTCCATGGACAGGGTGAGAGATTTGTCAAACATACAGTTCAGAGATTTATTGAACAACCACAGAAGGTGATCGTAGTGCTTTTAAAATGTTAGGCTAAGTTACATACGTAAATACATAGAGAGAGAGGAGTTTACCTGACTTTGGAGAGAAAAGGTCAATCCCCAGGGATTAAAGGGATTAGTACGTTAGAATTACAAAATGGTTCTCTCTCTGGTATTAATTCAACGAGTAATGAATTATTTAATAATTACAGTAATAACTAGTCTGTTTAAGTATGTAGAATAAAGATCAAGGTTAGTATACCGTCAAAAAGACAGTGACAGCAGTTACAGTAGGGGGGACTAGCTCGCCAAGCGTAGCACTGACCTCTCACGGTCACACGGCTGACGTGACCACAGCCTGCCATATATTTAATTCATAAAGTATAAATTCAGGTCACTAGACAATATTGTTATTTGATACAGCTTTTTCCAAGATGCCTAATGGAATTCCCATCTGTTCCAATAAGAATTCAACCATCTGGGTTGGCCAGTAAAATAAAATTAGTCTGTTCAATTAACCCTGCTTAGTAATCTGAGCTGGTGGAGTGATATTACCTATCCTCAGTCTGAGGACAGGCAAAGCTTGGGCAGTGTGGAGTGGGCAGCTGAGAGGACATCATCTCACCTCTGAAGACCAGAACAACATCAGACTGGTTCTTAGATCACGGTAATGTGCTGTAGAGTTTTAGTACAGTTGATAAGAATTTCCTCAGTAGAAATATTTTAGTTTTAGGAAGTGTTAAAGCTAGGAAGCGTTTCTATTTTATTTCCATATTTTGATAGTCTTGTTTCAATATACTTTGTTTTAAATTTATGGTTGTTTTGAGTTTTTCCAATATTACATATGGTTGTCCTTGCCGTGGTCCCCACGAGTCTGGTTTATTGGGCTAAGTCGATATTCATATTACGAGCAAGCCTAGTCCATTTTAAAATCTGGTATATCCCACTTGTCTTCTATTGAATTCCACACTTAACGGAAAGTCATACCTCCCTTTCCATTTATTTGGGGATAACCCACCCCAAGGGTTTAATGGTTAATTAATTCGTCCAAACCCCGATTAATTAATCTGCAAATTCGTTTTTGGTTTGGTGGTGGCACCCACACCCAACAACCACCAACCACACTACAAATACACCCAACAACCACACTACACCAACCACACGCCCACCCACACTACCCATATTTCAAAATATATTAATACAAAAGAGTGAAGGGTTACAGTTGCTGAAGAAGGACCATAATCCCGGCTGTACTGCACGACAAGCGCCGCCCAACCACACAGACCTGGACACCTCCCTCGCCTGGCTCTGATACAAAGTATTTAGCTGCTGTTGTCGTTGATTACTGCAGGCTTGTGTCGTCCACAGTGACGTCAGTCATACCCAGAGCTGCACGGCAGTCGAACAGTTCTGAGTGGCGTCAGGTAAGCCAGTTCACGACTGATATACGACCACGCACGCCAATCGATTTTATTCAAGTTCAAGTATGTTTATTGAGACAAGAAAGAAATACATCTCAAAGGGATAGAGTAGCTTAGGTTATTTCTACCCCCCCCCCATCGGTTTTATATTGTTTACATATTGTAAGAAGAATTTCATACTCCAGTAAACCAAAATAAATTTTACTCCCATAAATCTTAAATTTTAGCTTTAAACAAAGTTTTACAACGTACCTATATTAGATACCTTAAGATAATTTTTTCCAACGGAAAAACATATGGCCAGCTGATATACCCATGCAGGAAGGTATACCCATGCAGGAAGGTATAGCCTGGCACCGAGGTGTAAAGAGGCCACTGGATCAATACCCACTTCATCAAAAATGGATCCACACTCCTGCCAGGAATGATGAAAGTATAATCGATGGTTAAGAGAGAGTATTGTGCCCGGGACAAGGCATAAACGGTGAAGTATTATGAAGTTTTTTTTTATTTATTTATTTATAAAAGAACTCAAGTACAAAACAGACAAATGCATAAGAACAATACATGAAGACATTCAGGGAAAACATACATAGAAAACATAAGGTAATACACCATGAACACATGAAAAACAGACCAAACATACATAAAAGTGAAGGAATCATGGTACAAAACAGGAAACCCCGAAACGGGCACTGGATACATAACAAAAAGAGAACACAAAGAAATAATACAAGAAATAAATAACAAATAAAATACAGCCATACCCATAATAATAAGAGCAGAATTAAAAAAAGCTAACACAACCACAACCAGCCCAACCACCCACACACAGGCACATAATACTACATAAAACATGAGGCCTCGCAAACCCCAAGCACAGAGACAAAAATACAGAATTAGAAACATGAAAAACACAGTAACAAAACAGCACCTAACAGGCACACGCAGGAGCCAGAAATAAACACCCACGCAAACACAAACGCAGGCACAAACACAGCCAGTCACACACACACCCAAGCAGAATGACAGAAGCACATAAACACCACCAACCCCAAGGACTACACATATTTATCAGGGTACTCCTGCACTGGAAAGCGCAGGCAATAAGCCTCCCAAACCGTCATTTCAACATCAGATACCGGACGACCAGGAGATGCACACGGCCGCCGAATCATGAAATCCGGCACCCGACTAAAAAATTTCTTCACCCGCGGAACCCAAATGGTAGGTCACATGGGACAGGACGCACCCGGACATCATAACTGACCAACAAAGAATTAGACTCATCCAACACTTCCTCGGCGGGCGAAAAAAATGGGAGGGGCACCACCCAAGGGAGCCGAGCATCGGGAAGCGCACCGGAAAACGCACAGGGGGGATCCACAGACGCGCTGGGGCCCCCTCCCCCGGAAACAGGAGCAGAGGCCCCCCGACGCCCATCCTTCTTCAATATCACGACGAGGTCTCGGACACCAGGGGCAGCCTCCCACGGAGGGGAGCCAGCAGCAGGAGGCGAAAGGCTTGACACAGGAGGCAACGCAGAGCCCTCCACAGCATCCTCATGGGGAATTTCACCCACTAGACGTCATGGGGAATTTCACCCACTAGACGCCATGGGGGGTTTCACCCACTAGACGCCATGGGGGGTTTCACCCACTAGGCGCCATGGGGGGTTTCACCCACTAGACGTCATGGGGGGGTTCACCCACTAGACGTCATGGGGGGGGGGGGGTTCACCCACTAGACGTCATGGGGGGTCACCCACTAGACGTCATGGGGGGGAGTTCACCCACTAGACGTCATGGGGGGGGGAGTTCACCCACTAGACGTCATGGGGGGAGTTCACCCACTAGACGTCATGGGGGGGAGTTCACCCACTAGACGTCATGGGGGGGAGTTCACCCACTAGACGTCATGGGGGGGAGTTCACCCACTAGACGTCATGGGGGGGAGTTCACCCACTAGACGTCATGGGGGGGAGTTCACTCACTAGACGTCATGGGGGGAATTCACCCACTAGACGTCATGGGGGGAATTCACCCACTAGACGTCATGGGGGGGAGTTCACCCACTAGACGTCATGGGGGGAGTTCACCCACTAGACGTCATGGGGGGGGGAGTTCACCCACTAGACGTCATGGGGGGGAGTTCACCCACTAGACGTCATGGGGGGGGAGTTCACCCACTAGACGTCATGGGGGGGAGTTCACCCACTAGACGTCATGGGGGGGAGTTCACCCACTAGACGTCATGGGGGGGAGTTCACCCACTAGACGTCATGGGGGGGAGTTCACCCACTAGACGTCATGGGGGGGGGGGAGTTCACCCACTAGACGTCATGGGGGGGAGTTCACCCACTAGACGTCATGGGGGGAGTTCACCCACTAGACGTCATGGGGGGGAGTTCACCCACTAGACGTCATGGGGGGAAGTTCACCCACTAGACGTCATGGGGGGGAGTTCACCCACTAGACGTCATAGGGGGGAGTTCACCCACTAGACGTCATGGGGGGGAGTTCACCGTCATGGGGGGGGGTTCACCCACTACACGTCATGGGGGTTCACCTGTTACGTACCTCTATAAGCTACGTAATTAAATAAATTAATTTGTACTTATATATATGCCTTGCTTTATATGATGACATGTATGTACATCTAAATATTCTTTAACTGTATGTAAGTTATGTGTTGCCTGATTTATATGTTAGGCCTAACTTTATCCACCCGTGGGAACGATTATATTCTCTTTGTTTGCTCACGGCTGATTTCGTGGGAAACTGGTTTTATTAATGACCATCAGTACTGATGGGAATTTGGTAATTGTTTGAACATTGGGGGGCAACTCCCCGTGAGAGACTTTTAGTTCCTGGTGGCTGGGGAGCGTTGCCAATATTTCCCTCTGTTATTTTATTTTAATTACTGCATGTATTAATAATTACATTATCTTTGATATGCACGTTATTCTGACCATTTACTAAGTTACTTTAAGATTACTCTTGACACATTATTTTGCCCCATATAAGTTTAATTAATGTTAATTTGGCAATTTTTCGCGGGGCAGAAGCAATGATTTTGACTCCAGCAGATGAAGTAGTTCAGTAGCTCGCACGGGACAGGAGAGATAACATCTTTGGGAGATAAGTCTGTTAACATTTATGTTTGCCATAAAATATTATATTATATGAGAGACAATACTTTGATTTTGTTTTATAAGTGATCTTGTCCATCTGTGCTTTATATAATACTGTATTGATTATATTGTTAACATATATTATAAACTTTATATGTATATTTCTTCAGTCCTAAGGGAAAAATAATTAATTATTGCCTGTGCTAATTATGTAGTTACACTGGTGACCCGCTCCAGAGAACAGCAGTTTGTAGTCGCCCTAGACATTTAAGGTCTTGCTGTTGTCAGGGTTTCAGTCGTAACAGACGATTGGTAACATCACCCAGTAGACGTCATGGGGGGGGGGGGGGTCACCCAGTAGACGTCATGGGGGGGGGAGGTCACCCACTAGACGTCATGGGGGGGAGGTCACCCACTAAACGTAATGGGGGGGGGGTTCACCCACTATACGTCATAAGGGGGGGTTCACCCACTAGAGGTCATAGGGAGGGTTCACCCACTAGAGGTCATGGAGGGGGGTTCACCCACTAGACGTCATGGGGGGGAGGCTTCACCCACTAGACGTCATGAGAATTCAACCATCAAGGCTCATGGGGGTTCAATCACAAAGGATCATGGAGGCTCAACCAAAAAGGGTTCATTAGGATTCAATCACAGGAGTTCGTCTCATATGAAGGGAGAGCAACGAGGAACATCTGCGAGAGGGACGACAAAGCAACTGAAATGGAACACTCTCTCAAACTAGCTAACTGTCTAACTAACACAACGGAAAGGTTGATGATATTCTTGAGAGATACAAGAATTTTTGCACCAAGACTGTAATCTTTTGTTGAATTATCTGCATGTCTCTTGCAAATTGTCTATACAGTATGCCTAGGTCATGAAAGTATTTGTGTGTACGTCTGATACCATACTACTTGTGTAAAGGAGGAAATGTATATGTTTATCTCTCTGAATGTTCGGTATATGTTTATTGTTTGTGATGTGTGTCTATGTACAAGTTATCTCAAGATAACCCAAAGATGTAGATATTAACAGGCTCAAAAACTCTGAGTTTGGCCTTGAACCTCTGGTCATGTTTCTGTCATTACCTGCTGTTGTTCACCTAGATGTCGTAAGGCCAACTCCCTCGTTCTGGACAGCTGCTCTTGACATCCGTCAGGTAACGCTCACTCTGCCTGGCTGTAAACATCTCCTAACATGTGTTCAAATAACATCTTTAAAGGTCTCTCACCTGATGTCCGAATACAAGTTCGAATGGAGAACAACCTAGTGCACTGGCATCCATCTCTAGCCGCAAATAAAACCAATGGCAGCTTCTCATCCCACAAGGTCAATGTCGGGTGAATCGTCCCCAGTTGCCTTCAAATTTTCTTGAGAGTTTGGTGGAACCGCTCGATTCCCCCTTGACTCTGAGGATGGTAAGGACTTGAAAAATTGTGTTTTATACCAAAACTGCTACAGAAATTTTTAAAGATGGTGGAACAAAAATTACTCCCATTATCAGTTTGAATTACACGGGGCATCCCAAAAAGTGAAAAAAAATCGTTCCAACTGCCTGATAATAGTAGAAGCTCTATATTACGTAAAGCAATACGCTTCAGGGAACCTGGTGGTCATACATAAGATAGTGAACATATACATATTTCCGGATTTTGTACGGGGTAAGGTCCGACACAATCCAGTACCACATGAGTAAATGGCTCCTCTGGCACTACAATAGGATATAATGGTGCTCGTGGCACAGTCTGATTAGGCTTACCAACAGTCTGACACACAACACAGTTGTGGCAATATCTGACCACATCTTTTTTAAGTTTCGGCCAATAAAAAGTTTACAGATCTTATGATACATACTGGTAATACCTTGATGGCCTCCCATCAGGTCATCATGAGCAGCTTGCAATACCTGCTCCCGAACTCTGTTGGCACAACGAGCTGGGTGTTAAACTCACAATCCTCTGATGAGGGGAGTTCCTGATGGTCTCCATCTTCATCAGACATTGATCCTTGAAATAACAACCCGTACTCTCCTCCAAAGTATCGATGGAGTCGGCTGCTTCTGCATAACACTCAGCTAGACTGGGATCAGTACTCTGTAACTTACGCAAGGTCTGGAACTCTACAACTGGAGCGAGGCGGGCAAGGAAGTGTACCTGGGCCACATCTTCCAGACCATCTGGGTCAGAATAAATTAGGGCTTTGGCACCGGCCTCACTCTCGACATCCACGTGAGCTATAAATGTATCTTCAAGGTCCACCTCCACCTCCCTGTCTGAAGGGGTCCTGGCCTCGAGAACATCCACCTTGGTAGTAGCAGGACTTACCACATTGCTGCTTACCCATGGATCTGGTCACAACACAGGCTGGATAAATGACACCATCATCCTCATCTGGTTGAGCCAGTACTGCATTAGGTTTAGTATACATAACAGGACAATCGGTCCCACTAAATTTACATTTATCGAAATCATTACCACAATATATCAACAGGAATGGGCAACTGCTCACTGACTGCTACAGTGCACCAACCTGGTGTAATAGAAGAATTCAGGTTAACCTTAATTAATGGTACACGCTGGATGAGCCCTCCAAGTCCCAATAACACTACCTCTCCAGTGTCTTCTGTGCTAACATCAGTAAGAACACGGCGAGAAATTAAAGACTGGGAAGCACCAGTGTCCCTTAAACAACTGGACTGGTTTCCAGGTCCACTAGTACATAATAGGGTTCCCGAATGTAGGTATGGATCAAAATTAGTCATCCACTTGGGCATGACTGAAGCAACATTGGCATTAATGGTTTGCAAACCCTACTCAATATTAGACCAGTTGGTCTCAACTCTGGGTGCAAAGCATAACATGATTTACCACATGACCTCTTCTCCTGCAATGCGTGCAATACCTGCTAGTGGTCGAATAGCCGAACCCACTGCAGGCTTATTCACTCATTACTTAGGTTGACAACCCTGTCGGTTGTTTTCAGATTTAGGCTTTACAGAGGAGAAGGGTTAAGGGGAGAAGGTGAAGTAGCTGGTCGAGTCTGGAAAACATGTTTATGAGCATAATGATTAGTTTTAACATTGAAATGATTAATGGGTGCTCTAAAAGGCACTTTAGTAAGTAGTTCATGCTCATCAGCTAGCTTGGCTAATTATAAGATCATTGGTTTGTTTTTTTCAGCCATAAACAAAGCTAATTTCTTGGTAGACATCCCATTACTTCCTCAGTTACTATGAGGTCTCTCAAGTCTCAAACTCTGAAATATTAAGTGCTTTAATCCATCTGTTAAGTGATTTAAATTTACTCTTACAAAATCAGAAATAGTCTGGTCCTGTGCTCTTTTTAAACTTCTGAATTTTATTCTATGTGCTCTGGGATCTGCTGGTAGCATTTAAATACTTTGCTGAACAAATTTAAAATCGAAAGAATTCTCAGCAGGCAATGATGCAAATACCTCTTGAGCTTACCCTTAAATTGTCCTTGAA
>WNGS01164858.1:2431768-2445019 GCA_020271785.1 Procambarus virginalis | reverse complement strand
CCCCCTCGCTTTAAACAATGCTGATTTATCTACTTTGTCGATTCCCCTTAGGATCTTGTATGTTGTCATCATGTCCTCCCTGCCTCTCCTTTCTTCCAGTGTGCAAGGGCCAGTTTTCTCAGTCTTTCCTCATAGCTCAATCCCTTCAGCTCAGGAACAAGTCTCGTTGTATATCTTTGGACTTTTTTCTAGTTTATCCTTGTCCTTTTTCAGATAAGGGTTCCATGCAGTGGACGCATATTCAAGAGTGGGTTTCGCCTTCGCTGTATATATGGCCCCGGAAATCCCTCTTGTCGAAGTTTCTGAAGGATACACAGACATGTATGTCATATGCAGCTGTTTTTATTCCGCTAACGTGGGCTTCTGGTATTAGATTTGGTATTATATCTACATAGTTCCAGGTCTTTCTCCTTTTCTGACTGAAGAATCTGTCGTCCCTTCGTCTTATACTGCTGTACTAGTCTAAGCAGTCCTGTTCCAATCTTCATAATTTTGCATTTGGCTGGGTTAAAATCTAGCAGCCGTTTTTTAGGCCGCTTCTGGAGTGTCCAAATCCGTTTGCATTACATCGCAATCTATCTCTCTCCCGACTGCACCCATTAGTATTGCATCATTGATATGAGGCGTCAATTTCCTGTCAGGTCATCAACATATATTATGTATGTGTGCGTGCACGCGCATGTGCAATATGTATATCCAACCCATTCTCCTGTTTAGATAGTTTTTGTAACTATATGTACCATAGTACAAAAATTGCCGTTCTATGCAATTATACAGTAGAACTTTGTGCTATTCACTTTTAAAGAGTCGGAAAAAATAAAGTTAAAAAAGCGAACATAAATATTCCTAGGCCTAGTATAGCGCACACATATAGCCTCAGATATCGTGTATTAGGCCTAGGAAGGTACGATTAGTTTAGTTCGTCTTCGCAACAATAATAGAAAATAGTTTCCCCCGTTTGTCCACCTCAGTAGTGTGCTGATTTCGATTTTCTAATTTCGCTGTGTATATATATATATATATATATATATATATATATATATATATATATATATATATATATATATATATATACTATGGTCATCATCGTTACTATAAATACTACCAACAGAGGAGGATGGGCTGGTACATCCAACTACTAGGTCACCTGCTGACCTGCATGCGGGGGAGGCAGCTCACTAAAGGCTGCCAAGTACCTATATTTACTGCTGGATGAATGGTAGGTATTTTCATCTCAAGTTTTTTATGATCTCGAGTGATTGGAAATGCCGCGTTCTCAACTGCTTATATTTCCTCGTGAGAGCAACAGAACATTGCAGAAAGAACAACAACTCAGAAGATGTATAAGATATTTTAGCTGCAGTAACTGGAATTTATCACCATTGAACGTCATATATTTTTGTTATGCCCGTGGAAGACTTTCTTCATATCCGACAAGAAATGTAGATAGCAATGTTAGCAAACCTATTGAGAAGATGCAAGTTTAAAACCACAACAGTTTCTTTGTGGGAATACAACAACCCAGACGGAAACGCATCGGATTTTGACAAATAAATCAAATAGATCAATTGCCCGGCGTCAATGTCCTCCTTGTTATGACGCCAAATAAATGATTTATCTATTCAAATTTAGATACGAATTAAGCATCCATCAATTTAATCCTTTCTTATAACATCAGCGTTTCCATGTATTGGGATAACTTTTGCATCTTATCCTAACTTCACGTTAATGATTGGTCCAAAAGTGTGCTCACAGCACGTTAATGATTGGTCCAAAAGTGTGCTCACAGCAAAATTATGCATGTTGAGGATCAACTTTATATATCTTGCGAATATTGCATTAGGATCAGTGAGGTGGTGACATTACAGGAGAATGGTCTTGTGTTAATGGGCAAGCTCCCTGTATGTGTGCAGTGTTAGTATTAGAATTAAGAAACTTGCAAGGTTCTGAATTCCAAGACTTGCAAGGTTCTGCAAGTTTCAATATAATTCATGATAGGTACATGCGACTCGGGGACGGTACAATTTTACTTGGGATTCAAGGGATGTGTAGCAGATGTTGGGTTCCAGCTCTTGTTAACTGTGAGCTAAAAGTTGTTCAGTGCCAGCCGTTAACAAATATTATTGTTATTCTGAACGGTATTTGATATCCTCAAAGGTCTCCGATATCACAAACATCGTGTTTGAACAGATATCGACTGAATTTTAAACGACGGGTCTTTTTTAGTAAATAAAGAGTAAACATTGGCCTGTGAATCACATTTATTTTGCAATAGCAGAGCATTACAGCAAGCATTGACCTCGTCTGCCAGGAAGTGTATTTATGTATGCAAACACACTCGTGCCAATGCAAATGTTCATTGATATGACCAGAAAACACACTCTCGGTGAGTTTTGATATCGTGAAGTGAACCAACTGCTCGCTGCTTGTATCGGAGAACCGCTGCTGTTTTATATTAGTTCATCAGAGAGCATCAAAGTTTTGGTAAATATCAGAGAATGGCTTGGCTGTATCTGTTCAAGGTTGGAGACCTTTTATTGGTGTAAATATCTTATGCGCATTAATTTACCTGAAGCATTTGTACCTTAATGTGTTGCGAACAAAATTTAATCATCCATTTTGTCATTTGACATCAGTAAATACACATCGGCGCGTCCAGCGGTATTCTGGCGACTAGAACAGTCTCCTCTACTAATTGAATATCAGCTGTAGGTCTGGACACCTTGAAGTTGCGAGTATCCTGCTGTCTCGGTAGTACTTATAGTAACGATGGGCACTATCGTACATGCATTGACGTATAAGAAAGGAAGTGACGTAATTAGAAAGTAGAAATCGGTACTATTGAATTTGGACAAACCGGAAGAGCCTTCGTACTGATGTTGCCAAGAAAACTTAACTTTCCGAGGCCTTATACACGCTATCAGATGTCTAATATAGTACATATATGTGCTATATTAAGCCTAGGAATATTTAAGTTTGGCTTTTTGCTTTATTTTTTCGGACTCTTTTAGAATGAATTGTGCTAAATTTTACTATCTGATTGTCCATTACGTCTGTATATGTACGATGGTCCACATTGCTACAAGAAGTGATGTCTCAACAGAAGGATGGGTTGTCTATCCTTCATATATATATATATATATATATATATATATATATATATATATATATATATATATATATAAATGAGTTCCTACATTCTTGTACAGCCACTAGCACGCATAGCGTTTCGGGCAGGTCCTTAATCCCAATTTTCTCCTGAATATGACCCGCCAAATCGTTTAACAACCAGGTACCCATTCACTGTTGGGTAAACAGAGGCTACAGTTAAGGATTGGCGCCCTGTAAATCCTCCCCGGCCAGGATGCGAACCCAGGACAAAGCGCTTGCGAAACGCCAAACAATTATGTTTACCACTTATAACTTTCGTCATCTAGAGAATATCGATGACAGAGTTATTAACAATGTTATTAAAAGTAAGTAACCCCTAAGTGACGATAACTATTGTTGTTTTTAGATTCGAGTAGAACAAGTTATGGTGTGTTTGAAGTTGTCTTACTGTTTTGTTTTTGCGCGTGCGTTAGTCTATGGCTGGGTGAGTGAATGTAAGAAGGGCGGAGAAGAAAGTTTTGTAGAATGTGTACCAGCATAAACATTGTTCAGGTGGCAAAATTGATAGTTTTTAGGAACCTCTCGACAAATACTTTAACCACAAGGCCAACACAATTGGAAGTTTCACCAAAAATTCTTTATATATATATATATATATATATATATATATATATATATATATATATATATATATATATATATATTGTGACAGTGTTCCCCCCCTTCTAATTCTCCCACACCTGCTGTAAGAGTCATGTCCACTATTTCCGAGCGTTCTCTACATTGCAGGCAGCAATTGAACATATGCGGGAGAGTGTAGTATTCTCGATGAGCCGAGAAATTCGTGAAAGAAGAATATTTTGGCCTGTGGGATAGGCCCTTTAGGGAGCCAAAATGGCGCTGGCGAGTCTGTTCTCCCGCCAAAACTGTGTGACGTCAGTGTCGCCAGATTGGTCACCGTCAGCGATGTGGCACTGGGAGCCAATGAAAACCTACTTTGGAAAATGTGACGTCACATAGGCGGAGGGAGTCCAGCCGTAGCCGGCTTTCGCGCCATCAGTCTCACACGACGCGTCCAAGAGGCAGGACGTGCGACCGGTCATCCTGTCTGAGTGACGGATTACCGAGCTCCGGCGAATATAAGCGTCTCCTGTTGTTAGCGCGCACTCTGTGAGGTCTTCCTGCAACCCAGATGTGGCTCAGATAAGGAATTGACAGAATATTGAGCAACAAGTGCTCAGGGACAGGTGCGTTGCAAGAAGTTGGCCGGGCACTGACGCGTGCAACGTCCTTGAGGTTCACCAGAATAGGAGACAGTTTAGTGGCTGGGCCATTCTGCCGTGAGCGAACCGGGTTGACCGCCTTGTCAACCAGGTTGAACGTGTGATCGACGATCCTGTCAAGTTTGACAGTAACCCTACCTTCGTGGAACCCTACGAGTCAACAGTTGGATGCAAGCACGTCGAGAAGTCTTCCCAAATACCTAGTGACATACCTAGACGACGAGGGAATTGACAGTGTAGTGAGCTTCAAGTGCTCTGAAGTCGGGTGCTGTGCGTGTGGAGCTTAAGCAGTATCGTCTGGGACGGCTGATAACTTCACAGTGACTTCGTAGTGGTGAGAGGCAGTTCCTCTGGGAGTACAGTGACAAGGGACTATTTGGGAAACGTACGACGACCGCCGAGACGTAGGCTGGCTGCCGTAGTTGGGAGGAAAGTTGACGGCCAGGAGACCGACTTCAACCCGGCGACGTACTGTAGGGGAAGCACGGACCTGCAGTGTACAGAAAGCGGCGAGACGCGAAAATCCTAAGGCGTTGGCTTGTGTTTCTGGAGGGTGTACGAGGCGAGAGCCTGGACCAGGAGCTACAACCCAACTGTCATCCTAGGATAGGTGAAGTAGGTGTTTACAGTTACCCTCCCATTTCCCCTTTAGTTAGCTATAGATACTTGTCAGAATATTTTATATGTCGTGAGCAAGTCTCACCTGAGTCTAAGTCACAGAGAGCACAGTGTGTGGTGAGGCTACCCAGAGCGCTCACAGTATCAGTTTACATATATATCTATGTGTGGGTGTGTGCAAGCACCAGGGTTCATTAAGGAATTTACTGTGACTGTAATTCATTTCCTGTGATTATTATTATTATATATATCAGTAGTAAACCAGATTTGGTGTTAGGCTATGAGCCTAGAATTTATTGATATAAATGCCTGTGTATTGATCTCCATGATTTGTTGATATAAATGCCTGTGTATTGATCTCCATGATTTATATATATATATATATATATGCCTGTGTTTTGATCCAGATTTATCAATGTATATGCCTGTGTACTGAATAATATCGTATATTTGGAGTGATTGCCAGTTATATATCTTTAAGAGAAAGTATAGATGTAAAGATAAGTTCAGTGATCAAGCGAGTGCATTCACAGTAAATATTATTAGGAATAGAGTAATCTTTTGGTACGGTGAAAAGTCACTGTGAGTGCATTGTGAATAAGATATTGATCGTGAGGCCAGTGAAGTGGTATACCGCAACCCAGTGAAATCATAAGTATGCCATGTGAATGTTAAATACAGTGTTTTGCGAAAAGTTAAATAAACGGGGATCGTGACAGAATTAGAAAACAAGTACTATTCTTTCTCACGGGTGCTAGTGCCCGGAGTCAGCTGACTTTGACAGGTGACGCGAGGGGTTGCCGTGTGTTACCATTTGGTGCGTTCCGGATTATTTGTCATTATTTGTGGCGGAGTGAGCAGCTGTTATACTTTGTTCCTGATACGTTTATTGCATACCTGTTTCTCGTTGTCTTTTAAGTAAAATACCAAAACTCTTTGGTGTTTGATATCATCCCCTCCATTTATCTTGTGACCGTGTAAGGAAGTAAGACAGTGACTTGCCTGAGACCATACTATTTGAAATTGCTCTTACCACAATTACACCTCACCACTGCAGTGTTACTGGACACCTAAAAACACCAGTTGGCGACCTTGAAGGCTGTGTGATAGTTCTGTGTCGGGGCGGGCCACAGATTGAGGGAACGATCTGTGTCTCCACTCATCTTACAACTTAAGGCCGGTTGTGAGATCGACTGGGGTACTCTCCTGGGCGCGCAGTGGAGCCTAGAGGATCGAGGGAAGACCCGTAGAACAACGGTGAGTAAGGGTTAGTATCAGAGCAACCACCTCGAGAGGAGATCCAGTCTACTGTTGCTTTAACCCAAACCCAAGAACCGTGAACACCCCGACAATATATATATATATATATATATATATATATATATATATATATATATATATATATATATATATATATATATATATATATATATAGTATGTCATACCTAGCAGCCAGAATGCACTTCTCGGCCTACTATGCAAGGCCCGATTTGCTTAATGGCCGAGTGATTTTCTTTATTTTCAATAAATTGTTTCCTGTTTATTTGAATTATTATTACTAGATTAGGAACATAAATTATTGACTTAGTTGAGTTAGTTTTGGTTAGGTTAGGTAGGGTTGGTTAGGTTCAGTCATATATGTACGTTAGTTTTAACTCAAATATAAATAAAATATCTCATACATAATGAAATGGATAGCTTTATCATTTCATAAGAAAAAAATTGAAAAACATATAATTCAGGGAAACTTGGCTTATTAGGCAAATCGGTTCTTGCATAGTAGGCCGAGTACTGCATTCGGCTACTAGGTACAACATATATATATATATATATAAACTGAAAACTCACACCCCAGAAGTGACTCGAACCCATACTGCCAGGAGCACACTGCTGGCGTACATGATCCCTTAACCGCTCGACCAACACGACCGGATAAAAGAGGATGGTAGCCGAGGCTATTTCCCCCCCCGCCGGCACTCTGTTGGTAATCTTGGGCATAGTATTTTATCAAATCACCTCATTCTTTGGGGCACACGTGAGGAACACAAATGCAAACAAGCCTGAATGGTCCCCAGGACTATATGCAACTGAAAACTCACACCCCAGAAGTGACTCGAACCCATACTGCCAGGAGCACACTGCTGGCGTACAGGATCCCTTAACCACTCGAATGGAAATGGGGGGATGGAAATAGCCTCGGCTACCATCCTCTTTTGTCCGGTCGTGTTGGTCGAGCGGTTAAGGGATCCTGTATGCCAGCAGAACCCTGGCAGTATGGGTTCCAGTCACTTCTGGGGGGTGTGAGTTTTCAGTTGCATATAGTCCTGGGGACCATTCAGGCTTGTTCGCGCATATATATATAATATATATATAAATATATATATATAATATATATATATATATATATATATATATATATATATATAAATATGTCGTACCTAGTAGCCAGAACGCACTTCTCAGCCTACTATGCAAGGCCCGATTTGACTAATAAGCCAAGTTTTTATGAATTGTTTTTCGACTACCTAACCTACTTAACCTAACCTAACTTTTTCGGCTACCTAACCTAACCAATAAAGATAGGTTAGGTTAGGTACGGTTGGTTAGGTTTGGTCATATAACTACATTAATTTTAACTCCAATAAAAAAAATTACGTCATACATAATGAAATGTGTAGCTTTATCATTTCATAAGAAAAAAAATTAGAGAAAATATATTAATTCATGAAAACTTGGTTTATTAGGCAAATCGGGCCTCGCATAGTAGGCTGAGAAGTGCGTTCTGGCTACTAGGTACGACATATATATATATATATATATATATATATATATATATATATTATATATATATATATATATATATATATATATATATATAATTTTACTACAGATTTATATATCCGTTGGCTTCGCCTCGAAACTTAGTGGCAGTATTTGAACCTTTATTAACATTTTAAGTCTTGCAGCATGATACAGAGATCAGAAAATCAAGGAGAATATAATGCTAACTAAGCCTAGACAATACTAGGCAGCAGCTAGTGGATGCGCCCTCGACACACCCGTAGATACTTTGATCTAGCTCCAGGTATTACTAGGTGACATCCTTAGAGGGATAGTGGGACACGGGGGCGCTGGACTGGTACACGGGGGCGCTGGACCGGTACACGGGGGCCCTGGACCAGGTCACACGGGCCCTGGACCAGGTCACGCGGGCCCTGGACCAGGTCATGCGGGAGGGAGGACGACCAGGAGTCAATCCTCCCCCGGTCCTTTATATAGAGGGAAACACACGTGTACCATAGAGATATCACAATCATACTGTTGCTAACGTAGCGAAGAAGCGTAACGGGAAGCAAGAGGGAAGATGGTCAGCCTGCTAGCGAGAGTCGGAAGTCGTCTACTCCAGTACCCACTTGTGTCAACACCAAATGAATGCTTCAACGGTATTCATATACTATCTACCTATCGACTGACGGTTTAAAAGACGGGGCCCCCAAGAGCTGTAGCTCAACCCACAACAAGAACAGCTTGGTGAATATACACGCCACTCAACACTTGGCTTCGTATGAATAATGAGGCAAGAGAGAAATTGTTAATCTATAGCAGTTCAGAGTTCCGCAAAAGATGGACTGGTTCCGGGCTTGGCTCGAGACCCCCGGGTGATTTATTAGCCTTTACGCTGGCAATTTTCCAGAGCAATAAAAATCTTTAGAGGTTTAGTCAGTCTTCCGTCAGTTCCCGGGAATGAGAACTATAGACTACGGTAAAGAGCTTAAGCATCATCGTTCGCCCGAGTGAGTCCTGTGAATGGTAGCTAACGGTAGGAATGAGTTGAACGGCAGCAAAGACTAGGAGAGATAGTCTTTGTGTTTCTTATTCTATGTGGATTAGCTAACACTGAGTAGGATGTGTCTCGTGCCTTCGTTGATTTTGTATTTTTTTGTGCACCCTCATACTCGTCCTGTGAGCGGTAGCGCAAAAAGGATTACTGAGGGTTCTTGAGGTTATCGTGAGATGATTTTGGGGCTTTAGTGTCCCCGCGGCCCGGTCCTCGACCAGGCCTCCATCCCCAGGAAGCAGCCCGTGACAGCTGACTAACACCCAGGTACCTATTTTACTGCTAGGTAACAGGGGCATCAGGGTGAAAGAAATTTTGCCCACTGTTTCTCGCCGGCGCCCGGGACCGAACCCGGGACCACAGGATCACAAGTCCAGCGTGCTGTCCGCTCGGCCGACCGGCTCCCTACAAAAGGTACAAAAGGTCTTTTATCAGAGACCTCAGTGGATATTTTTAAATTAAAAATTACATCCTGCACACTTTTTCATTATGATGTCAGCTGGTTAGAAATTGAAATGGAAATAAGTTTATTGAGGTAAAATACACACAAAGGGATGAGGTAGCTCAGGCTATTCTCACCCCGTTCAGTACATCGTGTTAATACATACATAGACACACATCACAAACAATAAACATATTACCGAACATTCAGAGAGATAAACATATACATTTCCTCCTTTACACAAGTAGTATGGTATCAGACGTACACACAAATACTTTCATGACCTAGGCATACTGTATAGACAATTTGCAAGAGACATGCAGATAATTCAACAAAAGATTACAGTCTTGGTGCAAAAATTCTTGTATCTCTCAAGAATATCATCAACCTTTCCGTTGTGTTAGTTAGACAGTTAGCTAGTTTGAGAGAGTGTTCCATTTCAGTTGCTTTGTCGTCCCTCTCGCTGATGTTCCTCGTTGCACTCCCTTCATATGAGACGAACTCCTGTGATTGAATCCTAATGAACCCTTTTTGGTTGAGCCTCCATGATCCTTTGTGATTGAACCCCCATGAGCCTTGATGGTTGAATTCTCATGACGTCTAGTGGGTGAAGCCTCCCCCCCATGACGTCTAGTGGGTGAACCCCCCTCCATGACCTCTAGTGGGTGAACCCTCCCTATGACCTCTAGTGGGTGAACCCCCCCCTATGACGTATAGTGGGTGAACCCCCCCCCCATGACGTCTAGTGGGTGACCTCCCCCCATGACGTCTAGTGGGTGACCTCCCCCCCCCATGACGTCTACTGGGTGACCCCCCCCCCATGACGTCTACTGGGTGATGTTACCAATCGTCTGTTACGACTGAAACCCTGACAACAGCAAGACCTTAAATGTCTAGGGCGACTACAAACTGCTGTTCTCTGGAGCGGGTCACCAGTGTAACTACATAATTAGCACAGGCAATAATTAATTATTTTTCCCTTAGGACTGAAGAAATATACATATAAAGTTTATAATATATGTTAACAATATAATCAATACAGTATTATATAAAGCACAGATGGACAAGATCACTTATAAAACAAAATCAAAGTATTGTCTCTCATATAATATAATATTTTATGGCAAACATAAATGTTAACAGACTTATCTCCCAAAGATGTTATCTCTCCTGTCCCGTGCGAGCTACTGAACTACTTCATCTGCTGGAGTCAAAATCATTGCTTCTGCCCCGCGAAAAATTGCCAAATTAACATTAATTAAACTTACACGGGGCAAAATAATGTGTCAAGAGTAATCTTAAAGTAACTTAGTAAATGGTCAGAATAACGTGCATAACAAAGATAATGTAATTATTAATACATGCAGTAATTAAAATAAAACAACAGAGGGAAATATTGGCAACGCTCCCCAGCCACCAGGAACTAAAAGTCTCTCACGGGGAGTTGCCCCCTAATGTTCAAACAATTACCAAATTCCCATCAGTGCTGATGGTCATTAATAAAACCACTTTCCCACGAAATCAGCCGTGAGCAAACAAAGAGAATATAATCGTTCCCACGGGTGGATAAAGTTAGGCCTAACATATAAATCAGGCAACACATAACTTACATACAGTTAAAGAATATTTAGATGTACATACATGTCATCATATAAAGCAAGGCATATATATAAGTACAAATTAATTTATTTAATTACGTAGCTTATAGAGGTACGTAACAGGTGAACCCCCATGACGTGTAGTGGGTGAACCCCCCCCATGACGTCTACGTGAACCCCCCCCCGAGGCCTCTTGTTTTATGTAGTATTATGTGCCTGTGTGTGGGTGGTTGGGCTGGTTGTGGTTGTGTTAGCTTTTTTTTAATTCTGCTCTTATTATTATGGGTATGGCTGTATTTTATTTGCTATTTATTTCTTGTATTATTTCTTTGTGTTCTCTTTTTGTTATGTATCCAGTGCCCGTTTCGGGGTTTCCTGTTTTGTACCATGATTCCTTCACTTTTATGTATGTTTGGTCTGTTTTTCATGTGTTCATGGTGTATTACCTTATGTTTTCTCTGTATGTTTCCCCTGAATGTCTTCATGTATTGTTCTTATGCATTTGTCTGTTTTGTACTTGAGTTCTTTTATAAATAAATAAAAAAAAACTTCATAACACTTCACCGTTCACGCCTTGTCCCGGGCACAATACTCTCTCTTAACCATCGATTATACTTTCATCATTCCTGGCAGGAGTGTGGATCCATTTTTGATGAAGTGGGTATTGATCCAGTGGCCTCTTTACACCTCGGTGCCAGGCTATACCTTCCTGCATGGGTATACCTTCCTGCATGGGTATACCTTCCTGCATGGGTATACCTTCCTGCATGGGTATATCAGCTGGCCATATGTTTTTCCGTTGGAAAAAATTATCTTAAGGTATCTAATATAGGTACGTTGTAAAACTTTGTTTAAAGCTAAAATTTAAGATTTATGGGAGTAAAATTTATTTTGGTTTACTGGAGTATGAAATTCTTCTTACAATATGTAAACAATATAAAACCGATGGGGGGGGGGGTAGAAATAACCTAAGCTACTCTATCCCTTTGAGATGTATTTCTTTCTTGTCTCAATAAACATACTTGAACATGAATAAAATCGATTGGCGTGCGTGGTCGTATATCAGTCGTGAACTGGCTTACCTGACGCCACTCAGAACTGTTCGACTGCCGTGCAGCTCTGGGTATGACTGACGTCACTGTGGACGACACAAGCCTGCAGTAGTCAACGACAACAGCAGCTAAATACTTTGTATCAGAGCCAGGCGAGGGAGGTGTCCAGGTCTGTGTGGTTGGGTGGCGCTTGTCGTGCAGTACAGCCGGGATTATGGTCGTTGTTCAGCAACTGTAACCCTTCACTCTTTTGTATTAATATATTTTGAAATATGGGTAGTGTGGGTGGGCGTGTGGTTGGTGTAGTGTGGTTGTTGGGTGTATTTGTAGTGTGGTTGGTGGTTGTTGGGTGTGGGTGCCACCACCAAACCAAAAACGAATTTGCAGATTAATTAATCGGGGTTTGGGCGAATTAATTAACCATTAAACCCTTGGGGTGGGTTATCCCCAAATAAATGGAAAGGGAGGTATGACTTTCCGTTAAGTGTGGAATTCAATAGAAGACAAGTGGGATATACCAGATTTTAAAATGGACTAGGCTTGCTCGTAATATGAATATCGACTTAGCCCAATAAACCAGACTCGTGGGGACCACGGCAAGGACAACCATATGTAATATTGGAAAAACTCAAACAACCATAAATTTAAAACAAAGTATATTGAAACAAGACTATCAAAATATGGAAATAAAATAGAAACGCTTCCTAGCTTTAACACTTCCTAAAACTAAAATATTTCTACTGAGGAAATTCTTATCAACTGTACTAAAACTCTACAGCACATTACCGTGATCTAAGAACCAGTCTGATGTTGTTCTGGTCTTCAGAGGTGAGATGATGTCCTCTCAGCTGCCCACTCCACACTGCCCAAGCTTTGCCTGTCCTCAGACTGAGGATAGGTAATATTACTCCACCAGCTCAGATTACTAAGCAGGGTTAATTGAACAGACTAATTTTATTTTACTGGCCAACCCAGATGGTTGAATTCTTATTGGAACAGATGGGAATTCCATTAGGCATCTTGGAAAAAGCTATATCAAATAACAATATTGTCTAGTGACCTGAATTTATACTTTATGAATTAAATATATGGCAGGCTGTGGTCACGTCAGCCGTGTGACCGTGAGAGGTCAGTGCTACGCTTGGCGAGCTAGTCCCCCCTACTGTAACTGCTGTCACTGTCTTTTTGACGGTATACTAACCTTGATCTTTATTCTACATACTTAAACAGACTAGTTATTACTGTAATTATTAAATAATTCATTACTCGTTGATTAATACCAGAGAGAGAACCATTTGTAATTCTAACG
>WNGS01164858.1:2411086-2424877 GCA_020271785.1 Procambarus virginalis | reverse complement strand
CCTTGCCCTTCACCGCCTACCCTGCCCTTCACCACCTACCTTGCCCTTCACCGCCTACCTTGCCCTTCACCGCCTACCCTGCCCTTCACCGCCTACCTGCCCTTCACCGCCTACCCTGCCCTTCACCACCTACCCTGCCCTCACCACCTACCCTGCCCTTCACCACCTACCCTGCCCTTCACCACCTACCCTGCCCTTCACCACCTACCCTGCCCTTCACCGCCTACCCTGCCCTTCACCACCTACCCTACCCTTCACCACCTACCCTGCCCTTCACCACCTACCCTGCCCTTCACCACCTACCCTGCCCTTCACCACCTACCCTGCCCTTCACCGCCTACCTTGCCCTTCACCGCCTACCCTAATGACCGCGTCTGCCAGTAAACTACGTAACACTAACACGTGTTACGGTCCTGGGGGGGAGGGGCTGGTGGCTGAGTGGACAGCCCTCTTTACTCATGGACCTAGGGATCGGGGTTCGATCCCCGGCACCGTCAGGAAACAAATGGGCAGAGATTCCTTTCACCCTGATGCCCCCTGTTACCTAGCAGTAAACATGTACCTGGGAGTTAGACAGCTGATACGGGCTGCTTCCTGGGTGGGTGTGAGTGGTTAGTAGTTACCCGCCAAACACCGAAACTACGACGTTGGTACAACGTTCTAACAAGTTTTAACACCTCATAACCAGTTATAACAACCAATACAGCAAGTTGTAACAACGTTCTAATACGTCATAAACACGTTAAGCCAAGATGTAACAACTTTATTACAAGTTGTAACAAGCAGAAACAGAGACAGTTTCGGTTTGTGTTTCCAGGGTAGTAACAGTTGATTGATTGACAGTTGAGAGGCGGGCCAAAAGAGCAGAGCTCAACCCCCACAAGCACAACTAGGTGAATATACGTAAATTATAGTAAAGTTACTGAAAGGCTTAGGGGTGCCTTCTCGCCTTCTCGTCCAAGTGGTTGGGCACCATTCCTTTCCCTCGTCCCATCCCCAATCCTTATCCTGACCCCTTCCCAGTGCTATATAGTCGTAATGACTTGATGCTTCCCCCTGATGATTCCATTCCATTCGCCATGCCCTGTGGCTGGGGGGATTGGTGCCCTGAAGCTACATAAACACCCTATACCCCCCCCCCCTCCTGAAGTGGCAAGGGCAGTTAGGGGACAACTAACCTCCACTTCCATACAAAATTGAAGGCCAGCTCTTTAATTCGAACGGGGGGTCACTATATTATATTGTGTGACTGTTATTTAATCGTGACATTTGCTCTTAATAAACTGTTAATAATATTGTAGGATAAAGGTAGATGGAGAAGTGAGGGAGGAGTGGTAGGGGGGGGAGGATGGACAAAATATCCCGGGCACCGCCGGGTAACCTTCCCAGTAAGGTATAGTACCAAGCCATCTATACAATGTATGCAACAACATACACAATGCCATGTGTACAAGGTATATGTAGCACCGTATCATGTATACAAGGTATTCAGCACCACACCCCATGTATATCAGCGTGGGGGCAGTATACACCACGTACATGAGAGTATACACCACAACCATGAGATAGCGTGGTGGCAGTATACACCACGTACATGAGAGTATACACCACAACCATGAGATAGCGTGGGGGCAGTATACACCACAACCATGAGATAGCGGGGGGGGGGGGCAGTATACACCACGTACATGAGACAGCGTGGGGGGCAGTATACACGTACATGAGATAGCGTGGGGGGCAGTATACACGTACATGAGACAGCGTGGGGGCAGTATACACGTACATGAGACAGCGTGGGGGGCAGTATACACGTACATGAGATAGCGTGGGGGGCAGTATACACGTACATGAGACAGCGTGGGGGCAGTATACACGTACATGAGACAGCGTGGGGGGCAGTATACACGTACATGAGATAGCGTGGGGGCAGTGTACACCATGTATACAGAAGACGCAGAATAAGAGGGGCGAGGCAGACTGTGTTCGTCCTGGTGGACCTGTCGCTGTGGACGGTCACTCTTTATTATCCTCCTCCCGCACCTTCCCCTCGCCGGGTGCTGGGCGCCTGGTGAGGCTGGGTTACCCATCTCCACCCACTCGCCTTAGTTTACACTGAAGAGTGTAACCTAAGTGTAGTTATAGGATGAGAGCTGCGCTCTTGGTGTCCCGTCTTCCCAGCGCTCTTTGTCACATAACGCTTTGAAACGCCTGACGGTTTTGGCCTCCACCACCTCACGTGTTCCAAAAGAAAACTTTCAAATTTTGTTTTTGTCACCTTTGTTTCCTTAGCTTGAATCTATGACTTCTCGTTCTTGAGGTTGTCGGTTTCAGGAATGCCTCACTGTCAATTTGATCAATTCCTGTTATTTTGTTGTTGCAACCTGTCCTCTTAAAAAGAACGTCGCTTTTGGCCGTTCGTCCGTATGCCCGAATATGGACGTAATTTAAAAATAAAAAAAAATTAATATAAATTTGGGATTTTTTTTTCAACAACAGTAAGTTAAGGGTCCTCTGATAGGTTAGGTGGGCAGGAAATTCTCATAAAGTTTCAAAACGGTATGAAAAACGTTAATGGAAAGAATCCTTTTCTAAGCTGGCCGAGTAAGCCGGACGACTCAAATAGAAAACGGAACAGTACGTCACTTTTGTGAGTCGATTTCATTTCAAATTGCGTCCAAATTTGGCCATAGCGCGCATACGAGCCAAAAGTGACGTTATTTTTAAGAGGACGGGTTGTACCGCTTCTTGTTCTTCTATCTTCTAGTTGGCATATTTAACTCCTGTAGCCACTCTTCAAAACTGTTGTTTTTCAGTTCTGGGAGCCATTTCGTGGTGCACCAGGCATGTAGCAAGCCTGATGCAGCTCAAAAGGTGAAATTGGATTAGCAATGTCCTTGCGTAATTTCGTTTCCTGCCAATCATTGTTGAATGACGTCGCATGACTTTTGAGTACATGATAGAATTCCACTGCGCATAGAATTCTGAATGGCTAGGTTTTGGGAGTCGTTGGTATGCTAGTTGTTGGTCTTATTGTTGTGTATCTTTGGTATTAAAATTTGACCTGATGTTCTTCAGCCCCAGATGTTGTATCATTCTCGTATTGCTTTGCTGTGTTTCTCAAAGATTCTCACATTTCTCTATTACAGTTATTCTGTTCACTACCGTAATGTTCTTCCTGTTCATCTTGTAAGCTCTTCTGTTTTTCTTTAGTGTTACAGTGCACTGTTAAAACATAGATTACATTGTGCTTTGATCTTGTGTGTCTTAGGTTTGGAATGAAAATATCTAAGTTTAGCATTTTTTGGCCACGTAGTCTATCATGTCTCCCACAAACGTGGTCCCGAGTCTCGTCTTCCACCGCACTCTCCAAAAATACCTGTAGGCTGGCACACTGCTCTTTCTGAATGCAGGTCTGTTATCACCAGTTTCCTGTTTTTTTCCTTTAACTATGGACTCGAACGCCAGTTCACAGTGATCACGGTCTGGTGTATCGAGTGGTCTGTTCTCAACATGCTTCTCATCCTGGATTAAGACAGGGTCTAGGCTATCTGGTTCTTTCCTTACTCCTGTGTGCACTGACGCGTTGCGTTACGAAGTTCACTTTCGTGGTGTCTACAGATCTCTCTTGTACTGGGGTCATAGGAAGGGTTTACTGCCTCCTATAGTCCATTCCCTCCCCATGATTGAAATCTCCCATAACCAGGTTTAATAAACCTTATTTAAACAGTTCGCCCTCAACGACGCTGTGTATGAATATTGTTTTCAATCCTTAATCGTCAATCCATTCCGATGTGTGAAGCGAGAGGGAGCTTTATTGGGTATACTGAGCACAATAAATCTTCATGTGATGTGAAGTTTACATTACGTATACTGTGTACATTGTAAGGTTTCACTGTTGTTAACACTATCCCAGTTGTTATTTTCTTAGTTAATAATATTACCTCTTTTTAAACTGGTGTTAAACTACTGGTGTTAACTAACTGGTGTTAACTACTGGTGTTAAACTAACTGGTGTTAAACTTTTTAAACTGGTGTTAAACTTTTTAAACTGGTGTTAAACTGGTGTTAAACTTTTTAAACTGGTGTTAAACTGGTGTTAATTAACAAAACCTATAGTTTGCTGAACACTAACACGACTGTTAATTGTTAGAAATTGGTTGTGATGTGGAGTTTGAGCTTCCGTGCCGCGATCCAGACACGTGCCGCGATCCAGACACGTGCCGCGATCCAGACACGTGCCGCGATCCAGACACGTGCCGCGATCCAGACACGTGCCGCGATCCAGACACGTGCCGCGATCCAGACACGTGCCGCGATCCAGACACGTGCCGCGATCAAGACACGTGCCGCGATCAAGACACGTGCCGTGATTAAGACATTAAGACGTCGCTCAAATCCACAAGATTTTGTAAATGTTGTCATTCGCCGCATCAATTTGATTCGTTGCTGTTAAATGTTAATCCCTTCACAAATTTGTAACGGCAGCATTGGTTCCCATTTAAGGTCTACCCAACATGTTAAAAATGTGGATTTAAAAACATAAGTGAGTAGATTGGGAACTTGACAGCTGAGTTGACAGCGATCGGCATTCGTAGTCCTGAGGTTCCGGGTTCGATCCCCGGTAGTGGCGGAAACAAATGGGCAGTGTTTTTTTTCACCTTGATGTGCCTGTCACATAGAAGTAAGTAAATATCTGGGAGTTAAACAGCTGCTACGGGCTGCTTCCTGGGGGTGTGTAACAAAAAAGAGGAGGCCTGGTCGAGGACCGGGCCGCGGGGAAGCTAAGCCCCGAAATCATCTCAAGATAACCTCAAGATATGCACTTCATGACTTAGGTGAAAGACGGTGACTCCAGAGTTACAGAAGAACGTGCCAGGTAAATCCACTACGGGCTCACCATAGCCCGTGCTACATGGAACTTGTTCCTAGTAGCTGACTCTATATATAACAAGAACAAATACAGAAGTGGTGGTGCATGATCAGCCCAATATACTCGACTTTAACTCTTCAAGATCGGCATCAGAGATGAGCCTCGAGTTGGGCCCTTATAGTCACCGTCTTTGTGGCTCAACGCGGTTTTCCTCGTCGTTCAGAGACAGGTAATGAAATATGGATTATTTGCCGAGGCTCCGGGACCAGAGCACAGCAGTCACCCCTCCCACCACCGCCCACAACTCCGCACCAACCAATACTGACCAAGCTGGGGCCAGAATCACGAAAGCACTTACGTCAGCACTTACGAACCTGTACATCTTTTCTCAATCTTTGGCGGCTTTGTTTACAATTATTAAACAGTTAATGAGCTCCGAAGCACCAGGAGGATGTTTATAACAATAACAACAGTTGATGGGGAAGTTTTCATGCTTGTAAACTGTTTAATAAATGTAACCAAAGCCGTCAAAGATTGAGGAATGATGTACACGTTCGTAAGTACTTGCGTAAGTGCTTTCGTGAATCTGGCCCCTGGTCACGGCAACGTTCCTAGGGAGATTCGAAATGAATTCTTATGACCATCATGACACTGGAGATTGCAATTCCAGATGATTATCATCATAACCTTGCAGAGAAGTAACTCTGAAACTGCACCTACCATCAAGAAGTAGTAACTCGTGAAGAAAATGGGAAATCGTGGCTGTTCAACCCGGCCTCTTAATAGCACGACGCATTTTGACGTATACTCTACCAAAGGCCAAAAATTGTCGTACTAGAAAATGGTAGCGTCTCGCAAAATTGACTGTCGTCTCGTTTTCTGTTCGCGGATCCTCTGGTAGGTTAGGATAAGGGCACTTTAGTATGATAGTTTCTTGACGGTGGGAGCGCTGGCGAGAATGGGCTGCAGGGACTGGTGCTGTGAGGCTACCTGCAAAAGCTTATTGTTCTCAAGTTAAGTCTCAAAATCTGCACCCTCGTGCAGGTTTAGTGTCCACAAAGTTTAATCGTAAAGAACTTTTACAACTAGTACAAAATGAAGGTTAGTGGAAAAAACAAGACCTGAAGTCCACCTCTGGGTAACTAACAAAGGGAGGAAGAAATGAGTAAACTATTTCATAATTATTTCGTACGCCTTCGCTAAGCAAGACCTCCAAAATTGACTCATCGTTGAAATAATCTGCGGAATTGATGATGAAAATAGACTGTGTAACATGCAGATTAGCAGGACGCGCATAATTAAACAGTCAAGTTCAAGCATGTTTATTGAGATAAGCAAGAAATACATCTCAAACGGATAGAGTAGCTTAGGCTATTTCTACCCCCCCCTCCCGTTTAAACAGTCTTAAACCAACTAGTTCTTCCGCACCTAACACGAGGTATTCGGGAGAGAGTCGCACAAGATCTAGAAGTCACTATTTGTAGGAATCTCATGCCAGATTATCAATGCACAAGTATACGGAATGAAAAAAAAACAAGATGCTTCGTTTTATTTATAGAAACATTAGCAATAAGACGCCAAATATTGTTCTTCGCTACTTGGGCAGGACGGTAGATCGACGGACTCGCTTCGTGCAGGTCAGCGTTCACTCCTTAACCGTCCAAACCCCAATCCTTTCCCTTCCAAGTGCTATATCGCCGAAATAGCTTAGCGCTTTCTCATGATAATGACCTTATCTTGCCCCTGTTGGCCCCCACTTGTCTTACGCTGTTCAGTACAAGTCTCTGTACCTACAGAACGGTCATAAATTCACTCGAGCGCATGCAGAGAAGGATGACAATGTTAATCCCAGGAATTAGAAACATTCCTTATGAAAATACATTAAAAAAAATTAATTCACTAACAGCACGAAGCGTATGACGTGTTATGATTGGAGTCTATAAATGTATTAAAAGTATAACAAAGGGAATATAAATAAGGTTTTAAGTTTATCTACGCAAAATAGAACGCGAAACACTGGAAATAAATTGGATAAGTTTAGATTTAACAAAGACTTTGGTAAATACTGGTTTTAAAATTTTGATTTACTGAATAGAATATTGGGTAACGTAACTGACGTGGGATCCTTTTCAGCGATATTAGGTCCAGTTTTTTCCAGTCTTTTGTCAAACCCAATCCCTCGTAATTCTGGGACGAGACTCGTTGCAAACCTGTATCTTTTCGTGCTTCCTTCTGTGTTTCATAAGGTGGGGTATGAGAGGAGAGGAGGGGGGGCATACAGCAGAAAGAAAATGGTCTCCCGTAAGCTATGTACAGTTATCTGAATGTCCCGTTATGTAAGCTCATGATTGTTGTTCTAACTATTGCCAGGGTGGAGTTTCTGGTGATGTTTTATTTATATATGCATCCAGAGTTAGGCTTGGTGTTATAACTTTTTGCCCGAAACGCTATGCGTACTAGTGGCTTTAGGTATTGTATGTACTACCTCTATCTTTAAATCTAACAATGTTTGTACTGTAACGCTGCAACTATGTATGTACTGTTCCTAAATAAATTATTATTATTTATTATTATTATTATTATTATTATTATTATTTATTATTGTTATTATTATTATTATTATCCTCAACTGGGCATTTACTCGAGTCGTTAGCGGCGGAGGCAGTTTTCCCTTCCATTCACCTGGGCTGTAATAGGATTTTACCTTCATTGTGTACCGTCTTCCCGGTCTCCTTGCACCATTTTATATTTGTCATCACCTTACATTGGTTTTCATCACCAATAATTGTATGTGCGGCTCGTCCTCTTGAGTTGTCACGGACAGAAAAATCTGTACCAAACTGCCCAATCTGTCCTCAGGTAGGCGGTTCCTTCAAGGGAATGGAAACACAATTTGTGTTATCTTCTCTCAATCCATGGTTAGGTTAGGTTACGTTAATGCCATGCATTATTGTATGCGCGTACTAGTGGCTTTGCAAGATTGTAAATACTATGCTATGTATTCTTACAAACCCAATGTATTCTCACAAACTGTTTCAGTGTCTCACAAACTGTTTCAGTGTGCCTGTGAATTCCGTTTAAAGAAAACCAAATTATTCAAAGAATGTTTTTGCATAAACTTTTTATATTTTAAACCGACGATGTCTATAAAGTAATAACTTTAGAATAAACTGTTTACGACAAAGGTTCATTTGTCAGTTTACATGTAGACTATTACTGGAACCGTAATATGCTTTCAGATTATTACAGTTATATAGATAACTATCCAGGTGGTTTGAGAGGGGTGAAAGATGGTTTCTCATGGTAATGAATTTTGCCTGAAGACGGGCTGAAATTGCCGCATATGACCCCGTCCTCTCAACTATTGTGCCTCATATTGTACCCTCTGGTCCTCCAACCCGTCCTCGCAAATTAATAAGTCAAATTGACTTATTAGTTGCGTGCATAGGTGACATACTTAACATAATAGTTTCCCTTGAAAAGCTTCATAGAAAACACCGACCTTACCTAACTTGTTAGTATGTTAAAATAAGCATCTTATAGCTTCGTAATTACAATTGTTACTTAACCTATTATAGGTATAGGTTAGGTAATAATGTAATTACGAAGCAATAAGATGCTTGTCTTAACATACTAAGAAGGTAGGTAAGGTCGGTGTTTTCTATGAAGATTTTCAAGGGAAACTATATGTTAAGTATGTCACCTATGCACATATTTATTAAGTCAATATTGACTTATAAATTTGCGAGGACGGGTTGGGTCCTCAGCAACGTAAAAAATAAGGGGGTACTGTGAAACGTAGCGGCTCACAAATATCTAAGTTTTCTATGTGTAGGATGGTTAAGTCCGGAGGGCGGACTGGGGTGTTGAGTTCTTGTTCCCGTTATTTTGTATGTTGCGGCAAGTCAAGAGAACGGGCAAGTGCGTGGGTGTGCATGCGTGCGTGCACATTCTGTCCTACAAAGAACGTGGCATTTCGCTCGTATGGGTTACCTAAGGCCACAAATCGTCGTACTAGAAATGGAAGTGGCTCGCGAAAGTGACGTTCTGTCCCGTTTCTGTTTTGGGTCCTCTACTAGGTTAGAACACATTTTAAATTGACCGTTTTCTTGACGTTGGGAAACCTTAGGAGGACGGGGCTGGCGCGTGGGTGCGCGCGCGCGCGTTTATGTATGTACTCACCTAGTTGTGCTTCGGGGGGTGGGGGGTTGAGCTTTGGCTCTTTGGTCGCGCCTCGCAACCGTCAACCAACTGGTGTACAGATTCCTGAGCCTACTGGGCTCTATCATATCTATATTTGAAACTGTGTATGGAGTCAGCCTCAACCACATCACTACTTTATGAATTCCATCTGTAAACTACTGACATTGAAATTTTTTTCTAACGACCCTGTGGCTCATTTGGGTACTCAATTTCTACCTGCGTCCCCCTTGTTCGTGTACCACCCGACCTAAACAGTTTATCTACCCTGTCAATTCCTCTGAGAATTTTATATGTAGTGATCATGTCTCCCCTAACTCTTCTGTCTTCATTGTCGTGAGGTTCAGTTCCAGAAATCTTACTCGTAGTTCATTCCTGTCAGCTCGGGGACCAGCTTGGTGGCATACCTCTAAACCTTTTCTAACTTCGTTTTGTTTGACTAGATGTGGACTCCACGCTGGAGCCGCATATTCCAGTATTGGTCTGCCGTATGATGTATAAAAGGTTCTGAATGATGCCTTACACAATTTTCTGATGCAATTCTTATGTTCGCGAGCCTTGCATATTCCGCTGATGTTATCTTTTTGATGGCCCAACATCTTGGGCTGGAGGGTAGAGCAACGGTCTCGCTTCATGCACGCTGGCCTTGTGTTTTNTTGTTTTCCCTTTCCTGGAGTTTGTCCAAAGTTCTCACTGTAACTTTCTGTTGTTCTTCCCTCGGGGTTAAACTTTCCTTATTAGCTTAGCGTCGTTTACAAATATTGACATGAACGAGCTTGCGCCCCGGTAAGCTATTCGCATATATTAGGCGCTGTCCTAAGATCGAGCCCCGAGGGACCTCACTTATTACACGCCCCTACTGGAAGTCTGCTCTTTGTTTCCTGCCTTCAGGTACTCCCTTACTCAGGCCAGTACATATAAAGTGACCCCACTTGGTTCTCCATCACACACACACAGATCACACTAACGTGATGCATCAAATGAACCAATCCACAAGGACCCTGTCGTAGCTCAGTCGATTAAGGTGTGTCTGGGATGCTCCTGACGCAGGTTCGAATCCTCGGCACGGCCCTTGTGGATTTGTTCATTGGTTCTCCATGTTGTTCCCACGACCCTCAGTGAGGAACACGCTGTTTTGAGTCGGGGAAAATAGTGGATTGTGTGGTGAGAGGCGTGATGTGAGGGAGAGTGGTGAGGGATGAGGGGAAGGGATGAGGGAGGTTGTTTAGCTAGCAAGGTTAATGTACTGAGTGACAGAGTGACGGATATCAGATGTAGAGAAAACATCCACTTCATAATGGAGACGCACTCCCACGCTGTGTCGGGAGCTGCCGGCTTGTCCTGGGAGAGGGGGAGGGAGAGGTAGAAAGTGGTTGAGTGTGAGTGAGTGAGTGAGTGAGTGAGTGAGTGAGTGTGTGTGTGTGTGTGTGTGGTGTGTTTCACTTAGTTTTGTGTTGTTTTTACGGGGGTTAGCTTTGCTCTTTCGGCCCGCCTCTCAACTGTCAATCAACTGTTTACTAACACTAACTACTTTTTTTTTTTCTCCACACCACACACACCCCAGGAAGCAGCCCGTGACAGCTGACTAACTCCCAGGTACCTATTTACTGCTAGGTAACAGGGCATTCAGGGTGAAAGAAACTTTGCCCATTTGTTTCTGCCGGGTGCTGGAATCGAACCCGCGCCACAGAATTACAAGTCCTGCACGCTATCCACCAGGCTACCTGGCCTGTGTGTGTGTGTGTGTGTGTGTGTGTGTGTGTGTGTGTGTGTGTTGTGGTGTGTGTGTGTGTGAGCGTGAGCGTGAGCGTGAGCGTGCGTGCATGACTGCGCGCGTGCGCGTCTGTGTACTCTCATAATTGTACTTCAGTACACAGTTCACAGGTCATATTGAGCGTTGTTATATATCTCCACAAGAACTTGAGTACAAAATCTGCCTTAACCTCCACCACTTTACCTTTTAGTGCATTCCGTTTGTCAGTTACGCCAATGTCTTTGTAATGAATCTGTGGGTCTATGGGAAAATAGTTTCCATTGTGTCTGGTTGTTCCTGTACCACACTCCATATAGTCTGCCCATTTTTGCCCGCCCCCTCCCCCCTGAGAATTGTAAACGATGCTACGGTTCTCAAGATCTCTTGGCTCTCGAGATCTCTTGGCTCTCGAGATCTCTTGGCTCTCGAGATCTCTCGAGATCTCCAGAATGGGCCGAAACGTCGTCACTTTCAGTTCATGTTCGCGAGTTGGGTTGGTAGAGTCAACGCCGTACATTGTGACGTTCTCTGTTGGTGCTCTTATGTCTCCTCCTGACGACTGTCTTCCAGTAACGTGAGGGTGTAAGTCATTTATTCTTTCGTTATAACTTATTCGTCGCACCTCGGTGTGTTGATCACCTGCAGCTGTTGATTCGGCAGTTCTCTTGGTGTACGTTAGCTCTTGGGCTCTGCCGCTATAGGCTCCAGCCCGCTAATTAACAGTCTCTAGCTCCTGAGACTTGCACGCCTCTCTTCCTCCCACTTTACTCCTCCTACTTTCCTTCTTCCCTTCTTTTACAGGTTCTTCCCTTTCCTCTTCCCAACCCATTTCCTCTTCTTAACCTATTTCAATAGCCCCCAAAATGCTATGGAGTATCTGTTCGAAGCGTCTCGTCTCTTACTTGTCAATAGCTTAATAGCAATAAACAGCCTAACAGTGGTTCACAGTGCTCAACCATGGTTCACAGTGCTCAGCCATGGTTCACAGTGCTCAACCATGGTTCACAGTGCTCAACCATGGTTCACAGTGCTCAACCATGGTTCACAGTGCTCAACCACTCTCATACTGCTCAAGCAGAGTTTATCTCGCCAACCTGCCACCCAGTGACCACTTCACTCCCTCTTAATATTTCCAGTGGCATGATTCCTGCCTACCATACCTCTTACCTCTCCACTTTGCCATTATGTCCACCTACAGCTCCTGGGTCCTCGGGTGCAGTTGGGTGAAATGTGTACGTGTTTCTGTGAGTAATGTCTGCTCGCTCACTAAGCTCTAGCTTTCTCTTCCTACCTCCTAGATATAATTAATATATATATATATATATATATATATATATATAATATATATATATGCCTGGCCTTGCCCAGACTTACCTATTTCCTCAGGTGTGCTCCTTCTTTTGACAGCCCAAAATTAACGGAATACGATTCACTCCTAAAGACAATAACTATGAAAGTGTTAAACCTCTCCCTGCAAGATGACCAGTGGGACCAAGCAACGCTCCCAGTTAGACTCGGGGGTATAGGTATTCGCAAGGCGACACAGTTAGCATTGCCGGCATTCTTATCCTCGACCAGTGCTACAAGTGAATTAGTGAAGGAAATACTACCAGAATACCTAAGGAACTCCATTGGGATTCGTGATCCCAATTTGTGGAAGGAGCTGTTCGGTGGGACACACTCGCCAATTCACACACCCGACCAACTTGTCCAAACGACGGTAAACAGGCCAAATGGGATAGCCCCATAGTGGAGAACATCGCCAAAGCATTGCTGGACGTAGCTTCTCAGAAGGACAGAGCGCGTCTCCTAGCTGTGCAAGCCCCCCATGCTGGGACTTCCTGTTGGCAGTCCCTAATTCCGCCTTGGGCACCCGCCTGGATCATCGGGCCCTAAGTATTGGTGTTGCTCTGCGCCTTGCCGCCCCTATCTCCACCGAGCACCGGTGTATTTGCGGCCAGGCACGGGCAGACCAATACGGCAGCCATGGTCTCATCTGTCGTAAGACACAGGGAAAGATTGCCAGACACGAGGCAGTCAATGACATCATCAAGAGAAGTTTGGCTACAGCTGGGTGTCCAGCACAAAGGGAACCCCAGCTGTGCAGACCTGACAACAGCCAAAACGCCCAGATGGAGTCACCCTGCAGCCATGGAGGGAAGGTAAACAGGTCGTATGGGATTACACCTGTGCATCTACATTGGCTGATACCTATTTACGTTACAGCTCAGCGGAGGGAGGTGGGGCAGCCACCTTCAGGGAGACCCAGAAAATCCACAAGTACAGAAACCTAGAACGTTGTTACAGGTTCGTGCCGATAGGCTCAGAGACTCTGGGCGCCTGGGGTAAATGTGCACTCAAGTTTTTAAAGGAGGTTGGTGAGGAACTCATTGGAAAACTAGAGACCCACGAGCAGCCAGTTTCCTATTCCAGCGCCTCAGTGTCGCAGTGCAGAGGGGAAATGCGTGCTGTATCCTGGGTACGCACCCAACCTCCGAGGAGCTGGACGAGGTCTTCGAACGCTGATTGTTTAATTGTTATATATTTGTGTGTGTGGTGTGTGTGTTCTCTGTAAACTGTAGCATTGCAATAAAATAAAACAAAACATACAAAAAAATAATAGGGGTGGTAGGAGAGGAAAAAATTAAGTATTCAGTGAGAATCCACAAGATCTTCTCTGAATGCTCTTTGTTTTCTTCTTCGAGGATGTGGGTCCCTGCAATTGCACCAGAGGTGGTACCCCTAATATATATATATATATATATATATATATATATATATATATATATATATATATATATATATATATATATATATATATATATATGAAATGAAACTCACACCCCAGAAGTGACTCGAACCCATACTCCCAGGAGCAACGCACTGGTATGTACAAGACCCTTAAACCACTTGAACATCACGACCGGACATAATGAGGTGCTAGCCGAGCTATTTGAACCACCTCACC
>WNGS01164858.1:2345115-2398987 GCA_020271785.1 Procambarus virginalis | reverse complement strand
AATTCACAATGTCATAAAAATTCACTGCCTTTCATGCGAGTGAAACCCGCTTCAGACGGGCTTCAGTTCTCAGGAAATGTATGTGGAAGATGAGGCAGATAATGTACTCGACAGTTGTGCTTGCGGGGTTGAGCTTGGTCTTTGGTCCCGTCTCCAACTGTCAATCAACTGGTTACAGGATTCCTGAGCTCTATTGGGCATCATTCATATCTCATTTGAAACTGTGTATGGAGTCAGCCTCCACCACATCACTGCCGGTTAATCATTCCATCCTTCTACTCTGACACTGAAAAAAGTTCTTAATAATGTGTGTGTGTGGGGCTCATTTGAGTACTAAGTTTCCACCTGTGTCCCCTTGTTCGTGTCCCACCCGTGCTAAATAGTTCCTTCGTTCACCTCCCCGGGGGAGGCGGACACAAATGGGAAGGGTTTCTTTCACCCTGATGCGGCTGTTAACCTAGTAGTAAATAGGTACCTGGGAGTTAGACAGCTGCTACGGGCTGCTTCCTGAGGATATACAACAGAAATGAGGCCTGGTTGAGGACCGGGCCGCGAGGACGCTAAGCCCTGAAATCATCATAAGATAACCTCAAGATAACCCTGTCAGTTCCTCTGAGAATTTTGTAGGTGGTGATCATATCTCCACTTTCTCTTCTTTAGCTCCCGTAGCCTTTCCTTGTAGCTCATACTTCTCTGTTCTGGGACTACTCTAGTGGCATACCTCAGAATCTTCTCTAACTTTGGCTTGTGTTTAAGTATGGATTCCAAGATTGGTCTGACATAAGTGGTATACAAGCTTTCGAATGATTCCTTACACAAGGTTCTAAAAGTAGTTCTTATGTTGGCCAATCTAGAATATGCCTCTGAATATCTTTTAGATGTGGGCTTCTGGGGATATACTCGGTGTGATATGAACCCTATGATCTTTCTCTCTATTTGACTCTTAGCAAGATTTCATCTCCCAGATGATACCTTTTGTTCGGCCTCCTCCTCCATTCGCCTAATTTCATTACTTTACATTTTCCTGATGTAACCTTTTGTAGCCATTTTCTAGACCATTCCTCCAGTTTGTCCAGGTCATCCTGTAGTCTCTGTCTATCTTCATCTGTCTTGATTCTTCTCATAATTTTGCATCATCAGCAAACATTGAGAGGTATGAGTCCATACCCTCTGGAAGATCGTTTACATATATCAGAAACAGGATTGCTCCAAGTACAGAGCCCCGTGGGACTCGGCTGGTGACATCTCGCAACTCTGATGTCTCCCCCCTCACAGTTACTCGCCGTTTCCTTGTTGCTTAGATACTTCCTTATCCACTCGAGCACCTATCTTACCTTTTACCCCTGCCTTTTTCTCCAACTTTAGTAACAACCTTTTATGGGGGCACAGTGTCAAAGGCTTTCCGACAGTCAAAGGAAATGCAGTCTTCCCACCCTTCTCTTTCTTGCCTAATTTTTGTTGCTTGGTCATTGAATTTTATTAAGCCTGTCAGACACGATTTATCATCCCTGAACCCATGTTGATGGTGTGTTACAAAGCGATTTCCCTCCAGATGCTCTACGA
Source organism: Procambarus virginalis (assembly GCA_020271785.1). Lineage (NCBI taxonomy): Eukaryota > Metazoa > Arthropoda > Malacostraca > Decapoda > Cambaridae > Procambarus > Procambarus virginalis. The sequence continues at coordinate 2,397,424 of WNGS01164858.1, read as the reverse complement.
GCCTTTTCCTCGCGATCTTCCCCATCACCTTGCATGGTATACAAGTTAGGGGAACTGGCCTGTAGTTCAGTGCCTCTTGCCTGTCACCCTTTTGTATATTGAGACAACATTAGCTGTCTTCCAGCTTTCCGGTAGGTCTCCTGTTTCCAGTGACCTGTATACACTATAGAGAGTGGCACACTTAGTACTTCTGCAACCTCTTTTAGTATCCATGGTGAGATTCTGTCAGGCCTAACAGCCTTTGTCACATTCAGCTCCAACAGATTTCTTTTGACCTCATCACTAGTGAGGTCAAGTTCCTCCAAGGTTGCTTGGTTTGCCGCCGCCTCTCTTGGTACAGGGGCTTACTCTCCTTCCTCTATTGTGAAGACTTGGGATATCTTGTTGAGTTCTTCACACACCTTGTCAGTCTCTGTATATCTGTTTTCCCCTTTTCTCAGTTTCATCACTTGTTTCTTCAGTGCTGTTTTCCTCCTGATGTGGCCGTGGAGCAGTTTTAATTGGGTCTTGGCTTTACTCGCGTTGTCATTTTCGTCTTTGTTACGTCTGTAGTTTATCCATGTTCTTGTACTTAATTGCATTGCTGCCTTAACATTCCTGATTGAACCGTGGATTCTTCTGTTGCTTTTAATTTTTCTCCTTTTTGGCCGGGATAAACCTGTCTGCAGCTTCCTATGTGACGTAATCCATCATCATATCTTGTACAGTCTTTTCGTTGAGTTCTGTTTCCCATAGTATTCCCATTGGGAAGTTCCTCATCTCGTCATATTTTCCTCTTCGGTAATTCAGCCTTTTCCTTTCAGATTCCTTCCTTGGAATCTCTTCCCCTACCTCCAGCAGATACTCAAATGCCAATACTCAAATGCCAATACGCTGTGGTCACTCATTCCCATGGGGCTTCAAATTTGACCTCCCTTGTGTCTGTCTCATGCAAGGTGAATATCAGATCGAATCTAACTGGGTCGTCATTGCCTCTCATTCTTGTGGGTCCCTTGATATGTTGGTCAGAAAGTGTCTTGTTGCCATGTCCAAGAATTTGTCTATTAGACTATTTTACAGGAACTTCTTCTCGATGGCTCATAAAACGGAGGAAAGGGTCCTGAAAGATATTGTTGATAGGAACGTCATCCCTACAGACAAAAAAATAGAAAATACAATTGACGATTTACTATAAAACCAAAAAAAACGGCCAACCTACTCATGGAAAAACTCTCCAGACACAAAAGCAGAATACCTTGAAAGAGACCAACGTCGTCTATGCCTTCAAATACCCACTTGGGGACTGCATGCCCCAAAGAACTCAGTATATAGGCAAGACAGCAACGTCTCTTTCCAGGCGATTAACAATGCATAAGCAACAGGGCTCCATAAAGGAACACATAATCTCCTCTCACAACCAGACCATCACCAGAGAAGTCTTAACAAACAACACAGAAATCATCGATAGGTACAGCTATAGCAGGCAGCTCGACATCTGCGAGGCACTACACATCAAAAAATCAACACCAGCAATCAACAGCCAATTAATGCACGACTATATTCTACCCACTTCAAGACTCCGAACCAATATAGAAGCATCAAGAGGAAGTATGGGCCAATAGGCCCTCTGCAATTACTTCCATTCTTATGCTCTCATATCCAACTAATACCCATTGTTTTGTGTTCTGTCTTGTATTTGTCACAAGTTTGTTCACCTCATCCAAAACTGTTGCACCATATCACCTCACCCAAATGCGAGTATAAGTAAGACGATTAAGCTGTTTAGTGTTAGTAGAAGTAAGACTGTTTAGTGTTTTCTGGTTACAGTTGTGTGTGTAAACTAAAGTCTTTGAAAATGTAATAAGTTATTACGAAACGCGTTCAAGCGTCGCGTCAGACTAGAAATAAAAATGAATTTTGGAGAATTGATTTTTCAATTACCATCGACAATAAAAAGAAACATAAGAAATAGAGAAAAATCATGTTAGATTTATTACTCACTTTTTCGGTCATAATTAACATATATATAAATATATATATATATATATATATATATATATATATATATATATATACTATATAGTATAGTATATACTATACTATACTATATACTATATATATACTATATATAGTGACTCATCAGTCACTAGCACAATAAATAATTTCCCCAGAGCTGACAACTTGATCCCCATCCCTCCTCAACGCAAAAACCGTCGTGGAAGACCCAAGAGTTCCAATGATAATTTTAAGCTTGGAACACAAGTGACCAAGAAAATTGAAGAGGGCAACACAGTAGGGGCAATTAGGTTACTTACCAGTGAAGAAACAATCGCCCCTAGAGATACAGCAACTGCCGACTCACTGAGAGAGAAGCACCCTCCCAGAGAACCATGGGAACCCACTGCTCGGGACACAAATGCCCCAGACATGGGACCTCTATTCCTCCAAGCATCAGAGGTATACAAAGCCATCATGTCATTTCCACCAGGCTCAGCAGGGGATACACTGGAGTAAGACCTCAGCACCTCAAGGAGATGACAAACCCAGTTCTCGGCGAAGTTGCCGAGACACTGCTGTCAGAGATCACGAAGTTTGTCAACGACTGTCTCTCCGGGTTGATCCCAGATACAATTAAACCGTTCTTCTTCGGAGCATCCCTTTGTGCCCTTAAGAAGAAGGATGGTGGAGTCAGACCCATTGCCGTGGGCAACACACTTCGGCGCCTTGTTGCTAGGGCAGCTGTCAGAAAAATCAGCATAGACGCTGCAACGATGCTTCGACCCCATCAACTAGGTTTTGGTGTCCCCCATGGCTGTGAAGCAGCAGCTCATGCAGCACGAGCCTATATCAAGGACCTCCCAGAAAATAAGGCATTAATTAAATTAGACTTTAAAAATGCCTTCAACCAGGTAAAAAGGGATGTGGTACTGGAAGCAGTTCGAACCAGCTTTCCTTGTCTACTTCCTTTCGTTTCAGCAGGGTACAGTAGGGAATCGACACTGTTGTTTGGGGAACATGAAGTTGTTTCCGCAGAAGGTGTCCAGCAGGGAGACCCACTTGCCCCTTTTCTTTTCTGCATGGCAGCTAAGGAGGTCACAAGTAGGTTGTCCAGCGAATTCAACATCTGGTTCCTGGACGATGGCACCCTGGCAGGGACACAGGAATCCCTGCTAGGAGATCTTCAGCTAGTGAAATCTAGGGGAGAGGAGTTAGGCCTTACACTAAATCCATCAAAGTGTGAAATCATCTCGTCCAACCAACCAATCATAAATGCAGTACAAATCTTATTGCCAGGAGCCCAAGTGATCGCTCCCACCGACAGTGTGCTGCTAGGGGCACCTCTGGGCTCGAACGCCATTGAGGTAGTCCTCGAAGAAAAGCTTAAAGACCTGAGGAGGATGGAGGCGCGAATAGGGGCTTTGGATGCTCATGATGCGTTGTACCTTCTTACAAGGTGCCTGGCCTTGCCCAGACTTACCTATTTCCTCAGGTGTGCTCCTTCTTTTGACAGCCCAAAATTAACGGAATACGATTCACTCCTAAAGACAATAACTATGAAAGTGTTAAACCTCTCCCTGCAAGATGACCAGTGGGACCAAGCAACGCTCCCAGTTAGACTCGGGGGTATAGGTATTCGCAAGGCGACACAGTTAGCATTGCCGGCATTCTTATCCTCGACCAGTGCTACAAGTGAATTAGTGAAGGAAATACTACCAGAATACCTAAGGAACTCCATTGGGATTCGTGATCCCAAATTTGTGGAAGGAGCTGGTCGGTGGGACACACTCGCCAATTCACACACCCGACCAACTTGTCCAAACGACGGTAAACAGGCCAAATGGGATAGCCCCATAGTGGAGAACATCGCCAAAGCATTGCTGGACGTAGCTTCTCAGAAGGACAGAGCGCGTCTCCTAGCTGTGCAAGCCCCCATGCTGGGGACTTCCTGTTGGCAGTCCCTAATTCCGCCTTGGGCACCCGCCTGGATCATCGGGCCCTAAGTATTGGTGTTGCTCTGCGCCTTGCCGCCCCTATCTCCACCGAGCACCGGTGTATTTGCGGCCAGGCACGGGCAGACCAATACGGCAGCCATGGTCTCATCTGTCGTAAGACACAGGGAAAGATTGCCAGACACGAGGCAGTCAATGACATCATCAAGAGAAGTTTGGCTACAGCTGGGTGTCCAGCACAAAGGGAACCCCAGTTGTGCAGACCTGACAACAGCCAAAAACGCCCAGATGGAGTCACCCTGCAGCCATGGAGGGAAGGTAAACAGGTCGTATGGGATTACACCTGTGCATCTACATTGGCTGATACCTATTTACGTTACAGCTCAGCGGAGGGAGGTGGGGCAGCCACCTTCAGGGAGACCCAGAAAATCCACAAGTACAGAGACCTAGAACGTTGTTACAGGTTCGTGCCGATAGGCTCAGAGACTCTGGGCGCCTGGGGTAAATGTGCACTCAAGTTTTTAAAGGAGGTTGGTGAGGAACTCATTGGGAAAACTAGAGACCCACGAGCAGCCAGTTTCCTGTTCCAGCGCCTCAGTGTCGCAGTGCAGAGGGGAAATGCGTGCTGTATCCTGGGTACGCACCCAACCTCCGAGGAGCTGGACGAGGTCTTCGAACGCTGATTGTTTAATTGTTATATATTTGTGTGTGTGTGTGTGTGTTCTCTGTAAACTGTAGCATTGCAATAAAATAAAACAAAACATACAAAAAAATAATAGGGGTGGTAGGAGAAGAAAAGAATTAAGTATTCAGTGAGAATCCACAAGATCTTCTCTGAATGCTCTTTGTTTTCTTCTTCGAGGATGTGGGTCCCTGCAATTGCACCAGAGGTGGTACCCCTAATATTATATATATATATATATATATATATATATAATATATATATATATATATATATATATATATATATATATATATATATAATTATTAATGATAAATTAAATGAGTGGGAAAATTTTAGAAAAATGTTCTTGTCGTCAGTGTTTGTTTGACGTAATCATGAAGCAGAGTTCAGAATCTTGTTTTTTCCTCCTGCGGCAGCACGAGGCTTAGTGCGTGCGTGCAGCCACCACGCTGTTTGCGTACATCCATCATGCTGTTTGCATCCATCCATCACGTTGTTTGCATCCATCCATCACGCTGGAATTGCTGTATATTGCAAATCAAATATATTCTTCTCATATGAGAAATCATTACCATTTTGTATAGCAATTTTCAACCAAACAGTACTGGCTTACAGTTTTGTAATTAAACAATTTTGCTGGTTATTTACATCATCCATTGCTTGTTTGTATTCATTGTTTGGTATTTTTGTTTAGCTGTTTATTTGAGCTTGAGAGCCATATATCGGTGGCAGTGTACCGCTGCTTAGTTTGACTGCTGTAAGGTATCCTCCATGTGATGAAACATTTGTCTTACAAACGTTTATATGCGTGTTATATACGTTTGTTTCATGAGGGGTAATGATGGTAGTTGTTAAGTAGGGAGGTTCTTTACACTCCGGTACTATAGCACCTGCAGTTTAAGGGGTTAAGGTGTAATGGTGTAACCGCTCCTCTACTGTATGCATTGAATATTGAAAATGTGGCCTAATGTTGCATCCATTTCATACACAGCCATTAGGACGAGTCTTTGTTTCATTCATTAAAATAATCCTGGCTCCAGGCTTGTAATTGTTTATACAATATGTTGTATTCTGCTCCCGTTTTTGTGCAGTAGTTTGTAAAATATTATTTTTAATAATGCATAAATATAGCTTCGGTGTGGGTTTATGAACAGCCGTTTTTGTTATATTCATTAAAACGTTCTAATCAATTTGGAGGGCAAGCAATTGGTTGGAAAATCCATTTTAAATGTAGTATTCCAGATATTTTACCCTGTCCCAGAAAATGTTTTCACAATGTAACTAACTACAGATGTCAGTTGAATAAAGTTGTAGCTCAATTGCCTTTCTTATTTCTTAAATATTGGTATGTCATTTCTTAGTTCACCAACTTGCCCATGGATTGAGGTTTCAGAATGGTCATGAACAAGGTTTTTTTTCTGGATCTAGTTTGCACTCCTCTTGACATTCAACACCGCAAGCTTTATAAGAAAATATATAAACATTCCACAACTTGAATTGTGTATCAGAGGCAACTTTCCTGAGCCATGATGGTCTCATGTATAAACATGAGTCATGTTTGTGTCATGTCAAAAAAAGTCATGTAGATGGTAGCTCCATGAGTACTTTCCCCTTCCCTGTGTTCTCTTAGTAAATGTCACGCGTGGCCCGGGCCGGGCTTCGGGAGTAGAACTCCTCCCAGAACCCCGTCAAGTAGGCTTATGTGGGCAGCAGTAAGGAGAAACTCTAGTTTAACCTGGACCTTAAACTGACGTCTCCTGTAGGTATTTTTGACGACATTTTCTTGGAGGTGCCTGACATGGCATGCCTGCTACTGCTTAAAGAAGCTTTCGCGCGAAATTCTCTGCTAACGGGATGGAGAGTGAAGACAAGCTGCTTTTCCTGGATGTGACGGTCTCGTAAATGAATGGCAGCTTCCACACTTCATTCTATACTACGAGAATTTGCATAAGAATGTGCCTAAATGCTGGTATTTACGTGTTCCTGCCTGGCACAACCATTATTGACGCCAACACCAACCGTGCCCTCAAAGCTCTAGTAGCGTGCCGTTTGGCGAAGAAGGGAGTACATTAAGGCAATAGCGGATACTTTAACGATTGTTCGGAAGCGGTTATTAAAGGAAAGTGAATCGCCATGGTTTCACTGATAAAGAGTGGAGTTGTGGTCAGGATCTTAGCGACAATGCTGCTGCTCGCAGGATTAGTCGCTAATGGATCATGCTGGGCATGGATCATGCTGGGCATGGATCATGCCCTAGGGTTTCTCATAAATGGGGTTCACATCACCATGGACCCAAGGGTTGCCAGTTTCTTGTTTCAGCGCCTCAGTGTGGTGTCCGAGGGAAAACGACTGCTGCGTCCTCGGTTCCTGTCCGGAAGCGGAGGAGCTCCAAGAGTTCCATAACCTTTAAACACTCATTGTATTACCATGTAGGACTTGTAGCCTTAAATATATAATACAGAACAACAAAACACGAAAGGAAGAAGAGGTGGTAGGACAAAGAACATGGAAACTGTATTGGAGGAGACCTAAAAACCCCTCTAATGCGATGTGTGCTTTCTCCGAGGCTATAGGTCCCCTTCTCCCAGCCAGAGGTGTTACTTCCTTTTACAATTAAAACATAATATAATATATATATTATATATCATATATATATATAATATATAATATATTATATATATATATTATATATATATATATATATAATTTGTACTTTTTTTGTAATGTTTTGTTTATATGCTGGGCTTGGATAATGTTTATTAAAGGTTAATTCAGTAGTATGTTGCTTTAGTCTGCCTTTAATTATATTCTCAGGAAAAAGTGTTGAGTGTTGAAAGACTGATATTTGTTGTGGTAAACCCCAGAATACGAGGTGTTGTGTTATCCCATGGCTGTGAGTGTGTTGCTGCATCTCCCTTTAGTGTGATCTTCAGTTTGATAATTTGCAGGTGGTGGTGTCCTGTGTTGCCTGTATGTCAAGAGTGTTCTCGCCTAGTTGGGCTGTGGGGGTTGAGCTTTGGCTCTTTGGTCCCGCCACTCGACGGTCAATCAACTGGGGCAGTCGTGGCGAGCAGCTGGTGGTGAGGGTGAGTGTGTCGAGGGTGTGAGGGGGGGGGATGTTGTGAGGCTGGTGCTTGCTGAGTGACTACGTGAGTGAGGTCTAGCTCTTCACGCCGCGCCTACCACACTTCCGATAACTGTTGCTCAATAATGACTATACCCAGTCGTTCGAATCTTTGTCGAATTTGGCCATAAATTGGGGAGAGAGGTGGCTTCCGCAACTTATTCTTCCAGTGCATTCCACTTGCTGCCCACCCGTACAGGATGTGTGCGCGTTTCCTTTTATTTCTTGAACACATTTTCCTTTTCAGCTTCCATCTGTGTCCTCTTCTCACATTTGTTTTATGTTCCCAGTAGTATCTTGTATGTTGTGATCATATCCCTGTGTTTCTTCTCTCTAGGGTTGTGAGATTTAGCCACTATAATCCTCGTAGCTTATCCTCTTGGCTCTGTATTATCATATTCTTATCGCTTGCACTTCTTAATTGTGTGTTTTGTGCTTCAGAGGATTCATAATCCTGGCCGGTGCTGACAATTCCAGTCTTGGTCTAACGTTGGCTGTGTGAGTCCCTAGAAAGAATCTTATATGGTTTTAAATGAGGTTCTATAATGCGTGCCAATTTCCAGTATGGTGCCATATCACTCAATGTTCAGTATAGTTTGTGTTATATATTATATATATATATATATATATAATATATATATATATATATATATATATATATATATATACTTATATATTATATTATATATATATATATTATATATATATATATATATATATTATATATATAGATATATTTTACCCATAAACTTATTTCAATTTCAGTATGGTGCTGTGTTACCCTTCTGTGTACTCACCTATTTGTGCTTGCGGGGGGTTGAGCTTTGGCTCTTTGGTCCCGCCTCTCAACGTCAATCAACTGTGTACAGATTCCTGAGCCTACTGGGCTCTATCATATCTACATTTGAAACTGTGTATGGAGTCAGCCTCCACCACATCACTGCCTAATGCATTCCATCCGTTAACTACTCTGACACTGAAAAAGTTCCTTCTAACGTCTCTGTGGCTCATGTGGGTACTCAGTTTCCACCTGTGTCCCCTTGTTCGCGTCCCACCAGTGTTGAATAGTTTATCCTTGTTTACCCGTCGATTCCTCTGAGGATTTTGTAGGTTGTGATCATGTCTCCCCTTACTCTTCTGTCTTCCAGTGTCGTAAGTGCATTTCCCGCAGCCTTTCCTCGTAACTCATGCCTCTTAGTTCTGGGACTAGTCTAGTGGCATACCTTTGGACTTTTTCCAGCTTCGTCTTGTGCTTGACAAGGTACGGGCTCCTGCATACTCCAGGATTGGTCTTACATATGTGGTGTACAAGATTCTGAATGATTCCTTACACAGGTTCTGAACGCTGTTCTGATGTTAGCCAGCCTCGCATATGCCGCAGACGTTATTCTTTTTATGTGGGCTTCAGGAGACAGGTTTGGTGTGATATCAACTCCTAGATCTTTCTCTCTGTCCGTTTCATTAAGTACTTCATCTCCTATTCTGTATCCTGTGTCTGGCCTCCTGTTTCCACTGCCTAGTTTCATTACTTTGCATTTACTCGGGTTGAACTTCAACAGCCATTTGTTGGACCATTCACTCAGTCTGCTAGGTCATCTTGTAGCCTCCTCTATCGTCCTCAGTTTCAATCCTCCTCATAATTTTTGCATCATCGGCAAACATTGAGAGAAACGATTCTATACCCTCTGGGAGATCATTTACATATATCAAAAACAGTATAGGTCCAAGGATTGACCCCTGCGGGACTCCACTCGTAACGTCTCGCCAATCTGAGACCTCACCCCTCACACAGACTCGTTGTCTCCTGTTGCTTAGGTACTCCTTTATCCAATGGAGTCCCTTCCTGTCACTCCAGCCTGCATCTCCAGCTTTTTCACTACCCTCTTGTGTGGCACTGTATCAAAGGCTTTCTGGCAATCCAAAATATTGCAGTCTGCCCACCCTTCTCTTTTTTGCCTTATTTTTNCTTTTTTGGTGCTCTCTAAATGCTAGGCTTTCTGGCATTATTCCAAGGCATTTGACTTCTGTGTTACCGTTGTGTATCATATTTCCCGTGTGAAATACTTTGTCAATATATGTTGTAATTGTTCTGTTACTTTCACCGAGGAAATTTCCATGAATATTTTGGCATGGCCATCAAAGGATGACAAGAAGTTGTTGGTTGTGAGAAAATCTGCGTGTAAACTGTTGGTTGTGTCAGTTTGAGTGTTATGAGGATGAGTAACGGCCCTTCTGGCACCGACTTCACAATGCTCTCAAGCTGCAGGATGTCGTTTGATTTACTGTCAGTGTTTGTATTTGTTAATAAGAAAATTATAATATAATCCACCTGCTTGCTTATCATCTTAGTATGAGCGCCCGAGTACTAACTCAGCATAGTACGAATTTCTCGATTACTAACGCCACTCAGCATAATATGAGTGCGTCGAACACTCCCGGCACTCGGTACCGGGGGTCGGGGGGTTGGGGGGTCGACCCTCAAAGCCTCAACTTGTAAGTAGGATTGGGTCCTATTGCGACAACCAGCGACCCTCATGAAGCCTGAAATGTGTGATTTAGTGTCCATAGAGTGTTAACAATAGATATCCCAACTGCTATCGACGTCGATCAAGTTAATTCAACGCTACTTGCGCATATTGTTCATTGGAAGAGAGCGGGAGAATGGGAGGGAGACAGAGACCTGGGCATGATTGGGTACCCCATCCACCTTTTAAAAGGAGAGTGCCTGTGTGGTTGACTCGCCAAGATTCTAAGCCAGCCATTTGGGGCTAGCCTCAAGCAACCTCGCATGGCGACTGAGGATTTCATGGAGAGTCTCGTACGCTGGTCGAGGTTAATGGCCCCTATGTGACCCTTAAATGGGAGGCGGCCACTGCACCTCCCTACACGGAGTCGGTGGATGTGACATGTGCAACCAAAGGTCGGTATAGAGTTTAGCATTCGCTTAAATATTACTATAATCGGATATTGACACGAGAGACAAATGCTCAGATTGCGTTCTGGGCTCAAGCTTTTTTTTTTTTTTTACAGCGATGTAGATTGCAGAGATAGGGGAGGATACAGGGAGGAGATGAGAGGGTGGAGACTAGCCACACGTGTCTACAGAACTGTAGATGGGTAAGTGAATATGATTTTACAGTGATGAAGCGAGACCTGGATTGTTTGTGAAAGTGATGAGGGGGTGATTAGGAAGGTGTGTTGGGGGGTGGGTAGTGGTGGAAGCTGCCACTGACACCACCACCAGTCAAGGGGTGAGAGGGACGCATGTTAAACTTTACCTCCACCACACTTAACATTCTGCCATCGAGGATCACCTTTTTCCTGGGTACTTTCCGTCCCAGCGCACACCAGTAGAATGCTGCCCAACGCATCCAGCGAGGGGAAGGCGGCCGGCTGAGGGAGAGTAATCAGCGAGGCTGAAGATAAAGCTTGAAAAAAGGCATAGTATTTGAGGGAGTTACTTGCCTGACGGCCAGAGGCGACGAGGACGGGGGTCGGTGGTCAGGGGCAACGAGGACGGGGGTCGGCGGCCAGGGGCAACGAGGACGGGGGTCGGCGGCCAGGGGCAACGAGGACGGGGGTCGGCGGCCAGGGGCAACGAGGACGGGGGTCGGCGGTCAGGGGCGACGAGGACGGGGGTCGGCGGTCAGGGGCGACGAGGACGGGGGTCGGCGGTCAGGGGCAACGAGGACGGGGGTCGGCGGCCAGGGGCAACGAGGACGGGGGTCGGCGGTCAGGGGCGACGAGGACGGGGGTCGGCGGCCAGGGGCAACGAGGACGGGGGTCGGCGGCCAGAGGCAACGAGGACGGGGGTCGGCGGCCAGAGGCAACGAGGACGGGGGTCGGCGGCCAGAGGCAACGAGGACGGGGGTCGGCGGCCAGAGGCAACGAGGACGGGGGTCGGCGGCCAGGGGCAACGAGGACGGGGGTCGGCGGCCAGGGGCAACGAGGACGGGGGTCGGCGGCCAGAGGCAACGAGGACGGGGGTCGGCGGCCAGAGGCAACGAGGACGGGGGTCGGCGGCCAGAGGCAACGAGGACGGGGGTCGGCGGCCAGAGGCAACGAAGACGGGGGTCGGCGGCCAGGGGCAACGAGGACGGGGGTCGGCGGCCACGGGCAACGAGGACGGGGGTCGGCGGCCAGAAGGGAAGGGAATTATCAAGGCAAAGCTCCAAGCCATGACGAATATATAGCATAGGGAAGGGGGTCAGGATAAGGATTTGGGATGGGACGAGGGAAAGGAATGGTCGTCGGCGGCCAGACATTCTGAAAATTTAGCCTGAGCTTGGATATATAATTTGGATAGACAAGGCTGTGAGCAAACACTTCACCAGTAAGCCAGTGGAACGATCTAGAAGGAGCTATATATAATTTTAAATGCATATAACAAATGTAGAAGTATTGTATCATTGCATTAGACGACCTACTGTTGACAAGGCGGGACTCGGGAGGTAAAGTTCGACCCTGTGAACTGTGCTAGGTAAGACCCACCCAGTTAACCTTGAGGATATAGAACTCTGTATATTACATCTCTAGCTCGCTCGCGCTCTCTCTCGCTCTCTCTCGCTCTCTCTCGCTCTCTCGCTCTCGCTCTCTNCCATTGTCAGTCTGTACAACCCGAGGCAGTCCAAAAGTGGAAAAAAATTGCAACATACGAGCAACAACAGTCTTTGCTCGGATGTTCCTTACAGCAAAAGCCTCTGGGTAACGAGTCGTGATACACATCATCGTAATTAGATAAATATTACCAGACTTAGTTCTAGGTAATGGACCAACACAGTCCATTACCACATGAGAAAATGGTTCCTCCGGCACGACAATAGGCTTAAGAGGAGCTTTAGGTGGAGTCTGGTTTGGTTTCCCAACAAGTTGACATGCAATACATGCATTACAAAATTTTGCCACATCGCTTTTCAGCTTGGGCCAGAAAAAGTACTTGCAGATTTTGTGATACGTAATATTAATGCCTTGATGTCCCCCATAGGATCATCATGGGCAGCTGACAAAACTCTTTCTCTATAGCAGGTCGGCAACATAACCTGGTGGACTACCTCCCACTCATTTGACAAGGGAGCACTCTGAGGTCTCCATTTTCTCATCAAAATCCGATCATTGTAGTAGTACCCAGTTGCTGCGTCTACAATTTCCTCCTTAGAGACGGCTGTCTCGTGACAATCTGCAAGACTGGGGTCAGCTTTCTGTAACTCACTCAAGGAGGCGTCCAGGCCTTGGTCAGATGTCATTGGCCGAGGCTCAACAGTGTTCTCCTCCACCTCCCCACTACTCTCGGTAGGCGGGGGTGACAGGCTCTCCACAATGTCCTCGGCCCCGTCATCGAGTCGGGCCATGAACGTGTCCGCAAGGTCCACTGGGCTTTCACCACTCGGAAGGTCCCTCGTGTCCTTGGGATTTACCACCTTGGCAAGCACAGGGCTGCCCTTACATTTAAGTCCCATAGACCTAGTCACCACGCACGCAGGGTACACAACATTATCCTCTGCGGTGGGTGAATCCAGGCAAACCTTTGGGTTAGGCAACATAACAGGCAGTCTGGAGTCCCCTACCTTATCCCCGGCTAAATCATTACCCAATATTACATCAACATTAGGGAAAGGTAGGTACGAAGTGACTCCGACTGTACAAATACCCTTGTGGAAATCAGATTCCAGGGTAACCTTACGGAGGGGTACTGCTCGAGTATCACTAGTGACACCCTCGACCAGTACCACCTCTCCAGTGTCGAGAGTATTGGCACCTTGCAAAGCACTCTCTAAAATTAAAGTCTGGATGGCACCGGTGTCTCGGAAGATCACCACGTCCCTCCAGGAAGAACCCTCAGACAAAAGTAGTCTCCCTTTCGATAAGAATGGGGTAAGCAGGTCCAACCACTGTGGGTTGGAAGTCTTACTCCCTAACCCTTCAGAAGGCCTCAAGCCCTGTGTCACAACGAGAGCATTGGGTCTTTTTTCCGGGTACAGTTGCCAACAACGGCTAATATGGTGGGTTGAACTTTTACAATGACCACAGAAACGTCGGGGAGAAGAGACATTACTAACCGAATTACCCTTCGGTTCACTCTTTAGTGTTGTGGGGGTAGACAATTTAACAGGGTTAGTTATGTCTGAAACAGAAGGTGCATTAGGTGAAGGTTTAGAATGAGCTGGTCTGGACTGGCTGTGGGTATAAGTTTTGTTACTCTGTGGGGTAAAATTATTTTTATTGGGCCTTTTGCCCGCCAACTGGTAGTTTTCTGCCATCTTGGCCAAGTCCCCTATTTTAGAATTTAACTCTACCCTTCCTCTAAGGTATTGCGAAATATATTCTGGCATACTATCTATAAAGTGTTCTACTAAGACTACATTTCTGAGTGCCTGGTATGTTTCGGCTTTAGCCGAGCGAATCCATTTATCAAACAATCTAATTTGCTCATTGGCAAATTCAGTGAACGGTTGGTTGTGAGTGGGCCTAAGGTTGCGATAAGTTTGGCGGTGAGCTTCAGGAGTAATTTCGTACGCCCTCAAAATTCTTTCCCTGACTTCATCATATACAAAACACTCGTCGTCAGGCATATTAATAAAAATATCTTGTGCTTTACCCCTAAGCCGCCCCTGCAAGATTTTCACCCACTCTTCCCTTGGCCAGTTCATGGACATGGCTAGTCTCTGAAAATGGTTAAAAAATCTTTCAGGGTCTGACTCTGAAAATTCAGGCAAGTTGTGTTTTTTATCGGAATGTCTGGAGTTCGAGTCCCCAGTAGGTGGTACCATTCTTGCCGCCTCATTTTTGAGCCTTTGCTCTTCCACTTTAGCATTTTGTTCTGCTACTCTGGCCTCTTGCTCTGCCAGTCTTAACTTGGCTAGTGTTAATTCTAATTCTATATTTCTACTCACTGCACTTTCCCCTGAATTGGGTTCGCATAAAATTGTATCACTTGGCACTAGTTCTTGGTCTATACAATGCCGTAAAATTTCATTCATCAAAATCCACTTTCTATCTGCGTCATTTAATTCTAGGCCAAATTCCTTGCCTAACAATATTAAATTTGCTTTGTTGAGCTTCTTTATCTCTATCACTGAAGGGTTCATTGCCAGTCTCTGCATTTCAGATGACATGACTAAAAATTTTAGCTCCTAGCCACAGAAAAAATTAAAAATTAAAAAATTGGAAAAAACAAAAATTTGCACGGCCCCTAACACAAGGCCACACTAACCTTAATCGTGAAGAGATCCAGCTGGGTGTCCAGTCAGTGCAAAGAATGTTCTACGCCAGATGAGCTGGACCCTAGGCTAGCCCACAACCGTTCTGCGGAAACAAAAATTTTTAGTTTTGGCACTCAAAAATCTAATTTTTTACAATAATAACGTTCCTCCCGGACAGGCCAACCACTTGTTATGAACAATAGTGGGCTTGCTATGGGGAACTGGTACTATTAAGGGGTAAGGGTAAGTAGACTAGAGGTATCAAGATATGGGAGAACAAAAGGCCCGGCCCCCAAAGTAAAATATCCACAATAATAAATGCTTGCTACTAAACCTGGTTAGTCTAGGAAATGATTATTGAACTCCCACACAGGAATAAGGGATACTCTGTTCAACTTACTTATTTATTAACCCCTTAACACCCCCCCCCCCATACACAATCTCACCAATAACAATTTAATACTAACTTTACCACACAATCTTACGTTAAAAGCCTTGGTCCACCTAGGCAGGATACAAGGTTTTACACTGAAAACAAGCTAGGGTAAAGCTCTACTATAACACACTAGATTCAGCCTAGGGTAGGGGACCACGTGGTACACTGGGACCCCAGTTAGCATAACAGGTACAAAAACTTAAATATACTTACTACACCCCAGGTATACTACTCTACACATATAACGATAGGTATGCCACAATATAACCACAAAAATAGCAAAGAAAACTTAACCAGACGAAGATACAGAAAAAATAAATAAGAGGAGGGAGAGGCACTTCCTTCCACCACAACCAGTCAGCCGAGAAGAGCGTCTCCCGTCTCCCTCTCCGAAAGCTATGCTGCCAGCAGACTGTTCAACTAATCATACTGGTGCCCGATACTAAATTTACTCAGGTTTACTTTACAAATGATTAGACAGTATTAGTAAACATAGTTGATGCCTATTTTATTATTTAATAAACAACCCCAAGCTCAATCTTTAAATACTCTTTGAGAAACAAGAATAGTCTTACGACTGGCAGGGAAGATACAAACAACTAACTCTCTCTATGCGTGCCCTGCCATATTGTCGTTAATAAGCTCAATTTTGACCTCTGGTTTCCATCTAAAGACCCAGAGTCGTAACACGTACAAATAAATATTAAACAATTAGCTTACAGGAAACTTTAAAATAGTTTATCAGCCAGTTTAATGCAACGCGTAAATTACAGATGGAAATAGTTTTCTTTAGCGTACACGAGCTGAACATTGAAGGCTTGATAAAAGTTGCTTATTTTGTTTCAATAACGCACTCGCCATTAACACATTGATTAAAAAAAAAACTTATGATATCATGGAAGTCCCCCCGTCGTTCCCTTGGTTTGCCACTCGGTATACAAACATATACTTCGGTATTCCTTACACGTACGAGCCCAAGCAACCCACCTAACCTAACGACGCCAATGCACAGAAAACGTCAACATTACGGTGCTTTAAGTTTGACTCTAAATTACTATTTTTTACAGATTGACTATTTAGAAAATTCGACATGAGAGAGAATCGTTAAGCAATAGTAACATCCGCCGCTGTTCGACAATAAATTTCGGGCTCACTATAGCCCGTGCTATATGGACATTTTGTTTTGAGTAGCTAAATCTAAAACAGTTGTGAGAGAGATCAGCTGGATCCATCCAAGTTGATTTTTTTTAATAAACGAAAGCAGAAGTTGATTCAGGTTACCTTTAGAATTATGACCTACATAATTATAACTGTTAATCATTTGATTAGTTTTTATCATTACAATATTGTTAGGACAGTTATGATTTTGTTTGTGATTAGTTGTAAAAATTATTTAAGAGTGAATTAATGACCTTTGATATAGTGTCTTCTGTGTGTAAGTCTAGTGAGCAATTAGTTGTGTGTTGAGGTCTGTAACTTGATTTTCCTGTTTAATATGACTTCTATTACATGATAATTAACCAGTTTGCTATTGATTATTTAATTACCAGTAATTAGGTTCGTGTAGGGACAAAGTAAATATATTTTATGTATCGAACTAATATCTCTATAACCATTTAAGCATCATATTCTACTTTTCCACTGTCGCTAGTGGTTTCAGTGCTCGGTTGTAACCGGCCTAACTTGCCTTACACACAACTTGGAAGTGAAAGTCTAGTAGAGGCTATGAGGATAGAGGATGGGGGGGGGACATCCTTTGTACTCGTGGTTTCTACTTGACTTTCACTTAATGTTTCGTAAGAAAAGCTGGCTAAACCCGAGCTTTTAAGTCTAATAACGACAGTAGAGAAGTTGAATTATAAGAAGTAAATAAGCTTTCTAGAGATCAATCATTAGATACATATACAAAATATGTTTATCATGCGTGAAGAGAATTACTCAGAAATTACAATTTGTTTCTATTTAATGATTTTTGGTTATGGGGATTAGCCGTAAACTCCTTCACAAAAATATATACAATGAGATATCACCGTCAATGAGTCGTTGTCTTAATCATGATTTTAATATGCAAAAATATATAAATCTCCAACATAGTTCAAACTCGTGGACTATATATATATATAAAACTGTCACCAGTTCCTGAGCAACTCGTTCTCTCGATTTGCCTCTACGCAGGTAATCCATCCTACTAACCTAACCAAACCAGAAAGGTGCGAACCCTAGCATTCCACCCAACCAATCGCTAAGACGTAGATAAAACGTGGATATTTGAGAGCCGTTACTTTTCATATATTAGGCTGCATTAGTAACGTACAAAACGCGACCTATTGGGAAGACAGGATGGTATTTGAGCCGACACTTGACACCAGCTCAACAAAAATAGGAATATTTCGCCACACTTACAACATTTAACTTAATCATCATGACGAGGTCGTTGATTAATATACGTTAGGCTTTAATGACCCGTTCATAAAACATGTCTCCTGTGCCAGTCACAGATTGGGGAAATTGCTTATCTGCGAGAATTTCCTCATAGATTTAACTCAATTATAGCCCACATTCACGATTGGAAACTTACGACCTCCTAAACTGGCCAACTTTGCCATTTATTTGGATGGTAATTATTTGGCAACTCTGCATCGTGGATAGGTGTTACACTGATGTGTTTGTCAAGTTTTTATGTTTTTATTTTTTGTATTTGTTTTTTGAGGTTGTGTTTTGGGAGGATTAGTTGAGGTGAATGTGTTTATTTTTGTGTTTGCTCAAATGTTTGCTTATACACCGGTTGACATTGTTCTCTCTTGTTCAAGCAAACTAGTGAAACAGGCTGGAGTATCGAAAAAGTAGTACGAGAATGAAGGATTTGTTTTCAGGAAGAAGGGAAAGCATCATAATACAAGAAGAGCCATAAGAATGAAGAGAGGTCATAAGTCCCTCAGTGGTCGGTTCTAGTGTTTATCGTATTCCTATTATATGTAAACAATTAAACAGACTCGTAAACTCATTCTTATCAATGTTTGCTTGCTAATGAGGAGAATCAGAACTGAGGAGGACTGCATTACATTGCAAGATAAACTAGAAACATTCCCAGAGGGTCTGATAAATGGCTTTAAGACCTCGCTCCTAACAAATGCAAGGTTATGAGAATAGGAATTAGAACAAGAAAGCCTCGCATACAGTACAGGATGAAGGGAAAGCAACTTCCTACGTCTGAAAAGGAGACGGACTGAGGAGTTGACATAACTCGAGATCGAACAGAAGCATATACCAGAAGAAGAACGACGGCAGCATATGACATACTGGCAAACGTCCGGTTATCCTTTAGGAACTTGTAGAAAGATCCCGTCCGAGCGCTGTATGCTTCCTTTGTGAGACCTGTTATTGAGTGTGCTGCTCCGGTATGCTTTAGATAAGTATGCCTTTGCTCCGTATGCCTTTGCATACGTATGCCTCCGTATGCCTTTGCATACGTATGCCTCCGTATGCCTTTGCTCCGTATGCAAACGTCCGTATGCTGCTCCGTATGCCTTTGCTCCGTATGTGAACGTCCGTATGCTGCTCCGTATGCCTTTGCTCCGTATGTAAACGGTCGTATGCTGCTCCGTATGCCTTTGCTCCGTATGTAAACGTCCGTATGCTGCTCCGTATGCCTTTGCTCCGTATGTAAACGGTCGTATGCTGCTCCGTATGCCTTTGCTCCGTATGTAAACGTCCGTATGCTGCTCCGTATGCCTTTGCTCCGTATGTAAACGTCCGTATGCCTTTGCTCCGTATGTAAACGTCCGTATGCTGCTCCGTATGCCTTTGCTAAAAGAAACACAGAAAAGAACTAGAAGAGGTTAAACAAAAATATACAACAAGAACCGTTCCTGAGCTAAGGAGACTAAAATCAATGAAGAAAAACTGAGGAAACTGTGTATCACTATTCTGGAGGAAAGAAGGAATAGGATAGGCAAGATGATAACGTAGGATAATAAGGGGATTGACAAAATAGATATAGAAGCAAAGTTCAAATTAAGGAACAGTAGAACGAGAGGACATAATTGGATACTAGAAACACTCATGAGTCAAGAGATGTTAGAAAAAACTTTTTCAGTACGAGTCTTAAATGAGTAGAACGGACCAGATGAGGAAAATTGTGGAATTCAGTTCGATACAGTTTTAAATGACAATATGACAAGAAAATGGAATGAACGCACGCACGCCACACACACACACACACACACACACACACACACACACACACACACACACACACACACACACACACATACACACACATACACACACATACACACACACACACACACACACACACACACACACACACACACACACACACACACACGCGCGCGCGCGCGCGGACTATGGAGTCCATATCTAGTCAAGCATAAGACTAAACTGTAAAAGGTTCAAAGGTTTGCCACCAGACTAGTACCCGAGCTGAGAGGTATGAGCTACGAGGAGAGACTACGGGAATTAAACCTCACGTCGCTGGAAGACAGAAGAGTTAGGGGGACATAATCACCACATACAAGAATCTCAAAGGAATTGATAAGGTAGATAAAGACATGCTATTTAACACAAGGGACACACGCACTAGGGGACACAGATGGAAATTGAGTGCCCAAATGGGCCACAGGGATATTAGAAAGAACGATTTCAGTGTAAGAGAGTAGATGACAAAAGGAATGCATTAGGAAGTGATGTGGTGGAGGTTGACTCCATACACCGTTTCAAGTGTAGATATGATAGAGCCCAGTAGGCTCAGGAACCTGTACATCAGCTGATTGACGGTTGAAAGGCGGAACCAAAGAGACAGAGCTAATCCCCCGCAAGCACAACTAGGTGAGTAAAGGGTGGAAGCTGGGTTTTGAGGTAACCTAGCAGAGACCCTTCAGGTTCCTGCAGGTGGGTGGGTGGCGTGCCCCTCACAACGGTCAAGCGCTTGCTGCACCTCTCTCCTCTTCCAGGAATGTTCAGCGTCTCGCTTGTGTCAGGTATATTTTTAGGCGCATATATAATCATATTTAAACTTTTACTGGTATTATTGCACTTGCTGAGCTGAGTGTGTGTGTGTGTGTGTGTGTGTGTACTCACCTAATTGTACTCACCTAATTGTGCTTGCGGGGGTTGAGCTTTGGCTCTTTGGTCCCGCCTCTCAACTGTCAATCAACAGGTGTACAGATTCCTGAGGGCTCTGAGATTCCTGAGATTCCTGAGATTCCTGAGATTCCTGATTCTTTGTGTGTGTGTGTGTGTGTGTGTGTGTGTGTGTGTGTGTGTGTGTGTGTGTGTGTGTGTGTATTTACTATTTGTCTGCATAATCGAACTATTAGAGATAACAAATAATTTGTTGTATACGAATAAATATTAAACAATTAAATACAGGAAACCTTAAAATAATAGTTTATCAACCCAGTTTAATGCAACGCGTAAATTGTAGATAGACAAAGTTTTCTTTAGCGAACACGAGCTGAACATTGATAGCTTGATAAAAAATAGCTTATTTTGTTTTAATAACGCACTCGTAATCAACACATTGATTCTTAAAAAACGGTGTTATCATGGAAGTCCCCAGTCTGTTCCCTTGATTTTCTACTCGGTATACAAAAATATTCAACGGTATTCCTTACACGTACGAACCCGTACGTATTGGAGCACACGTACATGCTTACCGTGTGTTCTGATCTTCCTTACTTGACTTTACCACAAGAATAGATTTAATCTAAAGGAATGTGGAAAATACTTACACCAATAAACTGTTTTTTTTTAAGTGGATTAAACTACTAATTACAGAACATAATCAAGGGATAACACTGAAAAAATCAGTTATTGAAGACAAAAAATCACTTAAATCAGGTTTCAGAATACATATATAAACTAATTTGCAAATAATTACAAGGAGTTAAGCAAACTCCTTAAACTTAATGTAAATGCCGGTGGGCTGGGAGCCATGGGAGCCGGTGGCTGAGCGGACAGAGCACTGGACGCGTGATCCTGTGGTCCCGGGTTCGATCCCGGGCGCAGGTGAGAAACAATGATCAGAGTTTCTTTCACCCTGATGCCCCTGTTACCTAGTAGTAAAAAGGTACCTGGGAGTTAATCAGCTGTCACGGGCTGCTTCCTGGGGGTGGAGGCATGATCGAGAACCGGGCCGCGGGGACGCTAAGCCCCGAAATAATCTCAAGATAGTTATTAATATCTACCAGACTTTACAGCTCCCATTAAAACCTATCAAAACAATCTACACCTATCTTTAAAGTAGAGAGCATAGGCTTCTTCACTCGGTGATTCTCCACAAGGCATTAATTCACACTGCAAGCTCCAGTATGGCCTATAGATA
The DNA here is from genome assembly GCA_020271785.1 of Procambarus virginalis. Taxonomy (NCBI): domain Eukaryota; kingdom Metazoa; phylum Arthropoda; class Malacostraca; order Decapoda; family Cambaridae; genus Procambarus; species Procambarus virginalis. Next base: position 2,375,705 of record WNGS01164858.1, on the reverse strand, counting down.
CCAACTCTACCTAATCAATACCAGTACACGTATTTCAGCTACAAGCAACGAACCAAAACGCCTCCATATAAACTGTCACTCATTAATTCCGACTGTCATTCAATACTTAATATGGGAATCTGGTAGTAAATGCACCCTAACTGACGAAATACAGTTGTAAAGTAAATATTATTAGCTAAATTAATTTACTCACACTGTTGGCAGTTCTGATCCCGACCAGTCACCACCTGGGGAAGCAGGGAACACACGCACGCACGTAAGTCTCGTTCGCCTGCTTTGATTAACGACATGTATGCACGAACCAGCACGTCCTCCAAAGATTTCACGTCAAAAAACTGTCGTACTAAAGTGTCCCTTATCCTAACCTACAAGAGGACCCAAAACAGAAAACGGGACAGTTTGACAATTTCGCGATCCGCTACCCAACCACTTGGGCTGGACGGTAGAGCAACGCTCTCGCTTCATGCAGGTCGGTGTTCAATTCCCTACCGTCCAAGTGGTTGGGCACCATTCCTTCCCCCCGTTCCATCCCAAGATCCTTATCCTGACCCCTTCCCAGTGCTATATAGGCGTAATGGCTTGGCGCTTTCCCCCCCTGATAGTTCATTCATTCATCCATACCATTTTTTGGTAAAGTACGACGATTTTTTGCCTTAGCGTATACGTCAAAATGCGACGCGCTATTAAGAGAACGGATTGCACGAACGTGCAACACATTAGACACTAATTATGTGGTATTAAACTCTCTCAAACAATTTACACATACAAAGCCACTAAATAGAAATGCTAGTGAATACATGTTACTGACAAGGTATAAAATCGTTAAAAATGAATTCTTATACAGCGCTGTTATCATACTGCAATTAAAGGCAATTATTGTGTTTGTACATGAATATCTTAATGCATTGAATATGAACGTATATAATATTACACAAGGCTGAAACACTGAGCGTGGAGACTGAAATTTCCATAATACTACATAGTTATGATTTAGTGAAAATCAGTCGTAACAGCCACCTCACTTCTGAGTACTGTAGAAGGACTTAATGCTCCGCCCCCTCCCCCCTCATCACAAAACGTGAACAATGGGGTTTAAGGAGCGGGCCCGGATGAAATTCGCGACTTAAACGCAGGCAGACGGATTTTTTAAGGTGAGGCGACAATAAGTTTTAGGAGAAATAGGAGGAAGAGCAGGAGAAAGCGCCAAGCCACCACGTCTAGCATTCGGAAGGGATCAGGATAAGGATTTGGGATGGGACGGGGAGGAATTAACCGCTTGTGGACGGTCGAGGACCGAACGCCGACCTACAAGAAGCGAAACCGTTGTCCAGTGGCTGGGCGTGATGCGACAGTGACTTTGCTGCCCAACGCATAGCGATGGAAAGAACACAATGATTCATGATGGTGCAGGTCTGGGAGCCCAGCCTGTACCCCGTCATGGCAGAGACTACGGGCTCACCATAGCCCGTGCTACTGGCAACTTTGTGTTCCCAGTAGCTGAATCTAAAACGTGGCAGAGACCGACCCTACCTACCTCATCGCGCTAGTTGCTTTAAACTTAACACGTCATGCATTATTTTTTAATAATTTGCAGCCTACTGTATTATTATTTTTTCTTCGTTGCCATTTTATATGAATTGTTTTGCAGGCGTTTTCTCTTTTAGCATTAGGTCATAGTTTTTTCGTTAGATATTCTTAGAATATCTCATTGGATGCTAATACGACGGAACCTCGTAAAATTGTTCTAAAAACAAAGTTGATGCATTCCAACCCATGTTCCTCCTTATAACAGTTTTAATTATATGTGATATCTTAATTATAATATCATTTTTGCACGGGGGGGGGGGACATATTTATGAGGGGCCATTGTCTCCAACTTGTGCAGTTTCATCCGGAAATTTGGCTTCTCCGCCCATCACCTGACTTTGATATTTAACTGGGAACTTTGCCTGGGAGCGAGTCTTCCTGCCACGGGAACTTTGTTTTATTAATGTGTTATTTTTGTAAGCGTCGAATGGGGCGCTTGTCAGCCACCCGCTGTGCCCCTTCACCCGGGCTCCAGCGCTTAGTCCATCAACACTCAACCAATCAATGTTTAACGCATTAGTAGTCAACCAATCAATACTTAGCTTCCCAACAGTTAACCCATTAAAGCTTAGCTCCTTAGTCAACCAATCAACATTGTTGGTCATAAACAAGGGGCTAATGGTCAAATGATAGCAAACAGACAAATCTATCAACTTGTTAATGACGGAGAGTTGCCTGTATTGATCTCTTCACTGTGGTGGAGCGCCTCTCCGGACATTAGCAGCTGCAGGTTCTACACCAGCAGGCACGCTGCGTCCCTCGGCTGGACCAGCTGGTTCATCTCCACCAAGCACACTTTCTTCTCAGCTGGGGACAGTTTTCATACAACTGGCATGAAGGTATACAGGATACTGTACAGTATACATGTGAGAGGTTTTGCCTTCAGTGCGCAGCTGAGAAAAGAAGCTGAAGTTTGCTACAAGTTTAGCAATTTCCAGAACTAATGTTAAAACTACTAGAAAACAGTGCTAGAAAAGTGAAGGGTAATAGGTATCATGACTGTGATATTCAGGATTTTTTGGTTGAACTTAAAAGAATAGTTATAGAGTAAAAGGTTAAGGATCAGAAACTAAAACAAGAAGGCATGCATGGAATCCTGAAATCCAAATCAATGATAAGATGGTAAGGAAACATTTCTTCAGTATGAGAGTAACGAGTAAATGGTATGAACAATGAGGGAGAATGAAATGTAAACTCTTGTCTATTTACAAAAGATTTGGTATAATAAGAAGTGAGTATTTCCCGAGTAAATACAACAGACGAACAACAGCTGAAAAGGTTGGACCCAGGAGCTGAAATTCGACCTTTTAGAACTAATGTAAATATAACAAAAAAGACATATAATACTAAAAAAGGCAGTCAGCCCGTGGTTAATAAGCAATGAGAGGACGCTAAAGCCATTAGTAGGAAAGCCTGTGAAAAGTATTTACGCCAAAGACATTAGAAAAGAAAACAAGGAACGAGTATGTACGCACAAGATTAACAAAGAAATAACACGAACGCGATACAGCTTCCCAACTACAGACAACAAAGTTAATAAGACAGAAAATCACTATAAAAGGTAAGATAATAGATTTATCAATTATTTCAAACATCCATTTATGTAGCTAAAAAAATGGATAAATGTTTGAAATATCGCAAATAATTGATGAAAGGTCAACGAAATTCGTATCTAGAACCGTTAGCAACAAGATAATTAATCTTAATTGGATCCTTATTTTTAATCATAATTCGATGCAATTTGTCTATTCACCTTTTAAAAATCAATACCCCATTCGCGACCCTCGTCGATTCAGATGCTTTGCTTGACTAAATAGTTAATTAAAAATGCCAAAGTAGTGCTCACTCACCTAATCGTTACAGTCTTTGATCCTGACAAATACTTATTCTGATCCTGGGGACATGTTGGGCTTAAGTTTGTCTGTTATTACTTCCACCCAGGGTAACCACTACATTAGTTACCCTCGGTTTTACGGTGCACGATCGAGGCTTTAGTTGTCGTTTACACAGTCACTTGACGAGAAAAACCTGTCATCCTACAAAGAACGTCGCTTTTCGATCGTATGCGTTACATAAGGCCAATAATTGTCGTACTAGAAAATGGAAGTGGGTGGCGAAAGTGACGTACTGTCCCGTTTTCTGTTTTGGGTCCTCTGGTAGGTTAGGAGAGCACATTTTAAATTGACCGTTTTCTTGACGTTGGGAGACCTTTGGAGGACGATCTGGACTCTGTCCCGTTCTCCTAGACGGAGCTAGCGTAAGGAACGGCCACACCAGACTTAAAAATAGGCTCACCATAGCCCGTGCTGCTTGGAACTTTTTGTTCCAGGTAGTGAATCTTAACAACAACAACAACAACAACCGACGACACCGGATGAACGATTATTCTTCACACTTTCCGGCGTAGCGGCCAAGCCCACAGTCTGAAGATGCTGTAAGGGGGAGTCCAACCCCTTTCGTCATTTCCCAGGTAGCGGAGCGCATCAGATCCTCCGGTCGTAGTTGCCGTTAAATTAACAACACAACTAAATTAGTCATCTTGTCCTCTTCTCCACCTACATAGAAATATATTTGTTCACGTTTAGGTAAAATATTGTTACTTAATAGACTAGTCTGTTTCTTTAAATATCACTCATTTCTTTAACATTTCAGTTACTTTATACGTCTCATTTTCTGATTTTTCAATGGCCCATTCCTAATGCTTGCGTGGTATGTCTGAAATAACCATTCAGGGGTTGTCTTGCCTGTCCTGTTATATAATTGTTTTTAGTTTATTTACATATTAATTGATTGTTTTTACAATTTAGGTAAATATATTGTTCTAATTAGGCTTCTTCCGTTCTTAATTCGTTTCCATATTTTTTTGGTTATTCTGATAAGATTTGGTTTTAGATAATTGTTATTGGGTAACTATATTTATAAATGTCACGCCACCGCAGCACAATTTTTGTTTCTCTTTATTAAATAATATATAATGTCATATATATATACATCAATATACAAGGAAAATACTAAATAAGATAAAGTTTATATAATTCTAGGTAAAAAAAAAATTCACGTAGAATTTTCATTGTGCCAACTGCGGTGCTCCTTTTTTGTGTAGCACTTAGTGTGTGTGTGTGTTCACCTAGTTGTGTTTGCGGGGGTTGAGCTTTGCTCTTTCGGCCCGCCTTTCAACTGTCAATCAACTGTTTACTAACTACTCTTTTTTTTTCTCTCTCTCTCCACACACACACACACACACACACACACACACACACACACACACACACACACACACACACACACACACACACACACACCAGGAAGCAGCCCGTGACAGCTGACTAACTCCCAGGTACCTATTTACTGCTAGGTAACGGGCATTCAGGGTGAAAGAAACTTTGCCCATTTGTTTCTGCCTCGTGCGGGAATTGAACCCGCGCCACAGAATTACGAGTCCTGTGTGTGTGTGTCCGTCCCCCACACTGAGTGATTGTCGAGGTCATAAAATAGTTATTTAGAGAAGAATAACGGTGCTTCCCTAGTGAGTTGTCTGCGAAGAAGCAGTTTGCCTTTCAGATTTAATTTTCTTTGCTTTTAACCAAATTAAACATTTGTTTTATAAATTATTTTTACAAGCTCTTTTCCTATTTATTTCCTAATATTTTCTTTAATGTAGCCATATATATGTGTTTAATTTTATTGAATTCTGCGTCAATGACTTCGCTGTTACGCTATCGGATAAATTATTTCTGTGATAACAAAGAGTCGCTCAACATTTACTGGTTGGTGCAGTCGTGTGAACTGATCAAGGAGCTTCCGTGTTGCTGCATTATCTGTGTACGCTGTTCATATTGTACACCGCATTAAGTAATGGTAATGTCTTATCACAGACATAATACCATTGGGTAAAAAAAACACACTTATGTATGTAAATATGTAAAAACTTGTGTAAAGATTTGACATAAAATTTGAACAAATATATTTTTGACTATTAGTTCAAGCCTTGACATTAATTTACTTTTATTTTATTTTTTTTATCCTATACACCGCGCTGTCATCGCTCACTTATCTTCATGTCTGTGGGCATCATTAAGGTGTTATCTAATTAGGTTAATGGGCTCATGATATGATATATGATATCGTGCAACTTTTATGATCAGTGTTATAATTTCAGTCTCGTTTAGTACCTTTCCCGGCTTCAAGATTAATTTTACAACCTCCATGTACATGTCAGCCCGGAGAACGTGTTATTTGTTACAGGAATGCAGTGTGTTGAAGCGTTTTAGAGAAATGAAGAGTTTTCAGTTTTTAAGGGGAAAAGCCTAGTGACAATTTTCCAAGCTGGCGGTTGCAGTGTCACTACCTAAGAGGACATTTTTTGGTGCCTGGAGACAGAAACAAGGTTGCTGGAGTCCAGGATGAGAAAAGACAAGATGATTGGTTGCAGGTTGCTTGAAGTAACCCAGATTACGTCATCAGTGAGATTTGCGGCATCCCATTAAACTAGGTGGCGTCACTGTACCCTGAGATGTAGTGGCAGGGGGATACAGCAGCTGGACTCCAGGATTTTCGTTACAAATCGTCGATTAAGAGGCTGCCTAGTTAATTTCAGGGAGGTTACTTCTTCGTTTTCTCTGACAAGTTGTCAGATGAGTGTAGCAGTGAGAAAATCGTCGGTCTGGAACCAAGAAGTGAGATCAGACGCTCAACTGAGCAGACTCCATCATGTAGAGAGCCACGTGAGAGGTCACTCTTCCGGTAACGCCAGGAGTGCCATGTTTTGAGGACAGTGCCAGCCAAGGAGGACTGGCATTGCAGAGGTACAAAGCGTAGTGAAGTTGTTGCATGCAGAAGCCGCCCTGACTTTGATTATTCAGTAAGACAGTGAGGTAGGTAGCAGAGCAGTGTTATAACCTACTACACCTGGGAGACATTTGACTGTGAGCGGCGTCAAAGCTACGATTTGTTTCTCCGGTGACATTACCAGATTTTAATTGTGGGCAGTGCAATAGCCTAAGCGAGCAGAGACAGTACCAATGATATTTATTAGTACCAGTGGATACCAGTGGCTCCTCTGGGAGGAGCCACTGGTATTCAGCAACAAGTGATTGGTGGTAGTCTCGTGGTGAGAGCCACTCGGTATTGGAGTGACGAGGCACTGCGAGGACCTATAGGGTTCTCATAAAGTCACTTGCACACCTGCAGTCATCGGCAGGTAGTCTGGATTATGCCAAGCCTGCAGTGAACAGCCGCGCCAGTGAGTAGAGCGGTGACAGACACCGGTTTCAAGCATCGGCGACGTGTGTGGTGGTAGTTGTGCTTTTTCTCGCGGGTCTGTGTTGACGCGTCAGCGCATGGCAGGCTGAGATGACTAGTGAGAGCTAGTGGCATTAATTTATTTTGTTCAGCGATTTCAGGTACATGCCAAGTTGAAGTATACATCATTTTTTTATTTAGAATTTTACTCTTTAATTTTTGGAACACTCGAGTACAGAAGGAATTTAAGATTAAAGGATAGCCTAGCGTAGTGAGTTCAAAGACGGTTTTGCATTTAAATTCCATTTTTGAGAGTAGGTTAATAACGTAACACATTATGCTTTACAGTTTGATTTTTTTGTCCTCATTTCTCTGGTATCTATCTATTGACCCCTGCAGGAGAAGAGTAATAACTAATTATTGAACACAGTGGGACACTTAAATGAGAGGCTAGGCTTGAACACATTTCTGTTTCTGCAAATGCTGTGAGACGGTGGGACTTTCCTGGAGCTGTCAGTTCTGGATACGAGGCCAATTATCCAGAGTAGTTGAGAGATACCGAGTGTCACTGTCGGTGTAGTGCTATGGCCGAGATGCCTGTGTACGTATATAAGAAGTAAGGAGGTACCCTAGCCTCTCATTTATATTTGTGTGGTTGCACGAGATGTGACAGAGGCGAGTATACAACGGTATGCACTAGTTGTGGGAGCTGATTTTCCCTTACTGAAGTGTCGGCTTGCGGAGAAGTTGCCCTATAAAAACTAGAGGCCCAGTAGAGTACGAAACTGTGGGGACTTTGAGAGGTAGAGGGAGTGATAGTCCATGAGACGTCCGAAGGGTGGTATAGCAAACTGAATGAGTGTATAAGCATCATGGCGTGAGACAAGGTGTGTGGATCTCAGAGTTTAGTAGTAGATAAAAAATTGCATAATTCAGCCACTTTTCCATCTCTATACTATATTTAACATAAGTTTTGATATTGGCAGTCTCTGTTTTAACTCTTAAATTAAATTTCCAAGCTCAAACTTTTATTAAATAGCTGAGCGTTAATATAGAGCATTTATAATTTTGTCTTTCTTAATGCCAATTAAATTTGCAAAATCACGTTCAGTTTTAAGTTTTATTTTAATAATGCTTTGTTCCTATTTTGTTTAGTGTTTATTTTATTCTAATGGTATTGTAAGCATTGTAAGTGCTTGTTTAAAGTATAATGTGAACTGATGTTTACCATCCACATGCTTAAATGTTTTGGTAGTTTATCATTACAGAACCTCTTTAGTAAGTATATTTGTCTTTGTTTCAGGTGAGGTTGTTGGCAGTGAAGCAGGTGTAGTAGCAGTGACTTGCAGCACCACTGGTGAAACAGGTGTAGAAGCATTGACTTTCATTGTCGCTGTTATGAAGCAGGTGTAGTAGTAACGTCTTGCAGCGTCACTGGTGTAGGAGGTAATTGTGAAAGATTCGTGATGGGGGGGGGGGGGTGGAAGGGTTATAATGGATGTTAATATAAATTTAGCATTAGTCAGGAACACATTAATTTACACAAGAAAATGTGAATAGGCTTCCTAGCATAACACCATGTGGATCAATAGCCTAACTTAGCGGGTTGCTAGGCCCGACCCTCGGGGAAACTCCCAAGTAACTGTCTAGTTGTATGATAGCGTCCTCGCCAAGCCCACGGGGAAAAGTGCTTAATAACAAACCATTAACAATAACCCCCCACACTCATAAAGATCTGGTCGCCTGCCATTTACTTTAACATCCAATACTCCGGTTGGATAAAAGCAACTGATAATGGATATTTTCCTTCATTAGTGACTTGCATTACCATAATAAAGAAAGCTACAGGAATACTAGCTCCCAATTTTAATAAATTCACAAAGCTTAATAACGTGTTCAGTCAGAAATCAAATTCCTCCACAAATTATGAAACGGAGCAGACTTAGCTCGAAGCTACCAAGGTAATGAATACTTTCATTAATTATTTAGCTTCTTAAACACTCATGAGTAAAAATCTTCATGAAATTGATATCACAAGGAATGCGGGAGTCTTGAACAAATCCACAAGGCCCGTGACGAGGATTCGAACCTGCGTCTGGCAGCATCCCAGACACTGCCTCGACTGAGCTACGACAGGGTTAAAAAAAAAAAAAGAGTTGAAACCGAAGTTCAAGGCAGTGTCTGGGATGCTCCCGGACGCAGGTTCGAATCCTCGTCACGGCCCTTGTGGATTTGTTCATTTGATACATCACTTTAGTGTGATTTCTGTGTGTAAAGCGGGAGTCTTCTTTACATAAAGTGTGATTTGGTCACACTTTTATGCGTTACACTTTCACGCCCTAGAGAGGGCGCCTGACAGCTGGGTGGACAGCGCTTCGAATTCGTAGTCCTGAGGTTCCGGGTTCGATCCCCGGTGGAGGCGGAGACAAATGGGCAAAATGTTTCTTACACCCTGATGCCCCTGTTACCTAGTAGTGAATAGGTACCTGGGAGTTAAACAGCTGCTACGGGCTGCTTCCTGGGGATGTAACAAAAAGGAGGCCTGGTCGAGGACCGGGCCGCGGGGACGCTAAGCCCCGAAATCATCTCAAGATAACCTCAAGGTAAGGTTATATTCAGTGTAACATGGATTCTTGCTCTTGTGTTTACATCTTGATCATTATTGCCATGTCAAAGTGCCCAATCGCTCTATAAAGTTTTATGCGTATTTACTTTAAAAGTTAATTTCGAATAATTTGTACTACAAATTAATATTCTGGTGAAGTTATCTTTAACGCAATAGCCCAAAAACTCTCTGGCATAATACATTGCCAAATTAAGATGAGGACTTATCAGGGAAAAGCGCCAAGCCATATTACGACTATATAGCACTTGGAAAGGGTCAGGATAAAGATTTGGGATGGGACGGGGGAAGGAATGGTGACCCAACCACTTGGACGGTCGGGAATTGAACGCCGACCTGCATGAAGCCAGACCCCCCGTGCCCTGGGACCCCCCCCGTGCCCCGGAACCCCCCCCCCCCGTGCTCCGGGGGACCCCCCGTGCCCTGGGACTCCCCGTGCCCTGGGACACCCCCACCACATCCTAGGTAGTGTTTGTGTGCGAGTCGTGTGTAAACCGTTTTTCAGTCATAAACAGGGGTTTGGCGGGTGCATGGAATGAACTTTGGCCTTTGTTTATGAGGACGTGCTGGCCAATAAGGATGGAGGTAGTGTTTGTGTGTGACGTCACGTCGTCTGTCTCAACAGCCAAATGACAATACGTAACATTATCATACGTTACATCGTTAACATGAAAGGTCAACAAACTCATCAGCACAGAAGTAGAGCCATCTCACCTTTTCACTAATCTATCTATATATATTTCTAATCACTATTCTACACTATTTTCCTCTCGATAGCCGTGTGAATTATATAAACCGGTGTGTGGTGTTTTGACCAATGAGACTCCTCGTTACAAAGCGCCTATTTCTTCATAATATAACTGATTACTCCTACTACAGCCTGTCCTCCAAACAAAGACCCAAAAGTGATTCCATGCACCCGCCAAACCCCTGTTTATGAATGAAAACGGTTTACACACGACTCACAACTGATGACGTCCGAACACTTCCGGAACAAGTGCTTCACTGACGAATTTTGTTCGAACCACAACGCTATAAATTCTTCACCCACGTACTACAAATACAAATAATCGCCAACAGAACCTAAACACCTGACCTAACCTGTGCCTATATATGCACAATATGCTATTATAATATTAATTTATATTTGAGAAAATTCCCGTTTTGAATGAAAAGCATGTACAAATTTATGAGTACGTATGTGGGGTCGACCGCTGGCTGTAATGGACTTGGTCTAAGGACGGGTTGCCCACCACCACCACCACCACCACCACTACTACTACTACTACAAATGCGGCGTTGCCATTTTGCACGTTCCACGAAACAGAGGGTTAAGGGAATACATTTCCTAGACTGTACCTATTAATACCGTAGGCGTGTAATGTGTACAAAAGCAAGGTGTGCCGTAGTTGTGCGACGGGTGTAGTGGTAGTGTGAGGGTGTATACTGATACAGGTGTATTGATCGTGGTTGTATGTATACAAAGACGAGTCAACACTGCCAGGAATGGTCGTGTTAGTATACGTGTACACTACTCACCTAGATGTTGTCACTTGATGTGGTTGCAGGGCCGAGCTCTGCTTCTAGCCCCGCCTTTCGAAAGTTCCTGGTTTAACGTATTGACTCGGGGTCCCTCCTTTTTTATGGTACAATATGTACAAGCACAGAAGTCAGTCTCAACGACTGCTATGTCTTAATATATTGAGATTATTGACGGCTCTAACACTGAAAAGGTTATTTCTGACAATCTTGTTCGATTGAGGTTCTAATTTCATTCTATGGCTTCTAGTTTTGCTCTACTGATCTTTTGAACAATACTGCTTTGTCTACTTTGTAAATTCGCTGTATAATCCTGTATAATATTTTGTTGAAACCTATACAGCGTTAAATGCCATTCTGAGTATTTAGTAAAATATTAGTATTTTTTTAACATAGTCTTGGTTTCAGCAGTTGGATGTTGGAAATGTAATGATCTGTCGTAATGGCTGAGGCGAGGATGGTTGTGCGAGGCCAGGAGGGTCGAGAGCTCGAATGCGGGACAAGAGCGGGTAGTTAAGAGTATGGCCGGAAATGCTGTCTGTCTCTGCAGCCAGGCTGTATAGCGTCTTGTGAGAGAGTAACATCGTATATGTTGGTGACTGCTGGTGGTGCTTGGGAAGTTCCCAGCGTCTGTCACTGACCAGTATTGGAGTTAGACTGATTGAAGAAGATTAAGCCAACCAGGGTTCCCGGGGGGTGAACCAGTCGGCCGAGCGGACAGCACACTGGACTTGTGATCCTGGGTTCGATCCCAGGCGCAGGCGAGAAACAATGGGCAAAGTTTCTTTCACCCTATGCCCCTGTTACCTAGCAGTAAAATAGGTACCTGGGTGTTAGTCAGCTGTCACGGGCTGCTTCCTGGGGGTGGAGGCCTGGTCGAGGACCGGGGCGCGGGGACACTAAAGCCCCGAAATCATCTCAAGATAACCTAACCTCAAGAAGAACCCAAGAGATGGCACGGGCACGAATAGCCCGTAAATTAGATTGAGGATACTACGCAGTTAGACTGAGGATAATACGTTCTTGACGGCTTACTTTCCCCCGTTTCACCTGACTTGACAAGTTGACCATCATCTTGCTGGTTACTTCGGCTGTCTTAAATGATTCTTGGAAATACTGGGAACAATTATCAATTGTAATTGGTGCACATAGGAGTATTGGGGAAACTCTTTGAATGTGGAATTCTTAGGTAAGTTATGTGCAACTGTCAGGAATATTTAATTATCTGCAATAAAGCTTCTGAGAATTTTGGAGATAGTATATTACTTTTAATATAGTTGCTTCAATGTCCATTTCACATCGCACAATTCCTCCTCCTCCTCTCCTCCAGTGTGATGAGGTCCAGTTTTTTTCAGACTTTCCTTGTGGCTCAAGCCCTTCAGCCCAGGAACGGGCCTTGTTGCATATATTTTAGACTTTTCTAGTTTTAACTTCTACTTGTTCAGGTAAGAGTTCCGTATCGTGGCTGCATATGTTCCCCCTTAATCCCATACTGCTGTACAGGTGTTCTCACTCCTGTTCGTGCCCTAATAACGTTGCATTTGGCTGGGGGTAAATTCTTGGAACCATTTTTCTGTCGACATTGTTTATCTTGATTCAGTCCAACGTGACACTCGCTATCGGCATGGTACTGTGGAAGCCGGTTATCCTGATTTGGATTATGCGTGGTTGTTGTGGGACCCCCCCCCCGTGCCCTGGGACCACCCACCCCGGGCCCTGGGACCACCCACCCCGTGCCCTGGGAAACCCCCCGTGCCCTGGGACCCCCCGTGCCCTGGGAAAACCCCCCCGTGCCCTGGGACCACCCACCCGTGCCCTGGGAACCCCCCCCCGTGCCTTGGGACCACCCCCCCCCGTGCCCTGGGACCACCCCCCCCCCGTGCCCTGGGACCACCCACCCGTGCCCTGGGAACCCCCCCCCCCGTGCCCTGGGACCACCCCCCCCGTGCCCTGGGAACCCCCCCCCCGTGCCCTGGGAAACCCCCCCGTGCCCTGGGACCACCCACCCCGTGCCCTGGGAACCCCCCCCCGTGCCCTGGGACCACCCACCCCGTGCCCTGGGAACCCCCCCCCCGTGCCCTGGGACCACCACCCCCCGTGCCCTGGGACCACCCCCCCCCGTGCCCTGGGACCACCCCCCCCGTGCCCTGGGACCACCCCCCCCCGTGCCCTGGGCCCCCCCCCCCGTGCCCTGGGACCACCCCCCCCCGTGCCCTGGGCCCCCCCCCGTGCCCTGGGACCACCCCCCTGTGCCCTGGGACCACCCCCCCGTGCCCTGGGACCACCCCCCCCCGTTCCCTGGGACCACCCCCCCGTGCCCTGGGACCACCCCCCCCCCGTGCCCTGGGACCACCCCCCCGTGCCCTGGGACCTTTGTTGATAACCACATAATAAACTATTTCGACATAAGATTGAGCAGCAGCTTTGCACATTTACGAGAAAACAAACAGGGAAATAAATTTAGCAGCCATAAAATCACTTAAAAATCTCTAAATAGGCTTTTAAATCGGACGAAATTCAAAAATAAATTTGTTTCCTTTATTTTCTCCTCTCTCTCTCTCTCTCTCTCTCTCTCTCTCTCTCTCTCTCTCTCTCTCTCTCTCTCTCTCTCTCTCTCTCTCTCTCTCTCACACCTGCTGCATCTTGTCCCGCCATGTCTTCTCTTCCCTGTTAGTGTGATGAGCAATCGGGGAGATGTCAACCTGTCCTTTCGAACAGTCTATCGCGTTATGACATCTAAATCCCTCCTCCTAGGTGAAAAAACAGATGCATTAAAATCACAGCGGCTCGTAAAATTCACTTGATGTGCCGTTCTCTGTTGGTAGGTCCCTGGCTAGGCTTGCTTCGGTCATCTCAATTTGCTGACATTAAGGGCGTTGGAAAGGACGAGCTGGATACAGAGATATGTAGAGATCGGGGTAGGGTAGAGGTTAGAATGTTAGATAATTAAAGAGGCAGATTGAGAAATTAGAGATAGATATATAGATACAGAGACGGAGAAAGACAGAGTTTGAGAGGGTATGATGGGGTGAGGGAGGTATAGAGAGAAACTTGGAGAGAGAGATCGTAAGAGATAAAAAGGAATGAAAAATTTAGAGTAATAGAGAGAGAAAAATTTAGAAGGCTGATTTGGGAGAGAGTGAGAGAGAAAGAGGGAAAAGGAATGAGAGATGGGGAAGGGTAGAGGAGGGGTGGGGGTGGGGGGATATCTGACCACAAACAGCCTATATTTGAAGCATTCTATTATGCAGGAAGTACCGCACGTTTTTGGGTCATCCAATAATGTTAGCAGACTTCTACATGTTACCACTGCTAGGCTTAGGCTCGGCTACAAGTACCTCTGGGAGTTTGTAACATCTGCTGATGTAGATTTGACTAAATGTAAACTGTCAGCAGAACTATTGTCATACTTTGTCATTATATAATGGAATATGAAAAAATCGCTGAATTAAGAGATAACACCTTCAATGGTGTCCAAGAAATGTGTAATTCATTCATTCATAACGATGTACTGGCCGAAATCTTAGCGGAGTATCCAAAATTTGCTTACTGTAGGTAATGCATGCACATGACTGTAAAGCTGCCGCCCAGTTGGGTGGGTGTGCAGCAAGACTTAATAACTGTGACTCACCATAGATGTAAAGTGCCTTGTATGGTGACTGTGAGCCTCTTGTTGAATCACTTGATACAAAAGATTATTGATGTGTGTATTTGTGTGGGTGATTGAATATGTACTCACCTAGTTGTACTCACCTAGTTGTGCTTGCGGGGGTTGAGCTCTGGCTCTTTGGTCCCGCCTCTCAACCGTCAATCAACAGGTGTACAGTTTCCTGAGCTTAATGGGCTCTATCATATCTACACTTGAAACTGTGTATGGAGTCAGCCTCCACCACATCGCTTCCTAATGCATTCCATTTGTCAACCACTCTGACACTAAAAAAGTTCTTTCTAATATCTCTGTGTATGTATATATATGTACATGTATGTATGGATGTGTGTACGAGTATATATAACATTAATAATTGTGTAACTAGCGTCAAAAGATTGTCATTTGCTTAGCTAAACGAACTAGAGGGTTAAGTTCCTGAAACATTATGTGCCTCTGTAACCCTTTACAATCACCGCTCACGGGATGGGTATGGGGTGCATAATAAAGAAAGAAATTGACTTGAATTTGAAGCCTTAATGTTTCTGCGTGTTGGCGCATTAGTGTACATTCCTGTTTATTTGCCGAGGCTGTTGCCTAATCTTTCCTTGGAGAGTGGATGGCAACCCCATCCATGTTATTAATAACAGCGCGAGTTATTAACATCATTATTGACAAGATAAATGCGCGCAATTTTTGCTTAAGCCTAATAATTCAATTGCATTTTAATTGCTTAATAATTCAGTTTGGTCTTGTTCCTATGAGGTGATGCTCGTATTCACTGTCACACAGGACAGAGGATCATGCATATGGCAATAGGTCTAAATTTTAGTTTCATACACACATTTCACAGCCCATTCTCCTAAAATGAAGGAACCTACTGTAAAGACGTGGTCGAAAGTCCAAATATGTCGTGATGGACCATTGAGAGTTGACTTTCGTATTGCTGAATTTTTACAAATGGGACATTTTGTATATTTGTTGCTAATAAGACCTAATCTAACTATTCTAGGCCTAATTTACGATATCCGAGGCCTAATATATATATATATATATATATATATATATATATATATATATAATATATATATATATATATATATATATATATATATATATATTAGTATATTTTGGTAGCAGTCTTTCCTGTAGACATATATTATTAAATATTACCGAAAAAGTAAGATTAATAATTCTAACACGAATTTTCTCAATGTTTCTTATATTCTTTTTTCACTGTTGATGGTAACCGAAAAATCAATTCTCCAAAATTCATTTTTATTTCTAGTCTGACGCGACACTTGAACGCGTTTCGTAAAACTTATTACATTTTCAAAGACTTTAGTTTACACACACACAACTATAACTGAACAGAGTTTTAAAACAGCTTCGATTTTATACCTGCATTTGGGTGAGGTGATATGTTACAACAGTTTTGGATGAGGTGAAAACAGAACACGAAACAATGGGTATAATATTTTGTAAGTTAAAGGGAAGAATGGAAGTAACTGCATAGGGCCTATTGGCCCATATTTCGTGATGCTTCTATATTGGTGCGGAGTCTTGAAGTGGGTAGAATATAGTTGTGCATTAATTGGCTGTTGATTGCTGGTGTCAACTTCTTAACGTGTAGTGCCTCGCAGATATCAAGCCGCCTGCTATCGCTGTATCTATCGATGATTTCCGTGTTTTTTGTTAAGACTTCTCTGGTGATGGTCTGGTTGTGGGAAGAGATTATATGTTCCTTAATGGAGCCCTGTTGCTTATGCATCGTTAATCGCCTGGAAAGAGATGTTGTTGTCTTGCCTATATACTGAATTCTTTGAGGCTTACAGTCCCCAAGTGGGCATTTGAAGGCATATTTTTTTTTTTTTTTATTAATTCCTTAGGTACATCTGCATTAGTGCAGCTACCCTAGACTATATGAAGTGGAGTACAGTGTGTCAAAAAAGCTAACTAGTTGATTCTAGAAAATCCCCATCACACAGGATGGTTAGTCATACAGAGGCATGTGATAAGCAGTCTGCACTGGCAGATTCCGGATGCATTTTGAGGATATCATCAACACAAGATTGAATAAGGTAGCAGTGGTAATAAAGGTCCCCATCTCGCAGGATGGTTAGTCATACAGGGCCATATGTTTAGTAGCCTGCACTGGCAAATTTTGGGTACACTGTGAGGATATCTTCAAGAATACGAGAGTGAATAAAGTAATTGCAAAGCTCCAGGTACCTCATGCCAACTGGTCTGAAAGGTCTAATAACTGGGCATTCAGTGATGTAGTGCGGAGATCGTGCCGTAGTTCCTGCTCACAGAGTTTGCAACTGGAGTGCTCAGGATTGGGAGATCCGTCACCTGCAGCCACCTGCCACAGGTAACGGTAACCCAACCTGATCCTTGCAACCACTGTGTCGCACAGTCTAGTGGACGTTTTGTGCTGCCCATAGATGTAGGTTTCAGATCTGAACAAATCATAGCTTTTTATACTAGTACTTTCAGGTCGTTGGGAGTCAGTAAGTTCTTTCCTATCAGATCATAGACGACATTGGTCTCTCTTAAAGCGTTCTGCTTCGTGTCTGGAGAGTTTCTCATGAGTAGGTTGGCAGTTTTCTTGGTTTTATAGTAGATCGTCAATTGTATCTTCTGATTTTTGTCTGTAGGGATAACGTTTCTATTAATAATATCTTTCAGGACCCTTTCCTCCGTTTTATGAGCTGTGGAAAAGAAGTTCCTGTAATATAGTCTAATAGGGGGTACAGGTGTTGTGTTAGTTGTCTCTTCAAGGTTGCATGGCGTTTCACCTTCCTTCTTATGTCTTCAACGAAACCATTGGAGAAGCCGTTGTTGACTAGGACCTGCCTTACCCTACAGAGTTCTTCATCGACTTGCTTCCATCCTGAGCTGTGGCTGAGAGCACGGTCGACATAAGCGTTAACGACACTCCTCTTGTACCTGTTTGGGCAGTCACTGTTGGCATTGAGGCACATTCCTATGTTTGTTTCCTTAGTGTAGACTGCAGTGTGGAAACCTCCGCTCCTTTCCATGACTGTTACATCTAGAAAGGGCAGCTTCCCATCCTTCTCCATCTCATAAGTGAAACGCAACACAGAATTCCGCTCAAATGTCTCCTTTAGCTCTGCAGATGTCTGACATCCGGTACCTGTGTAAAAATGTCGTCAACATACCTGTAGTATATGGCTGCATATACTACAGGTATGTAGTATATGCAGCCATATATGATATGACTCCATATTACCACATATTGGCTCAATCGACCACATAGTTACAAAATGTACTATCATGTCAGGAGGATGGGTTTATATATCATGAAGTTGCATTCTACTGCATCGCATAAAATACATGAGAAAGTCAGGAGGAGCCATGAGGAGCATTTGAACCTGTCATCTTGGTACTCCCAAGCTAGTGGATTCCAAATCCCAAGTTGCACTTTTTTCTGTCATGGTGTATTGGTCTAGGGCGCAAGCTTGAGAGTACCAAGTGATGGGGATTCGAATTCTCCTCATGTTTCCTACTGATGTTCTCATCGATGCATCATTTCATTGTGCGTATAATATATGGTTCAAATAACACATTCGTGAATACAAGTCAGACATGGATTCATAAGAGTTGGTTTAAATTTGATTCCCGTTCTACCTTCATTAATTTGGACAAGCAAATTTCAAATAAATGGTTAAGATGTCTTTCAATATACCAGATTCAATGAAATAGTTATATAGCTGGTTGTACAATAGACTAGGGAGAGGGGGGGGGGTGGATTCTAAAATATTTCGCAAGTTTCACATTCAGTAACGTAGTATTAAAGTTAATGGTTTAATCTCAAACAATCGGTAAGAAGCAATCGGAATGTTTTGATGATAACACATCATTCCTACCTAACCAAACGAGGGGATTTTGTCTTGACGTCCGTCTCTCGTGGTGTTGGGCGCGGCTTTACGCCAGTGTGGGGTTGGGTGCCCTCTTGACTGTACTGTTCTACTCGCAGATATTGTACTTCTAATTTTTGGGCCGAAGTGTGCGAATTTATTGAGCAACGTCACTCATCCTGTGAGTTGGCATACCGCCATAGCAGCATATTCAGTGCCCCGGAACAGGATAAAAACAAGCTTAGATGTTTTTATATATTTTTTTTCACTTGTCGGAAAGGTTAAACGGTATCACTGAATTTGATTTTCCTTCTGTTGCCGTAAAAACTGTTTGGTTCCTTTTCCGTGTTCATTGTTTCATTGCTTTATCACTTAATGTTCTTAGATATGTGTGTTTGTGTGCAGCTTCCTCTATCGTGTTTCCCGCGCAGGGACCTCCCGCCAGTATCTCGTGTGTGTACTCTTATTTGTACTTGCGGGGGGGATGAGCTCTGGCTCTTTGGTCCCGCCTCTCAACCGTCAATCACGTGTGTGTGTTGGTGGGGGGAGGGGGTCTCGCCTAGTTGTGCTTGTGGGGGTTGAGCTTTGGCTTTTTGGTCCCGCCTTTCGACTGTCAATCAACTGGTGCACAGGTTCTGGAGCCTATTGGGCTCTTATCATATCTTCATTTGAAACAGTGTATGGAGTCTGCCTCCACCACATCACTGCCTAATGCATACCATGTTTTAACTACTAACACTGAAAAAAATCATTTCTAATGTATCTGTGACTCATTTGGGTACTAGGTTTCCACCTGTGTCCCCTTGTTTGTGTTCCACCCGTGCTAAATAGGTTGTCATTGTCCACCCCCTGTCAATTCCTCTGAGAATTGTGTAGATGGTTATTATGTCTCCCTTGGCTCTTCTGTCCTTCTGTCTTCCAGGGACGTGAGGTTTAGCTTCTGTAGCCTTTCCTAATAGCTCACACTTCTCAGTGGGACTATTCTGGTGGCATTCCTTTGAATCTTCTCTAACTTCGTCTTGTGTTTAACTAGGTATGGACTCCAGGCTGAAGCTGATACTCCAGGACTGGTCTGACATAAGTGGTATACAGGACCCTGAACGATTCCTTGCACAAGTTTCTAAAGGCAGTTCTTATGTTGGCCAATCTAGCATATACCGCTGATGGTATCCTTATAGATGTGGGCCTCTGGGGACAGGTGCGGTGTGATATCAACCTCCAGATCTTTTTCTCTGCTTAACTCTTTCAGGATTTCACCTCCCAGATGGAACACTGTATTTAACCTTCTGCTCCCACCTCCTAATTTCATTACTTTGCACTTGCCTGAGTTAAAATTTAGTAGCCAATTTTTAGACAATTCCTCCAATTTGTCCAGGTCATCCTGTAGTCTCTTGTCTTGATTCTTCTCATAATGTTTTCATCATCAGCAAACATTGAGAGGAATGAGTCTATACCCTCTGGAAGATCGTTTACATGTATCAGAAACATGATGGGGTCCAAATACAGAGCCCTGTGGGACTCTGCTGGTAACATCTCGTCACTCTGATGTTTTCCCCTCAGTTATACACTGTTGTTGTTGTTTTTAGATTCAGCTACTCAGAACAAAAAATTCCAATCATCACGGACTATGGTGAGCCCGTAAGAGTTACTCTGTTTCCCGTTGCTTAGAGACGTTGGAGCCTGTTGCTCCAACTTTTGTAACAGCCTTTTATGGGGTACTGTGTCAGGCTTTCTGACCGTCCAAGAAAATAGTCTGCCCACCCTTCTCTTTCTTGCCTAATTTTTGTCGCCTGGTTATAGAATTCTATTAAGCCTGTGAGGCACGATTAACCATCCCTAAACCCATTCTGATGGTGTTACTAAGCTCTTTCCCTCTAGATGCTCTACGAGCCTTTTCCTCACGATCTTCTCCATCACCTTGCACGTTATACAAGTTAGGGAAACTGGCCTGTAGTTCAGTACCTCTTGCATGTCACCCCTTCTTGCATATTGGGACTACATTAGCTGTCTTCCAGCTTTCCGGTAGGTCTCGTGTTTCCAGTGACCTGTTATACACCATAGAGTAGCACACTTGTGCTCTCGCGCCCTCTTTTAGTATCCACGCTGAGATTGTGTCAGTCCCAACAGCATTTGTCACATACAGCTCCAACAGATTCCTTTTGACCTCATCACTGGCGAGGTCAAATTCCTCCAAGGTTGCTTGGTTGGCCGCCTCCTCTCTTAGCACAGGGCTTCTCCTTCTATTGTGAAAACCTTCTGGAATGTCTTGAATTATTCACACACACACACACACACACACACACACACACACACACACACACACACACACACACACACACACACACACACACACACACACACCTTGTTATTCTCTGTGCATCTATTCTCCCCTTTTCTCGGTTTCATCACTTGTTCCATCACCGCTATTTTCCTCCGGATGTGGCTGTAGAGCATTTTTGTGTTGGGTTTTGGCTTTACTCGCGTTGTCATTTTCGTACTGTCTCTCTGCTTTTCTCCTCACTCTGAGGAACGCCTTCCTGGCCCTCTGGTATCTCTCCCTGCTCTCTGGTGTTCTGTTATTCCTGAAGTTTGTCCATGTTTTTGTACTGAATTGCTTCTCTACCTTACATTCCTGATTGAATTATGGATTATTCTGTTGCTTTTATTTTTTTCTCCTTTTGGGCCACCTGTCTGCAGCTGGCTGTGTGTGTACTCACCAAGTTGTGCTTGCAGGGGTTGAGCTCTACTCTTTCGGCCCGCCTCTCAACTGTCAGTCAACTGTTTCTACTACTACTATTGTGTGTGTGTGTGTGTGTGTGTGTGTGTGTGTGTGTGTGTGTGTGTGTGTGTGTGTGTGTGTGTGTGTGTGTATTGCACACGCTTTCTTGGATATTATCGTCATTCGTCACTGTTAGTGTCGTCATTGTCACCATCACGACCATCATGATGACCATTACCACCCCCACCATCACCCACCACCCTCTCCACCCTCCCAACCACCCCCACCACCCTCTCCACCCCCACCACTACCCCCACCATCACCACCCCCACCATCACCCACCTCCCCCCACCACCCCCACCACCCCCACCACCCACCACCACCACCACCACCACCACCACCACCATCACTCACCACCACCTCCCCCACCATCACCCACCACCACCTCCATCCAAATCACCCACCACCATCAACCACCACCCACCACCATCATCAACCACCACACAAGCACCATAATCAATATCACCGTCGTCATGGCAGCATCATTATCAGCAGCATCTATTATCCCCCGCGGCACGCCCCATCTTTCACCAGTTCTGCCTCGCTTGCAAACTTCGGACACTCAAGATAATCCACAACTGGAATTGAAAATATTTAGTGATACATTTGCTGAAGCTTTCAACTGCGCCTGGTTCATCTTTCTCCAAATGTTTAATCCATTTAAAATACTGTTCTAGTCTGAAATCAAAATGGCAGAAGCGTGGATGGTATACCATTAGTAATATTCCTAAGCCCTCGAGGGCGTCTGGAATAAGATATTTGTTCCAGGAAAATTTTGAAGGAGGGGGAGGAGGAGGAGGAGGAGTCTTTGTCCTGGGACTCTGAGGAAGGGTGGGCGTCGAGGACACTTCCTCAACTCATCGTCAAAGATTGCTAAGAGATGTTCCCTCACGATATGAGACTTAGAAGTACGTAAGTTCTTCTAAGTCTTTGTGCCCGAAGCATTCCAGGTCTTCTCTCCTAGACCCTTGCAGGAGGGTACGGAATGTCGTGTTTGGGATCATTTCAGGAGAGGGAGGTCAGAAAGATCATCCTCTCTCTTGGACAATTCGAGGAGGAAAGACTGGAAGAAGTCTTTTCTTCTGGACCATTCCAAGAGGAAGTTCTTCACCAGAAACGTCTTCTCACCCGAACCATTCCAGAGAGGGGGAGGGGTTAGGTGTACGGAGGAAAGTGTTCTCTTTTGGACCATCCTAGGAGAAGGGTCTGGATAAAGGTCTTCTCTCCTGGAACATTCTAGGAGGAAAGTCACATCTTTGGGCAATTCTCTGAGGGAGCTCTGGAGGAAGGTCTTCTTGGAGACACCAGCATGAAGTGGAGAAAACAGCACCGCCTGGTTTCGACGATCCGTCCCAGAATCTTTTCGTGTATGAGTACTGGTGTATTGACGCTGTGTATCTTATTTTATTTTATTTACAATAATAGTAATAATAAATTTATTTATTATTATTATGATGAGAAAATTCCTAGAGGCCATGATGAGTGTTCGAACGTAAGCGGTGGGTGTTGAGGCAGAGTTGGTGGAACATGAGCCAGAGTGCATGGGGGGGGGGGGATATTGTGTGAAAATCCTGGTCCGGCTTGAGTAGAACCTTCGGGGAAACCCTCGTGTGTTCAGCAGAACTCCAGATTGCAATCCTTATACCATGTCGAGGTGTAGTCACATAGGTTCGAACCTCCATCACTGCTCCTACGGATTTATCATTGATGCAGTCACGCTAGTGTGATTACTCTCTGAATATTAATAATAATAATATATGTTAAGAGATAAGAAATAGGGAACGAAATAGGTGTTGTCATGAACAAAGGACGTAGAGGAGACGAGGGGGAGGGCGAGCTAGGTTCTGTTGTGAGATATGCAAGGCTGGAAGAGATGGGAGGAAGGGGATTATGGTGTTAAAGGGGAAAGTAAGGATCCTTTGGCGTCAGAGGAACAGGAGGAGAGTGGATTTTGTTGTGGATCTGGTTGAGGAAGGGTAGGGGGATATTAAGGGGCTGGGGTCCAGGAGGGCAGGGGCTGGGGTTCAGGAGGCCAGGGGCGGGGGTCCAGGAGGACAGGGGCGGGGGTCCAGGAGGGCAGGGGCGGGGGTCCAGGAGGACAGGGGCGGGGGTCCAGGAGGGCAGGGGCGGGGGTCCAGGAGGACAGGGGCGGGGGTCCAGGAGGGCAGGGCGGGGGTCCAGGAGGCCAGGGCGGGGGTCCAGGAGGGCAGGAGCGGGGGTCCAGGAGGGCAGGGGCGGGGGTCCAGGAGGGCAGGGGCGGGGGTCCAGGAGGGCAGGGGCGGGGGTCCAGGAGGGCAGGGGCGGGGGTCCAGGAGGGCAGGGGCGGGGGTCCAGGAGGCCAGGGGCGGGGGTCCAGGAGGCCAGGGGCGGGGTTCAGGAGGCCAGGGGCGGGGGTCCAGGAGGGCAGGGGCGGGGGTCCAGGAGGACAGGAGCGGGGGTCCAGGAGGACAGGGGCGAGGTCCAGGAGGCCAGGGGCGAGGTCAGGAGGCCAGGGGCGGAGTCCAGGAGGCCAGGGCGGGGTCCAGGAGCCAGGGACATGGTTCTCCTCTGGAAGGTGAACCACTTGCCAGGGTAGTTCACCTTCACCTCATCCTCAGGTACATATTATACATAAATAACTTTGCAGTCAGTCAAACTCTGGCTTTGACAATGTTAACAAGAGTTAACGAAACGCAACTCTTAGCGTCAGGCTAAATCAAACTGTAAAAATGAAGTTTGGTGAGTTAATTTTTCAAATTTCTTTGAAGTGAAGACCACATGTAAGGAAAATAGAGAAGATTCGCGCTGGAATCATTGATTATCGTCCTTTCGCTCACATTCAATAATATATGTCAACAGGAAAGACTGCTACCAAAATATAGTAATGTTATTTATATCGGCAGAAGTAATGTTGATTTTTAGTGCGGCATTTGTGAGAGGTTAAACTAATAACTTCTGAACGTCATTTGTGTGTTAAAACCATACTATTTTGGCTAGTTGGTCTGATATTGATAAAATATAACACGTTGTACATCTTAACAGTAAGTACAATTTGACGTTGTAAATATGACTTAATTCCAGATATTTAACGTTTTCATATTTTGTAATATTTCCATATTATTCTCTAATTACAGTGTGATTTTTTTTGTTTCTGATTTTCCTTTGAAGTTGCTTGTATTCCCTCTCATTGTTCTTTTGACCTGTGCCTTAGACAGCTTGGGTAAGACGTCTTGAAGGAACCGGAGGCTCCGAACTGATCCTTACCTCAGAGCTGCCAATCAAGATAAGGACGTCTCCCCACCACCACCACCAGACACTCGTCCGGCATCATCTTGGCCAGGCATAGTTCACCCTCCTTTGTCACGGCTCAAGACAAGGAGTCGACGGTCTTTAAGTAACCTTAAATACATCTTGCCCAAGTTGTCAGAGGCAAAGGTAAAAGCAGAATTTTAGGGAGTTTATACTTGCCCTTCGCCAGCCTCTTGCCCTACGCTAGCCTCTTGCCCTACTCTAACATTTACCTTCTTCACTTACCTTCTTCAAAGCCTTCTCCCACTCTCAATGCCCCTCCCCTCCCAACACTTCCTCTTCCGCACCACCTCCCGTTACACTTGTATATCCTTCCCTCTTGCCCGAGGTGAGGCTGGAGGGCCCGTGGCCCACAGCTGTCATGTGCTCTGTTGGTTATATTTCTCGAACATCTGTTTTGTTTGTACATATGAGAACATGTTTCAGACTCGGGCCAGGCCAGTAATAAGTGACAGCTGGTGAAATGTTCATTGCTTCCCTCCGTCTACTATGGTTAATTATCATTTCTACTGTCAAGTACGGTTCGCTGTCGTTTCCTTATATCTTCCACCACTCAAGTCATTTTCTCAATCTGCCCTCAGACTAAGTCCACTCCATTTGATTATTTATTCCTTATTCCAAATAAGGAACCAACAGAACCTTGTTTTGTATTTGTAGTACGTGGGTGAAGCATTTACAGCGTTGTGGTTCGAACTAAAGTCGTCAGTGAAGCACTTGTTTCGGAAGTGTTCGGACGTCATCAGTTGTAAGTCGTGTGTAAACTGTTTTTCATTCATAAACCAGCCCGTCCTCATAAACAAGGCCAAAGTCCATTCCATGCACTCGCCAAACCCCATGTTTATGAATGAAAAAAGGTTTACACACGACTCGCAACTAATGACATCCGAACACTTCCGGAACAAGTGCTTCACTGACGAATTTTGTTCAAACCACAACACTATAAATGCTTCACCCATTTTCAGGAAGAAACATTCCTGAAAATACTGTCTGTTTATTATTATTAATTCGAATCATCACAGTAAAGTTAAACTGGCAGTATTTTCAGGAATGTTTCTTCGAGCTTTGAGGGTATGCAGCCCAAAGTTTTTTTGATGAAGAGATTGCAAAAATATATGAAATTGGGAAGAGTTTGCAATACCCTAAAATGTTTTGGATTGCTCGTTCTGACAGCTAAGCGTACGTTTTATAATCACGTTCCCAAAGCGAAACCAGAAATTAGAAACTCATTGGTGGTACCTTATGCGATTGGACTTGAAAAACTTTCCCCGGTTTTTAAGAAACTTAATATCAATATGGTGTTCACTAATAGTACGATCAAGTCCAATTTAATAAAAAATTCTCCTGGTACAGCAGGTTGTGTGTATTCGATTCCCTGCAATGATTGTGAGTCTGTGTACCTTGGACAAAGAGGAAAGTCCTTACAATTGCGGTTGTCCCAACATGCTTATAGTATTAGAACTGCCCAAACGTCTAATGCATTGTATCTACACACGAGTTTGTGTGATCACACTATTAAGTGGGATGGAGCGAAAAGCATTACCAATTGTGGTGGTTTCGTGGAACGGAATTTGATCGATTCTGCCTTAATGATTCAGTGTCCAAATCTTATCAATGTTAGTACTGGTATGTACAAACTTGATCCATTTTTAAGTTACAATATTGCACAACAGTTTAAGAAAAAACTCTGAAAGGGTTACTATGTCTCATTTCAATATTATATTCATATATTGTTGTGTTCATTGAAGCTTTAATCTTTCATCCTTATTCTCTGACCGCTTAATCCTATTATTCTAAGCTAAATCTATACCAGCTTCTGGGTAATTCTTTACCTGGGGATATGTGGTCATATTCAGCTGTTGACCTGTACCCTCCCTTTGTTTCTCCTAGTCAGTCTGGTGTTGACAACGGCTGTAAAACGGCCGAAACGTTCATCTTCCTTTCCAATTTCTTTGTGGATTTTCCGCATATATATATATATATCTATATATATATATATATATATATATATATATATATATATATATATATATAATTATTATATATAATAATTGTGGTAGGTTGAAGAATCATGGTGTTCACTCTTATCGAATTAAGCTTATGGACTCCTACTATTAATTTGGAATATTCTACACTTTCTACCATATTTCTCACTCCTGTATATTGGTTGTGGATTCATTGTGAACGTGACTTTTCAGTATTTTCAATGTGTGTATATTATTAGACATCTCTCGCCTCTCCCATTAAGTAATCTTCGAGTGTTTTGGCGCAGTCCCAGCTCGAATGTTTGAATAAAATACGAGAAGTAAATGATTGTTCATTTCCTAGCTCCATCTCTGCCAACCTTGAAGGGGTATGGGAGTACAGAACAATATTCCGTATGAGACATCTCAGCAGTGTTTTGAAGGGTAGCATCTTGTTTTGAAGGCTCTCATTATCCACCCTATTTGTTTCCCCTCGCTGTTGTTAGGGTAGGCTTTTTTGGTGCTCTCTAAATGCTAGGCTTTCTGGCATTATTCCAAGGCATTTGACTTCTGTGTTACCGTTGTGTATCATATTTCCCGTGTGAAATACTTTGTCAATATATGTTGCAATTGTTCTGTTACTTTCACCGAGGAAATTTCCATGAATATTTTGGCATGGCCATCAAAGGATGACAAGAAGTTGTTGGTTGTGAGAAAATCTGCGTGTAAACTGTTGGTTGTGTCAGTTTGAGTGTTATGAGGATGAGTAACGGCCCTTGTGGCACTGAGCCTCACAATGCTCTCAAGCTGCAGGATGTCGTTTGATTTACTGTCAGTGTTTGTACTTGTTAATAAGAAAATGATAATATATCCACTGCTTGCTTATCATCTTAGTATGAGCGCCCGAGTACTAACTCAGCATAGTACGAATTTCTCGATTACTAACGCCACTCAGCATAATATGAGTGCGTCGAACACTCCCGGCACTCGGTACCGGGGATCGGGGGGGGGGAGGTCGACCCTCAAAGCCTCATCTTGTAAGTAGGATTGGGTCCTATTGCGACAACCAGCGACCCTCATGAAGCCTGAAATGTGTGATTTAGTGTCCATAGAGTGTTAACAATAGATATCCCAACTGCTATCGACGTTAAATCGCCGTCGATCAAGTTAATTCAACGCTACTTGCGCATATTGTTCATTGGAAGAGAGCGGGAGAATGGGAGGGAGACAGAGACCTGGGCATGATTGGGTACCCCATTCACCTTTTAAAAGGAGAGTGCCTGTGTGGTTGACTCGCCAAGATTCTAAGCCAGCCATTTGGGGCTAGCCTCAAGCAACCTCGCATGGCGACTGAGGATTTCATGGAGAGTCTCGTACGCTGGTCGAGGGTAATGGCCCCTATGTGACCCTTAAATGGGAGGCGGCCACTGCACCTCCCTACACGGAGTCGGTGGATGTGACATGTGCAACCAAAGGTCGGTATAGAGTTTAGCATTCGCTTAAATATTACTATAATCGGATATTGACACGAGAGAAATGCTCAGATTTGCGTTCTGGGCTCAAGCTTTTTTTTTTTTTACAGCGATGTAGATTGCAGAGATAGGGGAGGATACAGGGAGGAGATGAGAGGGTGGAGACTAGCCACACGTGTCTACAGAACTGTAGATGGGTAAGTGAATATGATTTTACAGTGATGAAGCGAGACCTGGATTGTTTGTGAAAGTGATGAGGGGGTGACTAGGAAGGTGTGTGTTGGGGGGTGGGTAGTGGTGGAAGCTGCCACTGACACCACCACCAGTCAAGGGGTGAGAGGGACGCATGTTAAACTTTACCTCCACCACACTTAACATTCTGCCATCGAGGATCACCTTTTTCCTGGGTACTTTCCGTCCCAGCGCACACCAGTAGAATGCTGCCCAACGTATCCAGCGAGGGGGAGGCGGCCGGCTGAGGGAGAGTAATCAGCGAGGCTGAAGATAAAGCTTGAAAAAAGGCATAGTATTTGAGGGAGTTCCTTGCCTGACGGCCAGAGGCGACGAGGACGGGGTCGGCGGTCAGGGGCAACGAGGACGGGGGTCGGCGGCCAGAGGCAACGAGGACGGGGGTCGGCGGCCAGAGGCAACGAGGACGGGGTCGGCGGCCAGAGGCAACGAGGACGGGGGTCGGCGGCCAGAGGCGACGAGGACGGGGGTCGGCGGTCAGGGGCAACGAGGACGGGGGTCGGCGGCCAGAGGCAACGAGGACGGGGGTCGGCGGCCAGAGGCAACGAGGACGGGGGTCGGCGGCCAGAGGCAACGAGGACGGGGGTCGGCGGCCAGAGGCAACGAGGACGGGGGTCGGCGGCCAGAGGCAACGAGGACGGGGTCGGCGGCCAGAGGCGACGAGGACGGGGGTCGGCGGCCAGAGGCAACGAGGACGGGGGTCGGCGGCCAGAGGCGACGAGGACGGGGGTCGGCGGCCAGAGGCGACGAGGACGGGGGTCGGCGGTCAGGGGCAACGAGGACGGGGGTCGGCGGCCAGAGGCGACGAGGACGGGGTCGGCGGTCAGGGGCAACGAGGACGGGGGTCGGCGGCCAGAGGCAACGAGGACGGGGGTCGGCGGCCAGAGGCAACGAGGACGGGGGTCGGCGGCCAGAGGCAACGAGGACGGGGGTCGGCGGCCAGAGGCAACGAGGACGGGGGTCGGCGGCCAGAGGCAACGAGGACGGGGGTCGGCGGCCAGAGGCAACGAGGACGGGGGTCGGCGGCCAGAGGCGACGAGGACGGGGGTCGGCGGTCAGGGGCAACGAGGACGGGGGTCGGCGGCCAGAGGCGACGAGGACGGGGGTCGGCGGCCAGAGGCAACGAGGACGGGGGTCGGCGGCCAGAGGCAACGAGGACGGGGGTCGGCGGCCAGAGGCAACGAGGACGGGGGTCGGCGGCCAGAGGCGACGAGGACGGGGGTCGGCGGCCAGAGGCGACGAGGACGGGGGTCGGCGGCCAGAGGCGACGAGGACGGGGGTCGGCGGCCAGAGGCGACGAGGACGGGGGTCGGCGGCCAGAGGCGACGAGGACGGGGGTCGGCGGCCAGAGGCGACGAGGACGGGGGTCGGCGGTCAGGGGCAACGAGGACGGGGGTCGGCGGCCAGAGGCGACGAGGACGGGGGTCGGCGGTCAGGGGCAACGAGGACGGGGGTCGGCGGCCAGAGGCAACGAGGACGGGGGTCGGCGGCCAGAGGCAACGAGGACGGGGGTCGGCGGCCAGAGGCAACGAGGACGGGGGTCGGCGGCCAGAGGCGACGAGGACGGGGGTCGGCGGCCAGAGGCAACGAGGACGGGGGTCGGCGGCCAGAGGCAACGAGGACGGGGGTCGGCGGCCAGAGGCAACGAGGACGGGGGTCGGCGGCCAGAGGCAACGAGGACGGGGGTCGGCGGCCAGAGGCGACGAGGACGGGGGTCGGCGGCCAGAGGCGACGAGGACGGGGGTCGGCGGCCAGAGGCAACGAGGACGGGGGTCGGCGGCCAGAGGCAACGAGGACGGGGGTCGGCGGTCAGGGGCAACGAGGACGGGGGTCGGCGGCCAGAGGCAACGAGGACGGGGGTCGGCGGCCAGAGGCAACGAGGACGGGGGTCGGCGGCCAGAGGCAACGAGGACGGGGGTCGGCGGCCAGAGGCAACGAGGACGGGGGTCGGCGGCCAGAGGCGACGAGGACGGGGGTCGGCGGCCAGAGGCAACGAGGACGGGGGTCGGCGGCCAGAGGCGACGAGGACGGGGGTCGGCGGTCAGGGGCAACGAGGACGGGGGTCGGCGGTCAGGGGCAACGAGGACGGGGGTCGGTGGTCACGGGCAACAAGGACGGGGGTCGGTGGTCAGAGGCAACGAGGACGGGGTCGGCGGCCAGAGGCAACGAGGACGGGGGTCGGCGGCCAGAGGCAACGAGGACGGGGTCGGCGGTCAGGGCAACGAGGACGGGGGTCGGCGGCCAGAGGCGACGAGGACGGGGGTCGGCGGTCAGGGGCAACGAGGACGGGGGTCGGCGGCCAGAGGCGACGAGGACGGGGG
>WNGS01164858.1:2324438-2337832 GCA_020271785.1 Procambarus virginalis | reverse complement strand
GCTCCAGCACGGCCTCATCGGCCGAGCCAGGGCTCTTGGTGCTCGCCTGCCTTTTGGTCCCAAACCAGATGGCTCCTGGCGATATGCACGATTATCGGCAGCTCAACAAGGCGACCATAGTGGACGCCTATCCGTTGCCACGTCTCGAGGACTGTATCGACGAAATCGGGAACGCCACGTATGTATCCAAGTTCGATCTATCGAGAGGGTACTATCAAATCCTCTCACTGAACGTGCTAAACAACTAACGGCGTTTGTGACACCCGAGGGTGTGTTTGAGTATCAAGTGTTACCATTCGGCTTGCGTAATGCCCCTGCCACGTTCCAGAGGCTAATGAACTCTTTGCTCGCTAATGTGCCAAATTGTCGGGCGTATTTAGATGATATTGTGCTCTTTGATATTAATTGGGCTGACCACATAGCTAGGTTACGCCAGTTGTTCACAGTGTTGAAACACGCAAATCTAACCTTAAATGCTAAAAAGTGTCATTTTGGCCAAGGCACAGTGACGTACCTCGGTTATGAAGTGGGCCAAGGAAAAGTGTTACCTCGACAAGACAAAATTAGTGCTATTCTGGACTATCCAGTGCTCAGGTCTAAAAGGACATTCAACGATTTATCGGTATGTGTGCGTACTACCGACGCTTTTGTCAGAACTTTTCCAGTGTGGCCACTCCTCTCACAGATTTGTTGCGGAAGGCCGTTAAATTTAAGTGGTCATCGGACTGTGCAGAGGCATTTAAAAACTTGAAATTGATCTTAGCTTCCGCCCCAGTGCTTGCTAGTCCAAGGTTCGACCGTCCGTTTAAAATTCAAGTTGACGCGTCTGACTCGGGTGCTGGTGCAGTGTTGTTGCAAACTGGGGATGATAAAGTGGAACACCCAGTATATTATTACTCTGTGAAATTTGACAAGGCACAGCGCAATTATTCGGTGATAGAAAAAGAGGCGTTGGCGCTAGTGCTAACTTGCAAAAAGTTCGAAGTGTACCTCACAGGTAATATAGTAGAAGTGTACACGGACCATAACCCATTAGTTTTCATGAATCAGATGAAGCAGAAAAATAAACGCATCCTCAGGTGGGCATTGTACCTACAGGACTTTAATCTATCTATTATCCACCTACCGGGCCGGCTCAACGTGATAGCCGACGCTCTGTCCCGCTTGCCTGAGTAACATTCATCTGAGCCGCAGGAAGCCATACCAAATGTCATGCTTTAGTTATTTTTTTTTAGGTTCTCCTGTGACATTAAATATCCCGTGTCCAATTTATTTACTTCCCTTTGTTTTTTTTTGTTTTTGTGTATGTTTTTTCTTTCAGAGAATTCCCTTGTAATTTTTTTTTATAGAAATTGTTGTTTGGTTGATTTTCTATTATGTCATGGATGTCCATTTTATTCTGTATACTCTTACAAAAAAATATGACTACTATTCTAGTAGTCACATTTTTTTTTTCTCTGAAGGGGGGAGGAGTGTTACGACTCTGGGTCTTTAGATGGAAACCAGAGGTCAAAATTGAGCTTATTAACGACAATATGGCAGGGCACGCATAGAGAGAGTAGTTGTTTGTATCTTCCCTGCCAGTCGTAAGACTATTCTTGTTTCTCAAAGAGTATTTAAAGATTGAGCTTGGGGTTGTTTATTAAATAATAAAATAGGCATCAACTATGTTTACTAATACTGTCTAATCATTTGTAAAGTAAACCTGAGTAAATTTAGTATCGGGCACCAGTATGATTAGTTGAACAGTCTGCTGGCAGCATAGCTTTCGGAGAGGGAGACGGGAGACGCTCTTCTCGGCTGACTGGTTGTGGTGGAAGGAAGTGCCTCTCCCTCCTCTTATTTATTTTTTCTGTATCTTCGTCTGGTTAAGTTTTCTTTGCTATTTTTGTGGTTATATTGTGGCATACCTATCGTTATATGTGTAGAGTAGTATACCTGGGGTGTAGTAAGTATATTTAAGTTTTTGTACCTGTTATGCTAACTGGGGTCCCAGTGTACCACGTGGTCCCCTACCCTAGGCTGAATCTAGTGTGTTATAGTAGAGCTTTACCCTAGCTTGTTTTCAGTGTAAAACCTTGTATCCTGCCTAGGTGGACCAAGGCTTTTAACGTAAGATTGTGTGGTAAAGTTAGTATTAAATTGTTATTGGTGAGATTGTGTATGGGGGGTGTTAAGGGGTTAATAAATAAGTTGAACAGAGTATCCCTTATTCCTGTGTGGGAGTTCAATAATCATTTCCTAGACTAACCAGGTTTAGTAGCAAGCATTTATTATTGTGGATATTTTACTTTGGGGGCCGGGCCTTTTGTTCTCCCATATCTTGATACCTCTAGTCTACTTACCCTTACCCCTTAATAGTACCAGTTCCCCATAGCAAGCCCACTATCGTTCATAACAGTACGCAACAAATTATTTGTATCTAATTTATTCTACACTAGTAGTATAGGAGATCTTTTCAACCACACAAATTTCCTACATTACAATAAATTCATTATATAATTAATCGTCATGTTAATATTAAAATAAAAGTAATATGCAACTAAACCACATTAACGCGATGTATCAATTAAGAAATCAAGTGGAGTTATGCGAGGTATTGGAATCAGCGACCTGGACACTCCCAAGCGTTCAATAACCCCATTCTGATTGTTCTGATTGACAGTACATTAGAATAGATTGCAGGACATTATTCGTTACAATTTGCACAAATCGGTACAATTTTGGCTGGACTAAACGAGTTTACAGCAGTGTAAATCAAACTTACATTTTAAGACATTCTTATTTGTCACATGTTTTAATATATTTATTAATATATTAAATATTATTTAATAATTGTAAATAATAATAAATAATAAATAATTTATAATATATAATAATTAATAAGATAATAAATAAATTATAATATAAATATTTATTAAAACATATTTAATATATTATGCCATATTTAACTTACAATTTTAGTGGTGATGCATATTGGTAAAACACTGGGTAATAGGTTTGACAACAGAGGATGTAAAGAGAACAGCAGTAGTAAGTGGAATACATTAAGAAAGGAACGCGACATGAAAGTAACTTCATTTAAAACAGCAAATGTGAAAGACACCCAAGATAAACTAATTATGACAAAGTTATGTAAATGTGCACAGCCACGGAGACTGACACACCATCCTGCACATCACTCCCCCATCCTCCTCATGACTTACTAACTGTTCCTACTCCGCTGAATTAAACGTAATCTTTTTAACTTCACTGTATTTGGTAGCGTGATCGAACTGTTAGCTGTAAGCGCAACGGGCGATTAATCGAGGCTGATCACGCTGCCATCCATTTTAAAACTATATAACCTACTTTGCTCACTTACACCGGCTTGATACGCATTTAACACTTCACTTAATTTGACTGACTCGGTTATCTGATCCGCTAGCTAATTACACCTAGGTAATTGGATATCTGCGTATGAATCGCCCCTTTCTTTCGTGATTCTCAATAGTTAAATACAATCTCTTTTTGTGTATAATATATATATATATATATATATATATATATATATATATATATATATATATATATATATATATATATATATTATATTTTGCTGTAATGGTTTTTAGATAATGAATGTTCTTTTCTTTCATTTGCAGTAGAATTGTATGTCTAGTAGTTAATACTGTATTTTTGTATTATTTATATTTATTTAATTTATTTTTCAACTATTTAATGTTTTAAATAAATTCACACCTGCAAATTTAATTCTACTGTTATTTCTTTCTCAAAAAAATTGTCTGTTATATCTAGCTGTAATAATTAGTTCCTTTGTGTTAATACTGAAATAATATTAAAGAAATTTACTAATCTTCCCTTTAATAACTAAAATTGGTCATAAACTATATTGTTCCAAAGATGTAATAAATAATAACTGCCATTTCTTACATGGGGTGTTACTAACTGAACATAATGTGTATTTACATTACCTGAGAGTTATGCTCAGGTTATGTAAATAGACACAGTTTATTTATTAAGATAAGCATTTAAATTAATGCTCACCATTCTAGAATTCTCAAACTCTTAGACTCAAAGCCTAGTAACGACCACGTTACTCCACGTTTTTGTTTTCCTATACTTCAAAAGCACAGCTGCATCTTTAGTTTCATATTTCGTTATTGATACTTTGTGTATTTATTTAATGGGTATTAATGGTGATCGAGTTAGGCAATCTTTGTAAAGCAAAAAGTTGGGCTACATCTTTCACTGATGGCTCTGGGTTGATACTTCATGCCCTGAACTCTTATAGTCTTGTAACAACTTGGCAGGGGGGGGGGGGGCGTGATATCATTACCCGAACGCTAACTACATATTGCTTGTGCAGTTTGTCTTGTTTTTTATGCTTTGTGGTTATTACAACGCTGCAATTATTATTAAGTTGCTAATTATTATGACGCTGCAAAAATTATCCCGATTAAATCAATCAATAATTAGAAATAATTCACTCAATGACTGATGTCTATGTGACGTCACACGCTGTTGTCGTCAATAATATTCATTCCACAGACGTCATTAATCAACACTGTAATGTTACCAACCTTAGTAATATTTATTACACTTATAATTGTCACACGAGCTTTAGTTATTTCCAACTGTCTAATACGGATCTATTTTGAACGAGTGCACAGTTTAAAAATTTTAAGTCAGCCATCAACAACTATTTGGAATAAGTTATCGGAGTTCTTCCTCTCTCCAAGCCCGATCTCTATCTTGTGTTTATCTTGAGATGATTTCGGGGCTTAGTATCCCCGCGGCCCGGTCCTCGACCAGGCCTTCACCCCCATGAAGCAGCCCGTGACAGCTGACTAACTCCCAGGTACCTTTTTACTGCAAGGTAACAGGGTGAAAGAAACTCTGCCCATTTATAACGACCCTGGGTTCCTTAGTTGGAAACCAGAGGTCAAATTGAGCTCTAAATAATTACTATACATTAACTCATAGAATTGGATCATGTGAGAAGGATATTTAATTACAATAACATTTATATCATGGCTCCTTAAAACCGTGGGTATGCCTTATTCCCGTCGCCCTTGCCAAACGTAAGATGAATCTTGTTTCTCACAGAGCATTCAGACTGAGCTTCTTGTTGATTAAATATAATATTGAACTAGTTCTCAGCTATTCTTAGAACTATTAAAGTAACTAGTAACGAAGGCCGGTGAAGACTTGTATTGTTTGTAGCTGCACTATCAGCTAAGTATCTTCCCGGCAACAACAACGTGAGAGAGTTTGGGGACTGAGTGCTGGTTCCTCCTCTGGACTACTGTGCTTGGGTCAACACCTCTCCAATGTGGCTCTGTCTCCTCCTTTTCCTACTCCTCTCTTCCCTTACCCCATGCTGGGGTTATTCTACAGATAAGTTTAGTAGTATTAAGGTACCCTGTCACTGGCTAGGTGTGTGTGTTATTTATAAGTATTGTGTAGTATAAGCCAGTGTTTTGGACATCCCTAAGTGTATTGTGTTGTGACTAGGGTACCACGTGGGGCTTAGCTACCCCAGGCTGCTTCAAGCCTTTCAAGTGCCTCTCATCAAGTAGACTTTACCCTAGTTTTTTCCAAGTGTAAGCCTTGTATCCTGCCTATGTGGACCAAGGTAGTTAACGTAAGATAGAATGGTAAAGAGCATAAGTGTTTTAGTGTGTTAATGCATATGGGGGGGGGGTTGTTAGAGGGTTTAATAAATAAGTACTATTAAAAGAGTATCCATTCTTCCTGTGAAGTGGAGCAGTGATCTACTGCTAGACTGACATTTATTTAAAGCCAATAATTTAATACTATTTTATGTTCTTATTGGGGGCCGAGCCTATCTAATCTCCATTAATTTTAGGAACTCCTAGGTATTTTCCTTAGGCCCTCTCAATACCACCTTCCCATAACAAGTAACATTTTCATAACCCCATTGTTTCTCGCCGGCGCCCGGGACCACAGGCTCACGCGTCCAGTGTTCTGTCCGCTCAGCCACCGACCTATGACCAGACTTGTTTGACTTGGGTTAACTTGGTCCGACTGTTGCTTGGAAAGGCCAAGTCCCTCATCTCCACCACAGCTTGGCTGGTCCGGCACTTCCTACAGGAACTTTACTATTTTAAAGGCAGTCAATTTAGTTTAGGCAATATTTTTTGCGCCTGCTGGGAGGATACTGAATAGCCGTGAACTTCTGATGTTCCTACAGTGTTCTCTGTAGGTATGACACCTTTACTCTTCACTGGGTCAGTTCTGCACTTAATGGAGCCAAAGATATGGCAGGATTTTTATATTTTGCTGTGCAAATTGGGTATCTGTGACCTTCCAGTATCATTCATATGTGATACCCCTCTTTGTCTACGTTTGAAAAAGTAAATTTTAAGAGCTTGGAGACTGTCAAATAATTTATGGGCTTAATCGTGACTGCTTTCTGAATTCCCTCTACTTCAAAAGTCTCTACTGCTTTGGAAGGAAAAATGAGCACCGAGCAGTACTCAAGGTAGGAGACCACATGTGATTTAATAGTAAAATTATTGTAGCAGAATCACCGTATTCGAAGGTTTTCATAAACGACCTTACCGCTTTCTGGACTGATGCTAAGTTTGCTTTGTTATGCTCTGATTAGGCTGTCCGACTTCATTATTCCCAGATCGTTTACATGTCGTCTTCTTTCGATGAAGAGATCTAAATGTGTCATTTACCCTATCAAAGTGACCTAATTGATACACTATTGGGTTTCATAATTTTACTGATAAATACTAAAGACGAAAACAAACATTGACTAACTGTCTCGTGCACAAAAGTTATGAGATGATATTGTACTAAACGTTAACAACTAAATAGCAAGTTTACACACGTAACAAGTTTCGAACACAATTAGACAATACGCATCACAGCTGCGCGTAATAATATCAATTAATAAATTTACCAGTGTAAAACTCTCAGTGTAAACACTTGTTTGTGTCAAACTTGGACTCAATTCCCATGAATACCAATCACAAGTACACACAACAAACACGTGGATCTCTTGGCAGCAAGTAAACATAAGAATTACTGCTCCTAAATTAGTCCCCGTGTAAATGCTATGCAGCAGACGCCTAATGACCGCCCCACCCCCGCTCTCCTTCCGAGGGGATATGAACTCGTCCACAACCGACCCTCCCACAACTTTTCCCTATCCCTGGGAACCTTACCTTTTCCCCACCATCCCCTCCCCCTGTTGAGACGAAGTATTTAATTTATTTTTAATTGTATCTTGCACGAGACCTGATAAATCTCGTACTTAGCGTACGTTGTGTAAAAAATAAAGGCTCTTTTTTTTTAAACGGTGTTTTTCTCCAAATCATAAATCTTGTTCTTTTTCACTGTACAGAGATTGCGACCCAGGCGAGATACAGTGGTTCAGACGAGTGGAAAATGAGTCGAGTTATGGACCAAAGCTTCTTCATAATGTAATCTATTTAGGTAGTAATATCTTAGCAAAAATTACAAGTGCACGAATTTGATGTGTAAGAATGGAGACTTGAGGAAAGTACCAGTGACAAATAGACACATTCAAGAATCAAATAAAAATACATACACATCACGAATGTCGAGAGCCTTTTTGAGACAACCAACAGGATTTAACAGTCGACCTCATTAGACGAGTGCACATGGGCGTTCAACAAAGAAAACACCACTAAGCAACGCCAATATATATATATATATATATATATAATATATATATATATATATATATATATATATATATACATACATACATACATATATTATATATATATATATATATATATATATATATATATATATATATATATATAAAACCTAGAAGGGGTACCACCTCTGGTGCAAGTGTAGGGACCCATAGCCTCGGAGAAGAAAATCTATCTATATATATATATATATATATATATATATATATATATATATATATATATATATACAAAAAAATACTGCCAATATGAGTGTTGTTCTCTTACTAGCTGGCCCTGGCCCTAATGTTTTATTCATATATAGAACATTCCTTTCAGTCTACCCGTCATTCATCCAATTCTTGCATGCACTCTTTTACATCACTCTCGAGATAAAGGCTTAGTTTATTTTATCGTATCTTTCAAACAAATTATATTCCAATAATAAATATAAAATTAAACGATTACAACGTACATTTATTTCTCTTAAAATAGTTTAGGTTTCCAGAATCATACGTCAACATCTGCATAGCGATTCTGAAAGTTTTGTGATGGTGTTAAAAGAAGCCAAGACGAGTGCACAAGTCGGTCCTGGACGAAGATTCTCCTCTCCAGCCTGTGTTGAAGTGGTGTTGACCTCCTTGCCCCCTCACCCAGCCCACACCGACTTAGGCCGTCTTACCACTCCCCATGTACAACAAACACCGAGTTTTGGTAGCTGTTGACAGCCTATTAGCTAAGAAACTGTATATATGCCTAGAAGCTATGCTCAAACGTCTGGTCAACGCCACACATTCAAGATTCAGGAGAATGATCACCACATTCAAGATTCTCAAGGGAATCGACAGGGTTGATAAAGACAGGCTGTTTAACACAAGGGGCACACGCACTAGGGGACACAGGTGGAAACTGAGTGCCCAAATGAGCCACAGAGATATTAGAAAGAACTTTTTTAGTGTCAGAGTGGTTGACAAATGGAATGCATTAGGAAGTAATGTGGTGGAGGCTGACTCCATACACAGTTTCAAGTGTAGATATGATAGAGCCCAATAGGCTCAGGAACCTGTACACCTGTTGATTGACGGTTGAGAGGGGGGCCAAAGAGCCAGAGCTCAACCCCCGCAAGCACAACTAGGTGGGTGAGTAGGTGAGTACACACTAGTGGGGTGCTGGTGACAGCACGCTGCATACGTAATCCTGGGTACCGGGGTTCGATTCCCGGCGCCGGCAAGAAACAAAATGGGCATTGTTTCTTTCACCCTGATGCCCCTGTTACCTCGCAGTAAATAGGTACCTGGGAGTTAGACAGCTGTTACGGGCTGCTTCCTGGGGGGTATGTGTGTGAAAAAAATTATTAACAGTTGATTGATTGACAGTTGAGAGGCGGGCCGAAAGAGCAGAGCTCAACCCCCACAAGCACAACTAGGTGAATACAGATACTGGCGCTGTGCTCAAACAGTAAAAAGATATCATTACAGGCAATACGTTTCTTGAATTTAGTATGTTAATTTAGAAATTAACAGGGATGGTAAATTGTTGGCACTGCGCTGGTAAAGGCCGAGGACGCGAACCACTTGCTAAGACGCAATCAGTGCCAACTTAGATTTACAGAAACCTGCAACAATGAATATCTTCCAGGCAGCAATATGCCAATTAAATGAGAAATACATTAATAACCTCTTGGGCATTAAGCAGGATTAACATGCAAATTACCTGCTTGTCACAGGATGTCTGTCGAGGCACACGCTTCTTGTGTGAGGCACACGCTTCACTATCACTTCTTGCCACATCCTGTTATTGGTTGGTCTTTGTAAATGCACATTAATGACACTATGTAAAAGACACATCGAACACTTTACGTAGAGCATACGTAAATCTGTATATCTATGTATTTACGTATGTAGGTTAGCTTAGCATTTTAAAAGCACCGAATCACCTTCTGTGGTTGATTGTTCAATAAACCCTTGAACTATATGTTTAACACATCTCTAACCCTGTCCATGGAGGACAGAAGAAAATGTATATATGCTGATTAGTATTGTAAATGTGTGACCACGTCTGTGGTAGAAAAAAAAACTGGTTGGTAGTTCCTGTATGACCTAAATTTGCTGTTACCTGTCGAATATTTTGAAGCAACCAGTCTATTATACCACTGCTAGTATTTTGGCACGACCACACTATTTTAAACAACTGCCCAGGGACTCTACAACAATGGTTCTACTATTGAAATTATTCGTACCTGAATCTTACCTGCAGAGGGTTCTGGGAGCTGTTCTTCTCCCTCAGCGCAGCCTGGGGGTTAGGCTTAACTTGTTGAACCTAGCTCTCCAGCTCTCACAGGTTCGCATGTTCACTACAGCCTGGTTAGTCCGATACTTCAAGATAACACTGGACATTTTCCGCAAGCTGACTTCCACTTTTGTTCCGGCAATATTTCTTATACCTGCTGGGAGGCTACTGAACAACTGTGCACCCCTGATGTTCATACAGTGTTCTCTGATTATGCCTATGGCACCTCTACTCTTCACTGGGTGTATTCTGCTCCCCACCACCACTGGCAACACCCTCTCGCCTTTCCCCCCCCCCCCCACCACCACTGGGAACACCCTCTCGCCCCCACCACCACCACTGGGACCGACAAGGATGAGAGGAGGGGATGAACCAGCCTTGCTTGATCTGATATTTACCCTAAATGAGTCGGATATAAGGGAAGTTAAGTTGGAAGCCCCACTGGGAATGAGTGATCATAGTGTATTGAGCTTTGAGTACCTGGTTGAGCTAGGAATTATCACCCCCAAAAAAGAACTGGGAACCAAAGGGCTGGCGTACAGAAAGGGAAACTATGAGGAGATGAATAAATTCCTATGGGATATACATTGGGACACAGAACTCGGAACCAAGTCCGTACAAGACATGATGGACTATGTCACCCAAAAATGTCAGGAGGCTGTAAGCAGGTTTGTCCCAGCCCAACAGGAAAAAACAGAGAAGCAAAGGAAGAATCCGTGGTTTAATAGGGAATGTATGAAAGCAAAGGAGCTGAACAAAAGGGCATGGAGGAACTTCCGTAATAACAGAACACCAGAAAGTAGAGAGAGATACCAGAGAACCAGGAACGAGTATGTCAGTGTGAGAAGAGCAGCTGAGAAAAGGTATGAAAATGATATAGCTAATAAAGCCAAGACTGAACCAAAGCTACTACACAGTCACATCAGGAGGAAGACAACAGTGAAGGAACAGGTGATTAAACTTAGGGTGGGCGAGGACAGGTACACAGAGAATGACAAAGAGGTGTGTGAAGAACTCAACAAAAGGTTCCAGGAGGTCTTTACAATAGAACAGGGAGATATCACGGCGCTGGGAGAGGTGGCAGCAAACCAGGTGACCTTGGATAGGTTCGAAATTACAAGAGATGAGGTCAAAAAGCACCTATTGGAGCTGGATGTGAGAAAAGCTGTTGGGCCGGATGGAATCTCGCCATGGGTATTGAAAGAGTGTGCAGGAGCACTTTGCTTAC
The DNA here is from genome assembly GCA_020271785.1 of Procambarus virginalis. Taxonomy (NCBI): domain Eukaryota; kingdom Metazoa; phylum Arthropoda; class Malacostraca; order Decapoda; family Cambaridae; genus Procambarus; species Procambarus virginalis. The sequence continues at coordinate 2,326,615 of WNGS01164858.1, read as the reverse complement.
CACTCTCCATAGTGTATAGTAAGTCACTGGAAACGGGGGACCTACCAGAAATATGGAAGACTGCTAATGTAGTACCAATATACAAAAAGGGTGACAGACAAGAGGCACTGAACTACAGGCCAGTGTCCTTAACTTGTATACCATGCAAGGTGATGGAGAAGATTGTGAGAAAAAACCTAGTAACACATCTGGAGAGAAGAGACTTCGTGACAACCCATCAACATGGGTTCAGGGAGGGTAAATCTTGCCTTACAGGCTTGATAGAATTCTACGATCAGGTGACAAGAATTAAGCAAGAAAGAGAAGGGTGGGCGGACTGCATTTTTTTGGACTGTCGGAAAGCCTTTGACACAGTACCCCATAAAAGGTTGATGCATAAGCTGGAGAAACAGGCAGGAGTAACAGGTAGGGCGCTCCAGTGGATAAGGGAGTACCTAAGCAATAGGAAGCAGAGAGTTACAGTGAGGGGTGAGACCTCAGACTGGCGTGAAGTCACCAGTGGAGTCCCACAGGGCTCTGTACTTGGACCTATCCTGTTTCTGATATACGTAAATGATCTCCCAGAGGGTATAGACTCATTCCTCTCAATGTTTGCTGACGACGCCAAAATTATGAGAAGGATTAAGACAGAGGAGGACAGCTTGAGACTTCAAGAAGACCTGGACAAGCTGCAGGAATGGTCGAACAAATGGCTGTTAGAGTTTAACCCAAGCAAATGTAATGTAATGAAGATAGGGGTAGGAAGCAGGAGACCAGATACAAGGTATCATTTGGGAGATGAAATACTTCAAGAGTCAGAGAGAGAGAAAGACCTGGGGGTTGATATCACGCCAGACCTGTCCCCTGAAGCTCATATCAAGAGGATAACATCAGCAGCATATGCCAGGTTGGCTAACATAAGAACGGCCTTTAGAAACTTGTGTAAGGAATCTTTCAGAACATTATATACCACATATGTCAGACCAATCCTGGAGTATGCGGCTCCAGCATGGAGTCCCTATCTAGTCAAGCATAAGACTAAACTGGAAAAGGTTCAAAGGTTTGCCACCAGACTAGTACCCGAGCTGAGAGGTATGAGCTACGAGGAGCGACTGCAGGAATTAAACCTCACTTCGTTGGAAGACAGAAGAGTTAGGGGGGACATGATCACCACATTCAAGATTCTCAGGGGAATCGACAGGGTTGATAAAGACAGGCTGTTTAACACAAGGGGCACACGCACTAGGGGACACAGGTGGAAACTGAGTGCCCAAATGAGCCACAGAGATATTAGAAAGAACTTTTTTAGTGTCAGAGTGGTTGACAAATGGAATGCATTAGGAAGCGATGTGGTGGAGGCTGACTCCATACACAGTTTCAAGTGTAGATATGATAGAGCCCATTAGGCTCAGGAAACTGTACACCTGTTGATTGACGGTTGAGAGGCGGGACCAAAGAGCCAGAGCTCAACCCCCGCAAGCACAACTAGGTGAGTACAACTAGGTGAGTACTGGCAACACCCTCTCGCCCCCACCACCGGGAACACACTCACCACCACCACTGGCAACACCCTCTCGCCCCCCACCACCGGGAACACACTCACCACCACCACTGGCAACACCCTCTCGCCCCCCACCACCGGGAACACACTCACCACCACCACTGGCAACACCCTCTCGCCCCCCCCACCGGGAACACACTCACCACCACCACTGGCAACACCCTCTCGCCCCCCACCACCGGGAACACACTCACCACCACCACTGGGACGAGGGGGACCTTCACCTGGCTCTCCTGCCACATACTCCAAAGGTCAAGTGTGGTAATGAGAGCTCATCACCAGCCTTGCGTGAACACCACCGGCCTCACTACCACTATTCCCTCCAGCCAGGCAACTGTAGGTCGAGGGCTCCTGCACCCTTTTTCTTCCCGCTCTTTCCTTACCTTTTCAATATATAAAATCATTAGTATATACATGTATACTATATGAAGGATGTGTCTATATATCTGACCAGCTAGAGGCCACGCAGACGCCTAGGGAGTAACCTCATCTAAATTGCCAGAGTGAATGGTCTGAGGTACGGGGTGGACATAGGCTGGTCAGGGTCAACAAAATTCAAAGGCAACACAGCGTGGCAGGTTCACAGACCCCCACGACGATTTTTGGGACACCGGGTAACTACCTGTTACACATACGC
>WNGS01164858.1:2297358-2324338 GCA_020271785.1 Procambarus virginalis | reverse complement strand
ACCCCTTCAGTAGCCCATGTACTGCTTCTCTATCCTTGCCATTCCAATTCTTGCCTGTTGGATCCTCCTGTTCTTTGATGCCTACAACTACCACTGATCTCTTTCTCTCCAGCAGTTGAGTGGTGCACCTGCTGCTTCTGTGAGGTAGCAGCTTGCATGGCTACCTCCCTCACTGTGGCCATTGCTTCTGAGCTCTTTTCAATATGTCTGCAAATGTGTCAGGTACAGAGGGCATTTCCTTCCAATGTGCCATTCTCACCTTCCCTTTGGATGATAATCTGATGCTGGGTCTCTTTATTTTTCGCTGTGAGAGATTTGATCTCCTCCCTTTGATTGATTTGATGTGTGTGTGTGTGGTGTGTGGTGTGTGTGTGTGTGTGTGTGTGTGTGTGTGTGTGTGTGTGTACTCACCTAGTTGTACTCACCTAGTTGTGCTTGCGGGGGTTGAGCTCTGGCTCTTTGGTCCCGCCTCTCAACCGTCAATCAACAGGTGTACAGTTTCCTGAGCCTAATGGGCTCTATCATATCTACATTTGAAACTGTGTATGGAGTCAGCCTCCACCACATCGCTTCCTAATGCATTCCATTTGTCAACCACTCTGACACTAAAAAAGTTCTTTCTAATATCTCTGTGGCTCATTTGGGCACTCAGCTTCCACCTGTGTCCCCTAGTGCGTGTGCCCCTTGTGTTAAACAGCCTGTCTTTATCAACCCTGTCGATTCCCCTGAGAATCTTGAATGTGGTGATCATGTCCCCCCTAACTCTTCTGTCTTCCACGAAGTGAGGTTTAATTCCTGCAGTCGCTCCTCGTAGCTCATACCTCTCAGCTCGGGTACTAGTCTGGTGGCAAACCTTTGAACCTTTTCCAGTTTAGTCTTATGCTTGACTAGATAGGGACTCCATGCTGGAGCCGCATACTCCAGGATTGGTCTGACATATGTGGTATATAATGTTCTGAAAGATTCCTTACACAAGTTTCTAAAGGCCGTTCTTATGTTAGCCAACCTGGCATATGCTGCTGATGTTATCCTCTTGATATGAGCTTCAGGGGACAGGTCTGGCGTGATATCAACCAGGGACAGGTCTGGCGTGATGTGTGTGTGTGTGTGTGTGTGTGTGTGTGTGTGTGTGTGTGTGTGTGTGTGTGTGTGTGTGTGTGTGTGTGTGTGTGTGTGTGTCCCGTGTCCGTCCGTCCGTCCGTCCTTGAATACAGAAACCAGAGATGTCAAATCGTCTAGGTCCACGTCACCTCTACCTATACCCCTAAATACAAAACTAATCGCTGACTTTTATTTATACCGAGCAGACGCCTCCCCACCCCCCCCAACCTTTCCCTCTATCTCTACGTCAGTAGTTACGTTAAAGAAGACCCAGCCTTCCCAGCCTTGTTTACTCCAGTCATACACCCTTGGCCTCATTCTCCAGTCATACACCCTTGGCCTCATTCTCCAGTCATACACCCTTGGCCTCATTCTCCAGTCATACACCCTTTGCCTCATTCTCCAGTCACAATTATGTGCTTCTGTAACCCTTTCCACTACCGCCCACAAGATGGGTATGGGGTGCATAATAAATGAACTAAACTAAACTAACACCCTTGGCCTCATTCTCCAGTCATACACCCTTGACATCATACTCCAGTCATACACCCTTGGGTCAAGGCATCAATTATTTAATAAACTACAAGCTCCTGGACCATATTCGGGCTAACGAACTATATTTTCCTCTTGAATATGATTCAAATTACATAAAACTAAGACAATTCGACATGGTAGCTGAAACGAACATTAAAATATAATGATTAATATAATACAATATATATTTGTATACAAAATATAATGATTAAATCGGTGACGGCGTAACAGTCCTAACATAACAGCTGGCCCTCTACCTGTAACGTTAATTGTTACTGAAACACAAATAAAAAAGACATGTAACGTAACACACGACAGGGAGCGTGCAGGAACACCGGAAGATGTGACGAGGGAAACAGATAGTTCCCCTCGGGGTAGGAAAGGGGAAATTGTGTCTTGAAAAAGTACATTACTTGTCAATGAAAAATATCATCACTACCCTGTTTGCTACTTGCCAAGGGTAGATAACGCATCACCCCACAGAAAACGGGGGAAAGACAGGACGCGAAGGGTAAACACATTAAAAATATAACACCTGTTCAATCACCATATCTTACACTCGCTACAGTTATTTCACACAAGGGAACCCACAGTTTTATAGGTCACAATGCACCTCTTTAACTTTCATAATGTTGTTGTTGTTGTTGTTTAAGATTCGCTACCTGGAACAAAATGTTCCAAGTAGTTTCCAAGTTTTTCCAAGTAGTTTCTCAATTATATTCAACTTAACACAGTCACGAGGGTAGAGCTGGAGTGACGTTAACACTTGGGTCGTTACTCTTAACACAGGCAGCAGTCCCAGGTAAGTCCCAGTCCTATCAAATATTTTCTCTGTCTTCACAAAGTGCTTCCGCGCCACCAACCGTTATATATTGACTAGAAATACGCTTAAACAAATACCAAACATCACTTGTCAATTACAACATCATGATCCGTCATGTATCAAAACCCATACTTGTTAAAGTACCACCCCAGCCAATAGAGGTATTCAGTTCACATACCACATTCTTCAGCGGAGTGGCGTGTGCTCACTTGGGTCAAGCCGCACCCTTACCTGTAAATATATAACAAACGTTATCAATTAACGAGGTATGCAACAGTTAAAACTAAACAAAGCAAAACGTAGTCAAGAAAGGTTAGACATGTTAGAGGGGCACCATCATAATAGTGATCATTATACCACAATGTGCACCAGTTGTAGGGGACCTCTGCTGCTTTGCACCGTACTGCTCAACGGTTTCTACTGAATGGTCTAATTAGATTCAAAGTAGGTTTTTCCTTCGGAAACAAGAGGGATTGATACGCGTTTCTCAAGCGCTCATGGAAACTACCTTTCTACAGTTAAGCACTGACCTCAATCATATCTACCTAATAAATATTTAGCTATAATGTTTTATCTTGTAACACCCTGTGCTATGTGACATATAAACAGTCTTGGTGTACAGGCGATGAGTCACAATAACGTGGCTGAAGAATGTTGACCAGACCACACACTGGAAGGTGAAGGGACGACGACGTTTCGGTCCGCCCTGGACCATTCTCAAGTCGATTAGACTTGAGAATGGTCTAGGACGGTCTGAAACGTCGTCGTCCCTTCACCTTCTAGTGTGTGGTCTGGTCAACAGTCTTGGTGTATTTACATCAGCAATTCAACACTATTTTAGGTCCATTTCTTTACTGATATGAGAGACTGATGATGACGCCAGTAAGACCATGGAATATAACCTTCTACTGAGCATTATATTCAACAACTTGCCACACATTAATTAGGAAACATAGTTTATAAATGCCGCATATTGTATGCACGGAATTTATTAAATTGAAGGGGTACATAATGCCCACAAAATGATGCACTGGCACCGGTGGCTGCCCCCTACTAAGCAGCGCCACCAACACCCTACGAGCAAGATACTTGCTTCACTGGAATGTGATCGATGTGTTTGTCACAAGCAATAAGTAGCGAGCGACTGCAGTCAGTCACGAGGGTAGAGCTGGAGTGACCTTAACACTGGGGTCGTTACTCTCAACACAGGCAGCAGTCCCTGGTAACTTGTTAAGGTTACCATTCGTATTCTGATATAGGAATGCGTTGAGGAGGGCACTAGGTGATGACGACGACCGCCTGAAGTCTGCCTCGTCTACAACGGCAACCACTGTACTTTAGGTCATGACGGGGTCAACACACACCTGATTCGGCAACACTGGCGAGACACCATAGCTGGTGCCATGTTCGTGGACTCCACATGGAAACAAACGTTAAATCGTCTTCAGGGAGACGTGGATGAGGGACGAAGATTAGTGACGGCAGTGTGGTCAGAGAACTGCGGAAATATATGAAAATAGCTTTAAAGCATGTACATTGGTTCAAATATTCTCAAGAGGCGTAGAAATCACCCCCATACAAATGACTGTAAAAGCAGTAACACCGCAAGTAGCAGCATCACCACTGATCTGTGTGGTAGACGGATGATTGTCTAAATAGACGATAATGATACAAGGCATAAAATACGCCATAAACGGAAGTTTACACAAGGGAACTTGTGTAAACTTTCCCATACTATGTTCTAGTATGGGAAATTGGATCAAGAGAATGTGGTGTGAGGGTTAAGAAGAATAACATTTGAGAGATGACCTGTTCACTCTTCAGCTTCCAGGAGCCGGAGAAAGTGTTGCTTGACGACAGTAATCTGGAAAGCCTGGCCGGAGCTTGGGTTAAATCTGGCCAAGAATTCTTTACAGATGAGCAAGAGGAGATGAGTGGAGCCGGCGCGCTATTGTAGCACATATTGCGCACGCCTTCAACATAAAGCTATTTTATTTATTTATAATTTACCAGTGAGCTGGAAGTTTTTTAACATAGAAGAAAAATTATTCGATTTACAGAACTGTGGAATACAATGTCCATACTTGTGAACTGGGTTAAAATGACATAATTGCCATCATCTTCTTAGTTAACAAGACCTTAAATGCTGCAAGACATGTACAAATCTGAATTGCAACTCCAGCAATAAATCCCCGTTTATGTCATTTAAAAAAAGAATACACTTCTCTTAAAAATATAATATTAAACCATTTAACTAAAATTAAAATAACTTAACATGTGGGACATTAAAAATGTAGTCTTCATGCCTAATTTTTTAAGCATGATTACATTTTTATTACATAAAAATATATATATATAATGTCTTATTATATCAGTAAGACTCGCTAAAGCCGATCACAGTCTAGTGGTTATCCTTGTGTCACTACGGAAAATCACCGACCTTAACCAAAAACTACTCAAAAAATTGCATTAAAGTTCTCGTGCTGTCGTCAAGTGAGGATAAAAGTGGCCGATTCATCGATCCACGAGGCCAGCGAGCACAGTGGAGCCCAAACCTCCGCCAGCAAGCTTCACTTTCTTACCTCCTGCACCTCGGACCTGCTCAACCTCCACGTTCCGGTCTCCACGGTCGTCTGGAACAACCATCCACCATGGGACCATGCAGCGCAGGAAGAACCTTCAGCACCAAACCCTTGTGTGGCAGACTATACCATGCCACGACAGTACAGTGGCCAACCACCTGCCCTGGTTCCCATGGATGCTCAGATCTCGCCTCCCCCTTCCCTCATCATCAGAAAATGACATCTTTTCCAAAGTCTCCCCTCCTACCCATAGTACAAGAGTTTTATACCATGCCTTACCCAATGTTTGATGGGCCTATTCCTCTTATACCCATACCTTATTCCCATTCCCCTTATGCTTGATTGCCCCTTTACTCCCTCGACCCCTTACATGTGTATTTAAACCCAATTATATCTCGTGTTTTCATTCTTACATGAAGATTTTTGAAGATTTCTGGAAAGGAACGTTATACCATAAATCCTTCAATAATTACTAATTTCTTTACCATGAATTTTATTATATATATATTATTATATATATAATATATATATATATATATATATATATATATATATATATATAATATATATATATGCGCGAACAAGCCTGAATGGTCCCAGGACTATATGCAACTGAAAACTCACATCCCAGAAGTGTGTGAGCATCTTGGCAGTATGGGTTCGAGTCACTTCTGGGGTGAGAGTTTTCATTATATATATATATATATATATATATATATATTATATATATATATATATATATATATTATATATGTCGTACCTAGTAGCCAGAACACGCTTCTCGGCCTACTATGCAAGGCCCGATTGCCTAATAAGCCAAATTTTCCTAAATTAATATATTTTCTCTAATTTTTTCTCATGAAATTATAAAGCTACCCATTTCATTATATATAAGGTCAATTTTTTTTTTGGAGTTAAAATTAACGTAGATATGTGACCGAACCTAACCAACCCTACTAACCTAACCTAACCTATTTTTATAGGTTGGTTAGGTTAGGTTGCCGAAAAGTTAGGTTAGGTAGGTTAGGTTAGGTAGGTTAGGTATTCGAAAAACAATTAGTTCATGAAAACTTGGCTTTTTAGGCAAATCGGGCCTTGCATAGTGGGCTGAGAAGTGCGTTCTGGCTACTAGGTACGACATATATTATATATATATATATATATATATATATATATTATATATATATATATATTATATATATATAATTAGTATATTTTGGTAGCAGTCTTTCCTGTAGACATATATTATTAAATATGACCGAAAAAGTAAGATTATAATTCTAACACGAATTTTCTCAATATTTCTTATATTCTTTTTCACTGTTGATGGTAACTGAAAAATCAATTCTCCAAAGTTCATTTTATTTCTAGTCTGACGCGACACTTGAGTGCGTTTTGTAAAACTTATTACATTTTCAAAGACTTTAGTTTACACATACCACAACTATGAACTGAACAGCTTTGGCTCTTTATACCTGCATTTGGGTGAGGTAATGTTACAATAGTTTTGGATGAGGTGGTGAAACTTTCACAAAACACAGAACACGAAACAATGGGTATAAGCTAAAGGGAAGAATAGATCGAACTGCAGACGGCCTATTGGCCCAATTTCTTGATGCTTCTATATTGGAGCGGAGTCTTGAAGTGGGTAGAATATATTGTGCGTTAATTGGCTGTTGATTGCTGGTGTTGACTTCTTAATGTTAGTGCCTCGCAGATATCAAGCCGCCTGCTATCGCTGTATCTATCGATGATTTCCGTGTTTTTTGTTAAGACTTCTCTGGTGATGGTCTGGTTGTGGAAGAGATTATATATGTTCCTTGATAGAGCCCTGTTGCTTATGCATCGTTAATCGCCTGGAAAGAGATGTTGTTGTCTTGCCTATATACTGAGTTCTTTGAGGCTTACAGTCCCCAAGTGGGCATTTGAAGGCATAGACGACATTGGTCTCTTTCAAAGTTCTGCTTTGTGTCCGGAGTTTCTCATGAGTAGGTTGGCAGTTTTCTTGGTTTTATAGTAAATCGTCAATTGTATCTTCTGATTTTGTCTGTAGGATAACGTTTCTATTAACAATATCTTTCAGGACCCCTTCCTCCGTTTTATGGCTGTGGAAAAGAAGTTCCTGTAAAATAGTCTAATAGGGGGTACAGGTGTTGTGTTAGTTGTCTCTTCAGAGGTTGCATGGCGTTTCACCTTCCTTCTTATGATGTCTTCAACGAAACCATTGGAGAAGCCATTGTTGCCTAGGACCTGCCTTATCCTATAGAGTTCTTCATCGACTTGCTTCCATCCTGAGCTGTGGCTGAGAGCACGGTCGACATAAGCGTTAACAACACTCCTCTTGTACCTGTCTGGGCAGTCACTGTTGGCATTGAGGCACATTCCTATGTTTGTTTCCTTAGTGTAGACTGCAGTGTGGAAACCTCCGCTCCTTTCCATGACTTACATCTAGAAAGGGTAGTTTCCCATCCTTCTCCATCTCGTAAGTGAAACGCAACACGGAATTCTGCTCAAATGCTTCCTTCAGCACTTGCTGATGTCTGACATCGGGTACCTGTGTAAAAATGTCAACATACCTGCAGTATATGGCCGGTTTCAAGTTCATATTGACTAAGACCTTTTGTTCGATGGTACCCATGTAGAAGTTCGCAAACAGGACACCTAGGGGAGAACCCATGGCGACCCCATCTGCTTCTTATACATGTGTCCATCCAGGCTCAAGAAGGGCGCCTCTTTAGTACAAGCTTGGAGTAGTTTCCTTAAAATACTTTCTGGTATGTCAAGAGGAGTAAAGTCCGGATCACGATACACACTGTCCGCTATCATCCCGATTGTTTCATCCACAGGTACGTTGGTAAACAGTGATTCTACGTCCAACGAGGCTCTTATCCCTGTGGCCTGTGTTCCCCTCAGTAAGTCAACAAATTCCTTTGGAGACTTCAGGCTGAAGGTGCAAGGGACATAAGGAGTCAGCAGGCCGTTGAGTCGCTTCACCAGTCTGTACGTGGGTGTGGGTATCTGGCTGATGATTGGCCGAAGTGGGTTTCCAGGCTTGTGTGTCTTGACATTTCCATACGCATATCCAGGCTTATATTCCCCAATAATCTTTGGCAGTTGGAGTCCGGATTTCTTGGCGTTCACAGTTTCGATCAATTTGTTGACCTTTGCCTTCAATTCGGCTGTAGTGTCCTTCGTTACCCTTTGGAATTTAGTTTGGTCAGAGAGAATGAGGTTCATTTTCGCCAGATATTCGTCTATTTTAAGAATGACGTATATTGGCGACTTGTCACCTCTTCTGACGACTATCTCCTTGTTCTCACGAAGGCTCTTAGCTGCCGCTTTGAGCTCAGGGGACAGTATGGTGCTTCTGTAGTTGCCTCGATTCTTTCCTCCTTCCGCAATAAGTTCTGCTTGTAAGGTGTCTTTGGTGGTGACCTTCTTTTGTGTCTCGAGGTCGAATATGTCGTCCAACAGGATCTCCAACTCCACTTTCCGGGCCTCTCACTTGCTCGACATACGTGACATAACGTGTCATGTCTGGACATAACGTTATGTCCAGGACATAACGTTGTCACGTTATGAGCCTCGTTGGACGTAGAATCACTGTTTACCAACGTACCTGTGGATGAAACAATCGGGATGATAGCGGACAGAGTGTATCGTGATCCGGCCTGTACTCCTCTTGACATACCAGAAAACATTCTAAGGAAACTACTCCAAGCTTGTACTAAAGAGGCGCCCTTCTTGAGCCCGATGGACACATGTATAAGCAAGCAGATGGGGTCGCCATGGGTTCTCCCCTAGGTGTCCTGTTTGCGAACTTCTACATGGGTACCATCGAACAAAAGGTCTTAGTCATTATGAACTTGAAACCGGCCATATACTGCAGGTATGTTGACATTTTTACACAGGTACCCGATGTCAGACATCTACAAGTGCTGAAGGAAGCATTTGAGCAGAATTCCGTGTTGCGTTTCACTTACGAGATGGAGAAGGATGGGAAACTACCCTTTCTAGATGTAACAGTGAATGAATGAATGAATGATATACAGGAGAAGATGCCCATTGGGGCGAGCCTTGAAGTGGGGACAGCTGAAGAGAAGTCGGTGAGAGGAAATGCTGAAGTTGAAGAAAAAAGTGCCAGGGCTAGACCCAGCTGCTTGTCCGAGTGTAGATGCTGTATCAATCCATATCTGGCTAGGCTGGGAGACGGGTCTGGAAGGCGGCAGTGGAGGTTTTCTTTCCTCTTGGTGTGTGGAGTGTGTCTACGTCGGGTACCACCATCTCAAAACGAGCAGAATTAGGTCCCCATCCCCCTAAAGAGGGGGAAGAGAGCGGCTGCTCTCAGTTGGTTTCTTCTTAGAATCTTCTATTTTTTCTTACTTCTAGTAGTCATTTGATGTTCCTTGTACTGGGGGTAGTCAGGTGGGAAGAGATCCTTAAACAATGTTGCTTCATCGCACTGCGAGAAGATTTCTTCTTTCGATACATTCCAAAATTGTTGGTTTGGGTTGTTCAGCACGGCTTCTGCAAACTTCACATTGTAGAATTTACTGGTGAGGCGCCTGTATTCAGGAGATCCATAAATCTGCTTTTCACGTTCCTCGTAGAGTTGGTTGATTATTGGAGATTGCACTGGTAATGAGTATGGTGAGTGTGCTGCAGTGGTCTCTGGTGCTGGGGGTGATGTTTGTGTTTCAATTTCAACATAGGCGTTCGAGTCGTCATCAGAAGACGTGGTATCAGAAGCCACGATATCAGATGTAGTTGCTGGTGTATCTGGAGTTGCTGGTGTATCTGGAGTTGTAGGGTCCAGGTTGACAGGCGTCTCTGGAACAGGGTCGGGCTCTGGTGGAGAGGAGCCAGCAATAAACATGGCCTCTGGAATTACGAACGTGGGAAGATTGTTTGCCTTGTATAGTTCATTTAGTATTCTGTACCGTTGTCTGAGATCACCTCCTGAGAGTTCAGTAGCGAAGTGTATCAAAGCTGCTACAGTGCTGTCAGAGGTGGCTGGAGGCGGTGTGAGTGAGGATTGGTGCAGAGGTGTCGTCTGATGCTGTGATTGGCTGGCACGGGAGTTGCTGGTCCAGTAGTTGGGTTGCACGCCGCTCGCGGCGCCACTTGTCGGGAGAGTTGGGAAGGCATGTTCTTGAATATTAAATTCCTTCGTTTTTGGAGTAGAGTTTCTTGGTCTGGCTTCTGTCATTTGCTTGATTTCCTCTTGTCGCTTGGGGCAGTTTTGAGAGACGGCTGTGTGGTCACCGTCGCAGAGTAGACAACGTTTGGTGGCAGCTGTGCAGGTCTTGTGATGATGTTCCCCAGCACAGATGCTGCATTTTTGCTTCGGATTTGGGCACTTTTGTAAATAGTGGGTGTATTGATAACACCGAAAGCACTGACGCAGGTGGAAATATCGCTGCCTGGAGATCTGGTGGGGTGTGCAGGCCACTCCACAGCATCTGAGGCCGTTGTCGGCCGCGAGAGTAGCCTCTGCCGGAGTCTTGAGGGTGACCTTGAGGGTTGGCTTTCTGTTTACATCCTGCTGAATGAGGTGGGCCGATATGGCCGTGAGGGATCTGTTTTGGGTGTTTATGCTCTTCACAATCTCAGAAGCTGGTCGTTCAGCGATGATGTCACTCACTCTGTGAATGAATATAGTCCTTACTGCCAGGAACTGGTAGGGAGGCAGGAGTGTTAGGCCCTGTGCTTCGAGTGCAGTGGTCGTTGTCGTGGTGAATAGGCTTTCTAGTGCTGCTGCACTACTGAAAAGAATTTGGGGCCCATTCACGTCCAAAACGACGTCGATGGGTGCTACCCCAGAGGTTGATGATAGTAGATTCATTATCTCGATCTTGCTGTATGTGGTGTCGGTTCCTCGGAACCGCACCTTCACTCTGAACAGCATGTTCAGGAGGCTCTAATCGTTGCTGCCCTATATTTATCCACCCGGCAGTGCTGGGTGCAGGAGAGCCTGAACTAGAGGGTTGCACTTTCTTTAAGAGGTCTCCCGTCTCTTACCGGTATAATGCACCGGATCAGGGTGGGGTCTGACCTCCTAAAGCAAAGTACTCTGGATGTAACAGTCATGGAAAGGAGCGGAGGTTTCCACACTGCAGTCTACACTAAGGAAACAAACATAGGAATGTGCCTCAATGCCAACAGTGACTGCCTAGACAGGTACAAGAGGAGTGTTGTTAACGCTTATGTCGACCGTGCTCTCAGCCACAGCTCAGGATGGAAGCAAGTCGATTAAGAACTCTGTAGGATAAGGCAGGTCCTAGTCAACAACGGCTTCTCCAATGGTTTGGTTGAAGACATCATAAGAAGGAAGGTGAAACGCCATGCAACCTCTGAAGAGACAACACAACACCTGTACCCCCTATTAGACTATTTTACAGGAACTTCTTTTCCACAGCGAATAAAACGGAGGAAAAGGTCCTGAAAGATATTGTTAATAGAAACGTTATCCCTACAGACAAAAATCAGAAGATACAATTGACGATTTACCATAAAACCAAGAAAACTGCCAACCTACTCATGAGAAACTCTCCAGACACAAAGCAGAATGCTTTGAAAGAGACCAATGTCGTCTATGCCTTCAAATGCCCACTTGGGGACTTTAAGCCCCAAAGAACTCAGTATATAGGCAAGACAACAACATCTCTTTCCAGGCGATTAACGATGCATAAGCAAAAGGGCTCTATCAAGGAACATATAATCTCTTCCCACAACCAGACCATCACCAGAGAAGTCTTAACAAAAAACACGGAAATCATCGATAGATACAGCGATAGCAGGAGGCTTGATATCTGCGAGGCACTATACATTAAGAAGTCAACACCAGCAATCAACAGCCAATTAACGCACAATTATATTCTACCCACTTCAAGACTCCGCTCCAATATAGAAGCATCAAGAAATATGGGCCAATAGGCCATCTGCAGTTACAGATCTATTCTTCCCTTTAGCTTATACCCATTGTTTTGTGTTCTGTGTTTTGTTGAAAGTTTGTTTTCACCTCATCCAAAACTATTGTATTACATCACCTCGCCCAAATGCAGGTATAAAAGAGCCAAAGCTGTTCAGTTATAGTTGTGTATGTGTAAACTAAAGTCTTTGAAAACGTAATAAGTTTTACGAAACGCGCTCAAGTCCGCGTTAGACTAGAAATAAAAATGAACTTTAGAGAATTGATTTTTCAGTTACCATCAACAGTGAAAAAGAATATAAGAAATATTGAGAAAATTCGTGTTAGAATTATTAATCTTACTTTATCGGTCATATTTAATAATATATATTATATTTATATATGGAAATGTTCGTTTGTTCAAAATCGCTAATCTCCGAAAGTTCTTCACCGATTACTTTGAAATTTTCACACAACGTTCCATTCACAGCTAGCCGAGCAGGTTTTTATATACATACTATATAGATGTCACGTCTGTGACGGTAGACAAATAATGCTTTTTATGAAAAAACTGTTTATTCAGGTGTTTTTCATACGAGGGAAATGTTGACCAGACCACACACTAGAAGGAAGGACGACGACGTTTCGGTCCGTCCTGGACCATTCTCAAGTCGATTGTGATTAGGAATTATTGTTGTTGTTTCAGATTTAGCTACTCAGGACGAAGTGTCCATGTAGCACGGGCTATGGTGAGCCACTATTTGAGTTTGTTATACATGATAACTTTTTCCTGTGATATTTGGGTCTGAGTTTAAAATGAATGAGGGGATTTCTCCTTTTTTCCCTGCTTATTATCGCTTCTGTTTTAGTGCACGGTTTTAATCTTGTTTTATTTAACATTCTTGGTGGTGGATGTAGATGCAGAATGCTCACTAATGAGTCCCATTCTTCAACAGCTTTCTAATCATTGTAGTCGCAGTGGAATGTGCATCTAATGCAGCTGCTGTCGTTGGATTAATGTTGAATTTGATGAGATGCCTGAAGGAGACCTCTCCACAATACCAGACACAAACCGGGCCTCAGGGACAGGAATGCTACTGTGGACGGGACCTCCACACCTCAGCTCTCATTTGCTGAAATGCTTAAAAGAGCCCTGAAGCTAGGTCTGCAGTTAAGGAAGTTGCCATAAAAGTGGCTTCCTCCCNGGGGGGGGGGCACACCTGGGGCTCTCACTCTTAGGGGGGGGGCACACCTGGGGCTCTCACTCTTAGGGGGGGGCACACCTGGGGCTCTCACTCTTAGGGGGGGGGCACACCCGGGGCTCTCACTCTTAGGGGGGGGGCACACCTGGGGCTCTCACTCTTAGGGGGGGGGCACACCGGGGCTCTCACTCTTAGGGGGGGCACACCCGGGGCTCTCACTCTTAGGGGGGGGCCCACCCCGGGGCTCTCACTCTTAGGGGGGGGCACACCCGGGGCTCTCACTCTTAGGGGGGGGCACACCGGGGCTCTCACTCTTAGGGGGGGGGGCCACACCGGGGCTCTCACTCTTAGGGGGGGGGCACACCCGGGCTCTCACTCTTAGGGGGGCCACACCCGGGGCTCTCACTCTTAGGGGGGCCACACCCGGGGCTCTCACTCTTAGGGGGGCCACACCCGGGGCTCTCACTCTTAGGGGGGGGGGCACACCCGGGGCTCTCACTCTTAGGGGGGGGCACACCTGGGGCTCTCACTCTTAGGGGGGGGGCACACCTGGGGCTCTCACTCTTAGGGGGGGGCCACACCCGGGGCTCTCACTCTTAGGGGGGGGCCACACCCGGGGCTCTCACTCTTAGGGGGGGGGCCACACCCGGGCTCTCACTCTTAGGGGGGGGCACACCGGGGCTCTCACTCTTAGGGGGGGGGGGGGGGCACACCGGGGCTCTCACTCTTAGGGGGGGGCACACCCGGGGCTCTCACTCTTAGGGGGGGCACACCTGGGGCTCTCACTCTTAGGGGGGGGGCCACACCGGGGCTCTCACTCTTAGGGGGGGGCACACCCGGGGCTCTCACTCTTAGGGGGGGGGCACACCTGGGGCTCTCACTCTTAGGGGGGGGCACACCCGGGGCTCTCACTCTTAGGGGGGGGGCCACACCCGGGGCTCTCACTCTTAGGGGGGGGGCACACCTGGGGCTCTCACTCTTAGGGGGGGGCCCACACCCGGGGCTCTCACTCTTAGGGGGGGCCACACCCGGGGCTCTCACTCTTAGGGGGGGGCACACCTGGGGCTCTCACTCTTAGGGGGGGGCCCACACCGGGGCTCTCACTCTTAGGGGGGGGGCACACCCGGGGCTCTCACTCTTAGGGGGGGGCCACACCCGGGGCTCTCACTCTTAGGGGGGGCCACACCGGGGCTCTCACTCTTAGGGGGGGGGCACACCCGGGGCTCTCACTCTTAGGGGGGGCCACACCCGGGGCTCTCACTCTTAGGGGGGGGGGCACACCTGGGGCTCTCACTCTTAGGGGGGGGGCACACCCGGGGCTCTCACTCTTAGGGGGGGGCACACCTGGGGCTCTCACTCTTAGGGGGGGGGCACACCGGGGCTCTCACTCTTAGGGGGGGGGCACACCTGGGGCTCTCACTCTTAGGGGGGGCCACACCCGGGCTCTCACTCTTAGGGGGGGGGCACACCTGGGGCTCTCACTCTTAGGGGGGGGCACACCTGGGGCTCTCACTCTTAGGGGGGGGGGCACACCCGGGCTCTCACTCTTAGGGGGGGGCACACCTGGGGCTCTCACTCTTAGGGGGGGCCACACCGGGGCTCTCACTCTTAGGGGGGGGGCACACCCGGGGCTCTCACTCTTAGGGGGGGCCACACCCGGGGCTCTCACTCTTAGGGGGGGCCACACCCGGGGCTCTCACTCTTAGGGGGGGGGGCCACACCCGGGGCTCTCACTCTTAGGGGGGCCACACCGGGGCTCTCACTCTTAGGGGGGGCCACACCCGGGGCTCTCACTCTTAGGGGGGGCCACACCCGGGCTCTCACTCTTAGGGGGGGGCCACACCGGGGCTCTCACTCTTAGGGGGGGGCACACCTGGGGCTCTCACTCTTAGGGGGGGCCACACCCGGGGCTCTCACTCTTAGGGGGGGCCACACCCGGGGCTCTCACTCTTAGGGGGGGGGCACACCCGGGGCTCTCACTCTTAGGGGGGGGGCACACCTGGGGCTCTCACTCTTAGGGGGGGGGGCCACACCCGGGGCTCTCACTCTTAGGGGGGGGGCCACACCCGGGGCTCTCACTCTTAGGGGGGGGCACACTGGGGCTCTCACTCTTAGGGGGGGGGGCCACACCCGGGGCTCTCACTCTTAGGGGGGGCCACACCCGGGGCTCTCACTCTTAGGGGGGGGCCACACCCGGGCTCTCACTCTTAGGGGGGGGCACACCTGGGGCTCTCACTCTTAGGGGGGGGGCACACCCGGGGCTCTCACTCTTAGGGGGGCACACCCGGGGCTCTCACTCTTAGGGGGGGGCACACCCGGGGCTCTCACTCTTAGGGGGGGCCACACCCGGGGCTCTCACTCTTAGGGGGGGGCCACACCCGGGGCTCTCACTCTTAGGGGGGGGCCACACCCGGGGCTCTCACTCTTAGGGGGGGGCACACCCGGGGCTCTCACTCTTAGGGGGGGGCACACCTGGGGCTCTCACTCTTAGGGGGGGCCACACCTGGGGCTCTCACTCTTAGGGGGGGGGCCACACCCGGGGCTCTCACTCTTAGGGGGGGGGCACACCCGGGGCTCTCACTCTTAGGGGGGGGCACACCCGGGGCTCTCACTCTTAGGGAGGGGCAACACTCTCACTCTTATAGTAGTACTCTGCGAGCCCGGCTTGGGGCTAGGTTCGACTCGTGATAACTTGGTCCAACAGACTGTTGCTTGGAGCGGCCCGCCGACCCACATATCCACTACAGCCTGGCTGGTCCGACCCTTCTTGCAAAAACTTTACGTGGCTCCTCACATGGTGTTGAGCCACATCCAATCGTCCCTTCAGCCCTCCCCTCTAGTCCTCCCTCCCAGCCCTCCAGTCCTCCCTTCCAGCCCTTCCCTCAGCCCTCCAGCCCTTCCCTCAGCCCTCCAGCCCTTCCCTCAGCCCTCCAGCCCTCACCTCAGCCCTCACCTCAGCCCTCCAGCCCTCACCTCAGCCCTCCAGCCCTCACCTCAGCCCTCCAGCCCTCACCTCAGCCCTCCAGCCCTCACCTCAGCCCTCCACTCAGTGCCTCGTCTTCCGTCATGTTCCACTGCCTCTCCGTCACCCTTAACACAATAATTGTTTAATCTCTGGCCCACCTCTTCTATATTTAGAGTCACTTCCTTCCCCGCGCCGTCACTTACCTCTCCGTCTTCATCTACAGTCTCCCTCATTCACTCACCTCTTCCCGTCCTAACATCAACCTATCCTTCCCCTCGACAGCTTCCTGCCTTCCCCTTCCTGTGACCCTTCACTTGGGAAGTGTTCTCTTCGGTGAATGTTCTCCTCTATATTAGATATGGTACACTATGCAAAAATCTATACACGGTCAATTTTGATGTGACGACTTATCGACATTATCAATCTGTCCTCAGGGAGGACATCTGTTCAAGGGAATGGCGGTGCTGAGAACGACTACATAGTGTTATTATCTACTCTCTATTCTTGGGTCCTTGGTTAGTTTAAGGTACTTTAGGTTAAGATTTGATTGGGCTTCATTATGTTTGGTTACGATAATACGGTGTATGGTGTAGTGGTAAGACACTCGCCTGGTGTTCCGCGAGCGCTTTGTCATAGGTTCGTATCCTGGCCGGGGAGGATTTACTGGCGCAAATCCTTAACTGTAGCCTCTGTTTAACTCAACAGTAAAATGGGTACTTGGTTGTAACAACGATTCTTCGCGGCGGGGGTCGTATTCCAGGGACCTGCCCGAAACGCTACGCGTACTAGTGGCTGTACAAGAATGTAACTTTATTTTTTGAGATATATACAAAAGATAATGTGAAATATGGAATTAGAATAATATTTCAGTGTGCCCGAGAACTCCGTTTACAGAAAACGGAATTCTTCAAAGAAAACATTACTAGCATATACTTTTTATATTTTAAACCACCGTTTTATAATATATTAACGTTATAGCTTCAGAATAATCTCTGTTTAGAACAAAAGTTCACTTGCCAATTTACACGTAGACTACTACTGGAACGGTAATATGCTGTAAGACCATCAAAAATATCTAGACAGCTATCCAGTTGAGTGGTGTGGTTTCTCATGATAATAGGATTCGCTCTGAGAACGGTTTCCACATTACTGATAATCTTTCCTCCGAGTCTGTTACAAAACAGCTCAATGCTTGCTCAAGGTTATAGTCACTGATGAATTTATCAAGTTCATTGCTAAACTTGAGCAAAGCAAGTTTATCAGTGAAGATAAACTTGCTTGCTCATATTTTTATCCTTTGCAGCCGACACAAGGCTTGTTATGAGAGTAGAAACTACAGAGGACACACGGCTCGCCAACCCGTGGCTCGCAACCAATCTGCTGTGAATCAGGTGCTTCAGTGCCAGGGCCGCAGTTATCATGATGTTCATTGAAGATAAATTCCAGCTCCTACATTATAGTACAAACGAACAAGTCAAAACGAAAACCATATATAAAACGCAGTGAAACCATGCTACAAGAAGAAAGTAGAGTGAAAAACACCTGGGAGTAAACATGTCAAAACACCTTAACACAATAAAGTTGCTGTCACAAAAGCAAGAGAAAAGACAAACAAGAAGAAAAAACTTTCAAACACAAGCTGCGAAATCAGTGATGGTAAGTTACAGACACTAGTACTATCTAGGGCGAGATGCATAATAATTCACACCTTGAACATATTAAAAGGACTAGTTCCAAATCCGCACACTGAAATAATTCGCTACGACACCAGGAGGCACCGTAGAATGTGCAAAACATCCCCATTGAAACTACTCTTAATTGACAATACTAGAAACATTACGGTGTCTACAAACGTCTCAATATTCATGCTTAAATATGTTGGACAAGAGAATACTTGATAAATCCCTCTAAAGGGCACCCGATCAGTCGCACTGACCACACCGTTAACCAGAAGGCGCGGTCAACGCCGGACATCCCCAAACACTGATCCTCTGAACCACTTCAAGGTAATCGGATTACCGTTTGATCTGCTTCATGGATGGTCACACATTATATCCTTTTAGTTTTCACTTCTCTTTTAAGAATAACACTTGCCTTTAGCTCTTATTAAAGTGGGGGTTACCCACTCATAGTCTATATCTTCGAACGTCATCTTTATTTAAACCTACAGTTTTACTCACGGCTGGACGGTACAGCGACGTCGGTACAGCGACACTTCATGCAGGTCGGCGTTCAATCCCCGACCGTCCAAGTGGTTGGGCACCATTCCATCCAAAATCCTTATCCTGATCCCTTCCAAGTGCTATATATATAGTCTTAATGGCTTCATTGACACTTTCCCCTGATAATTCTCTTGCCTCTCTAAGTTGCTGTGGGTGTTGTGAGGCAGTACACGGGGGCGAGGGCGGCCCCAGGAGAGACTAGTTGTTGTGGAGGAGAATGGTTACCTCATCCCCCCCCCCCAAGTGAAGGTTCCTTCATCCCCCCCCCCCCAAGTGAAGGTTCCTTCATCCCCCCCCCCAAGTGAAGGTTCCTTCATCCCCCCCCCCCCAAGTGAAGGTTCCTTGGCAACACCCTCGCTCACCTCCCTTCATGCTCTCGTCTTTCGCCTCCTTCAAATTGACCTCACAGGCAATACTATTGCTTTCCTCTCATGTTTCTCTTTCCCCCTGACTTTGAACACATGTTGTTATTACTTGGTCTTCATATTCCCCCGCTACCCTCCACCTGCCGAGACCATCGGCACAGTGGGTCAAGAGTGAATATTTAATCGTCAAAACAAGTTAGTATGTGCAGCTTTGAGAGAGATTTCCGGCGATCCTTGAAAGGCCTCTTTAACAATTAATGTTACCTGGAATATTCTACAATTGTCCCTTCCAGTTAAGAATGGTGACATCTTAGAACTCCATCTTGGTAAAAAAAAATACATTACGTTCTTGTGCTCTTCGTCTCTTATTTCCACTTCGACTATTAAATACGTTACGTCTTCTAAATCCCCGCTCACTACTCTTCCTTGCGTAAACTTTTATTACTTGTTTCACTTTCGTCTAATTCTTGTTATCAAATTACCCTCCATCTCTGTCAGTTTCCTTTCCATTCCCTTGGACTGATCGACGTCTGATCCGATGGTCAAGGTAGCTGCCTGGACACAGGCTCTTCACTCCGTCCCCCAAATTCTGTCACTTGGTCATACTAAGCACTTTATCCTGATGAATATTTGTCTTTATCCATCCGCCCACTCCATCAGCGCCTTCATTACAGTTCCCTCTTGACCCTACCCCCATTGGGGGAAGCCTGATACTGCCAGTAAGCTGAGTGGACAGCACTTCGGATTCGTAGTCCTGAGGTTCCGGGTTCGATCCCGGTGGAGGCGTAGACAAATGGGCAAAATGCTTCTTTCACCCTGATGCCCCTGTTACCTAGCAGTAAATAGGTACCTGAGAGTTACACAGCTGCTACGGGCTGCTTCCTGGGGGGGACGGGAGTGTAACAAAAAGGAGGCCTGGTCGAGGACCGGGCCGCGGGGACGCTAAGCCCCGAAATCATCTCAATATAACGTGGGATACCATTGTCTTTTCTTCCAATGGTATCTGGTTTGCCCCAGCAAACCGAAATCCTCCCTCCACCTGCGCTATTTGCATGTCTTCCTGTGGACCTCAACCCTCGACAGTTTGGCACTTGGAATGGAAATTAGCACAATGGAAACTTTGGCACTTAGGAAATGGAAGAACAATTGGTATGAATGTTCTAATCTGTGTGTGTAATTACCTAAGTATTTTTATAGGACGAGAGCTATGCTCATGGTGTCCCGTCTTCCCAATGCTCTGTCAAATAACGCTTTGGGATCCATCTTCTCACTTGTTCCAGCCGTCTACGACTGTTTGCAAAATAAAATTTACTAATATTTTTTCGGCACCTTTGTTTCCTGAGCTTGAATCTGTGTCCTCCTGTTCTTGAAGTTGCTGCTTTTAGGAATTCTTTTCAACATTTCCTGTTAATCGATTCCTGTTATTTTGTTGTAAGTGATCATATCACCTCTATTTTTTAGCTTTGGCATATTTAACGCCTCTAGCCTCTCCTTGTAACTCTTGCTCTTCAGTGCCGGAAGCCTTTGCACCTATACCAGTTCATTTATGCGCTTCTTAAGACATGGGCACCATACAACTGCTGTATATTCCAATTTTGGTCTCATAAGTCATGAACAGTTTGTTGAATATTTCACCATCCATTTAATTAAAATCAAGTCTGAAGTTAGAAGGCGACGCGTACGCTCCTCTCACAGTGTTGTGTGTGTTCCTGTGATGACAGTACCACCCCTATCTTCTTGAGGTTATCTTGAGATGATTTCGGGGCTTGGCGTTCCCGCGGCCCGGTCCTCGACCAGGCCTCCTTTTTGTTACAAGCCCCCAGGAAGCAGCCCGTAGCAGCTGTCTAACTCCCAGGTACCTATTTACTGCTAGGTAACAGGGACATCAGGGTGAAAGAAACTTTTTGAATGGACTACGAATCCGAAGCGCTGTCCACTCAGCTGTCAGCCGCCCTAGATCTTGTTCTTTACCTGTTTTCTTTATTTTCTTTGCACATAATTTCTAAGTCGTGTGTGGTGTATTTTCTCCAATTTCACATTCCATAACATGGCATTTATTCACATTAAATTCCATTTGCCACCTGTCACTCAAACGCATTTATTTTATCTATCAGTTTAAAGGGCATGACAATAGTCTGCGTCTCCTATCTTCCCCAGTATCATATGCAAACATGTTCATATAATTCTGTATTCATTCTGGTAGATCGTTTATGAAGATGAACATTACTGGTGCAAAAACTGAACCCTGTGGTACTCCGCTAGTAACACTCCTCCAGTCAGATACATTGCCTCTGATTACTGCCCTCATCTGTCCGTTAGAAAATTTCTCATCCATGTCCGAGGTCCCCCCGTCACCCCTCCAGCATGTTCCAGTTTTAAAAAACCTCTTGTGTGGGGGTCTGCCAAAAGCCTTTTTTAGTTCCAGATAAACACAGTCAACCCAACCATCTCTTTCCTGTAGTACCTCTATGGCTATTTTAAAAATTAAGTAGATTTGTTACACTTGATCATCTTGTTCGAAAACCATACTGTCTGTCCGTTATGTCATTACTCACTACGCGTTCAACCCATTTGGCTTTAACTATATTTCCTAGTGTTTTGACTAGCACGCTTGTTAATGATACAGGTCTATAATTTAGAGGTTCCTATCGACTATCACTTTTATAGATCGGTACTATGTTTGCCTTTTTCTATATATTTGCTAAGATTCCTGTGCACAAGGATGTCTGGAATATTAATTGGAGCGGAATGTTCAGTTCAGTCGCACATTCCCTCAGCACCTAAGGTGAAACATATAAAACGGATGGACCTGATGGTCCATCCGCTTTATTTCTTCCTAACCCCAAGAGTATTTTTTTCACTTCGTCTTGAGATACGATATATATATGTGTGTGTGTATGTGTAGGGTGTGTGTGGTGTGCGTCCGTCCGTCCGTCTTTGAATACAGGAACCAGAGATGTCAAATCGTCTAGGTCCACGTCACCTCTACCTGTACCCCTAAATACAAAACTAATCGCTGACTTATTTATACCGAGTAGACGCCTTCCCCCCCCCCCCACCCAACCTTTCCCTCTGTGTCTACGCTAGTAGTTACGTTAAAGAAGACCCAGCCTTATGTACTCCAGTCATACACCCTCGGCCTCATTCTCCAGTCATACACCTTGGGTCAAGGCATCAATTATTTAATAAATTACAAGCTCCTGGACCATATTCGGGCTAACGAACTAAATTTTCATCTTGAATATGATTCGAATTACATAAAACTGTTTACACTATGAGACAATTCGACATGGAAGCTGAAACGAACATTAAAATATAATGATTAAATCGGTGACGGCGTAACACAGTCCTAACATAACAGCTGGCCCTCTACTCTCTACCTGTAACGTTGTTACTGAAACACTAATAAAAGACATGTAACGTAACACACGGCAGGGAGCGTGCAGGAACACCTAAAGATGTGACGAGGGAAACAGATTGTTCCTCTCGGGTAGGAAAGGGGAATTGTGTCTTGAAAAGTACATTACTTGTCAATGAAAAATATCATCACTACCTGTTTGCTACTTGCCAAGGGTAGATAACGCATCACCCCACAGAAACGGGGGAAAGACAGGACGGGAAGGGTAAACACATTAAAAATATAACACCTGTTCAATCACCATATCTTACACTCGCTCCAGTAATTTCACACAAGGGAACCCACAGTTTTATAGGTCACAATGTACCTCTTTAACTTTCATAATGTTGTTGCTGTTTAAGATTCGCAACCTGGAACAAAATGTTCCAAGTAGTTTCCAAGTTTTTCCAAGTAGTTTCTCAATCATATTCAAGTTAACACAGTCACGAGGGTAGAGCTGGAGTGACGTTAACACTTGGGTCGTTACTCTTAACACAGACAGCAGTCCCAGGTATATCTTGAGGTTATCTTGAGATGATTTCGGGGCTTTTTTTTTTTTTAGTGTCCCCGCGGCCCGGTCCTCGACCAGGCCTCCACCCCCAGGAAGCAGCCTGTGACAGCTGACTAAAACCCAAGTACCTATTTTACTGTTAGGTAACAGGGGCATAGGGTGAAAGAAACTCTGCCCATTGTTTCTCGCCGGTGCCTGGGATCGAACCCAGGACCACAGGAATACAAGTCCAGCGTGCTGTCCGCTCGGCCGACCAGCTCCGCAGTCCTATAGTCAGGTAAGTCCCAGTCCTATCAAATATTTTCTCCGTCTTCACAAAGTGCTTCCGCGCCACCAACCATTATATATCGACTAGAAATACGCTTAAACAAATACCAAACATCACTTGGCAATTACACATCATGATCCGTCATCTATCAAACCCATACTTGTTAAAGTACCACCCCAGCCAATAGAGGTATTCAGTTCACATACCACATTCTTCAGGGGAGTGGAGTGTGCTCACTTGGGTCAAGCCGCACCCTTACCTGTAAATATATAACAAACGTTATCAATTAACGAGGTATGCAACAGTTAACACTAAACAAAGCAAAACGTAGTCAAGAAAGGTTAGACATGTTAGAGGGGCACCATCATAATAGTGATCATTATACCACAATGTGCACCAGTTGTAGGGGACCTCTGCTGCTTTGCACTGTACTGCTCAACGGTTTCTACTGAATTGCCTAATTAGATTCAAAGTAGGTTTTTCCTTCGGAAACAAAGGAATTGATACGCGTTTCTCAAGCGCTCATGGAAACTATCTTTCTACAGATAAGCACTGACCTCACTCATATCTACCTAATAAATATTTAGCTATAATGTTTTATGTTGTAACACCCTGTGTTATGTGACATATAAACAGTCTTGTACAGGCGATGAGTCACAATAACGTGGCTGAAGAATGTTGACCAGACCACACACTAGAAGGTGAAGGGACGACGACGTTTCGGTCCGTCCTGGACCATTCTCAAGTCGATTAGACTTGAGAATGGCTTGAGAATGGTCCAGAACGGACCCAAACGTCGTCGTCCCTTCACCTTCTAGTGTGTGGTCTGGTCAACAGTCTTGGTGTATTTACATCAGCAATTCAACACTATTTTAGGTCCATTTCTTTACTGATATGAGAGACTGATGATGACGCCAGTAAGACCACGGAATATAACCTTCTACTGAGCATTATATTCAACAACTTGCCACACATTAATTAGGAAACAGTTTATAAATGCCGCATATTGTATGCACGACATTTACTAAATTGAAGGGGTACATATTGCCCACAAAATGATGCACTGGCACCGGTGGCTGCCCCCTACTAAGCAGCGCCACCAACACCCTACGAGCAAGATACTTGCTTCACTGGAATGTGATCGATGTGTTTGTCACAAGCAATAAGTAGCGAGCGACTGCAGTCAGTCACGAGGGTAGAGCTGGAGTGACCTTAACACTGGGGTCGTTACTCTCAACATAGGCAGCAGTCCCTGGTAACTTGTTAAGGTTACCATTCGTATTCTGATATAGGAATGCGTTGAGGAGGGCACTAGGTGATGACGACGACCGCCTGAAGTCTGCCTCGTCTACAACGGCAACCACTGTACTTTAGGTCATGACGGGGTCAACAAACACCTGATTCGGCAACACTGGCGAGACACCATAGCTGGTGCCATGTTCGTGGACTCCACATGGAAACAAACGTTAAATCGTCTTCAGGGAGACGTGGATGAGGGACGAAGATTAGTGACGGCAGTGTGGTCAGAGAACTGCGGAAATATATGAAAATAGCTTTAAAGCATGTACATTGGTTCAAATATTCTCAAGAGGCGTAGAAATCACCCCCATACAAATGACTGTAAAAGCAGTAACACCGCAAGTAGCAGCATCACCACTGATCTGTGTGGTAGACGGATGATTGTCTAAATAGACGATAATGATACAAGGCATAAAATACGCCATAAACGGAAGTTTACACAAGGGAACTTGTGTAAACTTTCCCATACTATGTTCTAGTATGGGAAATTGGATCAAGAGAATGTGGTGTGAGGGTTAAGAAGAATAACATTTGAGAGATGACCTGTTCACTCTTCAGCTTCCAGGAGCCGGAGAAAGTGTTGCTTGACGACAGTAATCTGGAAAGCCTGGCCGGAGCTTTGGGTTAAATCTGGCCAAGAATTCTTTACAGATGAGCAAGAGGAGATGAGTGGAGCCGGCGCGCTATTGTAGCACAATATTGCGCACGCCTTCAACATAAAGCTATTTTATTTATTTATAATTTTACCAGTGAGCTGGAAGTTTTTTAAACATAGAAGAAAATTATTCGATTTTACAGAACTGTGAATACAATGTCCATACTTGTGAACTGGGTTAAAATGACATAATTGCCCATCATCTTCTTAGTTAACAAGACCTTAAATGCTGCAAGACATGTACAAATCTGAATTGCAACTCCAGCAATAAATCCCCGTTTATGTCATTTAAAAAAGAATACACTTCTCTTAAAAATTATAATATTAAACCATTTAACTAAATTAAAATAACTTAACATGTGGGACATTAAAAATGTAGTCTTCATGCCTAATTTTTTAAGCATGATTACATTTTTATTACATAAAAATATATATTATATAATGTCTTATTATATCAGTAAGACTCGCTAAAGCCGATCACAGTCTAGTGGTTTATCCTTGTGTCACTACGGAAAATCACCGACCTTAACCAAAAACTACTCAAAAAATTGCATTAAAGTTCTCGTGCTGTCGTCAAGTGAGGATAAAAGTGGCCGATTCATCGATCCACGAGGCCAGCGAGCACAGTGGAGCCCAACCTCCGCCAGCAAGCTTCACTTTCTTACCTCCTGCACCTCGGACCTGCTCAACCTCCACGTTCCGGTCTCCACGGTCGTCTGGAACAACCATCCACCATGGGACCATGCAGCGCAGGAAGAACCTTCAGCACCAAACCCTTGTGTGGCAGACTATACCATGCCACGACAGTACAGTGGCCAACCACCTGCCCTGGTTCCCATGGATGCTCAGATCTCGCCTCCCCCTTCCCTCATCATCAGAAAATGACATCTTTTCCAAAGTCTCCCCTCCTACCCATAGTACAAGAGTTTTATACCATTGCCTTACCCAATGTTTGATGGGCCTATTCCTCTTATACCCATACCTTATTCCCATTCCCCTTATGCTTGATTGCCCCTTTACTCCCTCGACCCCTTACATGTGTATTTAAACCAAAATTATATCTCGTGTTTTCATTCTTTACATGAAGATTTTGAAGATTTTCTGGAAAGGACGTTATACCATAAATCCTTCAATAATTACTAATTTCTTTACCATGAATTTTTTATATATATATATTATTATATATATATATATATATATATATATATATATATATATATATATATATATATTATATATATATATGCGCGAACAAGCCTGAATGGTCCCCAGGACTATATGCAACTGAAAACTCACATCCCAGAAGTGTGTGAGCATCTTGGCAGTATGGGTTCGAGTCACTTCTGGGGTGAGAGTTTTCATTTATATATATATATATATATAATATATATATATATATATATATATATATATATATGTCGTACCTAGTAGCCAGAACACGCTTCTCGGCCTACTATGCAAGGCCCGATTTGCCTAATAAGCCAAATTTCCTAAATTAATATATTTTCTCTAATTTTTTCTCATGAAATTATAAAGCTACCCATTTCATTATATATAAGGTCAATTTTTTTTATTGGAGTTAAATTAACGTAGATATGTGACCGAACCTAACCAACCCTACCTAACCTAACCTAACCTATTTTTATAGGTTTGGTTAGGTTAGGTTGCCGAAAAAGTTAGGTTAGGTTAGGTTAGGTAGGTTAGGTATTCGAAAAACAATTAGTTCATGAAAACTTGGCTTTTTAGGCAAATCGGGCCTTGCATAGTGGGCTGAGAAGTGCGTTCTGGCTACTAGGTACGACATATATTATATATATATATATATATATATATATATATATATATATAATATATATATATATATATATATATATATTAGTATATTTTGGTAGCAGTCTTTCCTGTAGACATATATTATTAAATATGACCGAAAAAGTAAGATTAATAATTCTAACACGAATTTTCTCAATATTTCTTATATTCTTTTTCACTGTTGATGGTAACTGAAAAATCAATTCTCCAAAGTTCATTTTTATTTCTAGTCTGACGCGACACTTGAGTGCGTTTTGTAAAACTTATTACATTTTCAAAGACTTTAGTTTACACATACACAACTATAACTGAACAGCTTTGGCTCTTTTATACT
>WNGS01164858.1:2275590-2287946 GCA_020271785.1 Procambarus virginalis | reverse complement strand
GCAATAAATGAATATATAAATATAAAATTATAATGAGACATTGTAAGCCTCTCTAACAATTACAGTTTTTTTTAAACTGTTGTGCAATATTATAACTTAAAAATGGATCAATGTTTGTACATTCCAGTACTAACATTAAGAAGATTTGGACATGACTGATTAGAG
Source organism: Procambarus virginalis (assembly GCA_020271785.1). Classification (NCBI taxonomy): domain Eukaryota; kingdom Metazoa; phylum Arthropoda; class Malacostraca; order Decapoda; family Cambaridae; genus Procambarus; species Procambarus virginalis. Next base: position 2,287,781 of record WNGS01164858.1, on the reverse strand, counting down.
CAGACTCAATCAAATTCCTTGCCACGAAATCCCCACAATTGGTAATGCTTTTTGCACCATTCCAGTTAATATTGTGATCGCATAAATTCGTATGTAGATACAATGCATTAGACGTTTGGGCAGTTCTAATACTATAAGCATGTTGTGACAACCGCAATTGTAATTGAACTGCCCAAACGTCTAATGCATTGTATCTACATACGAATTTATGCGATCACAATATTAACTGGAATGGTGCAAAAAGCATTACCAATTGTGGGGATTTCGTGGAACGGAATTTGATTGAGTCTGCTCTAATCAGTCAGTGTCCAAATCTTCTTAATGTTAGTACTGGAATGTACAAACTTGATCCATTTTTAAGTTATAATATTGCACAACAGTTTAAGAAAAAACTGTAATTGTTAGAGAGGCTTACAATGTCTCATTATAATTTTATATTTATATATTCATTTATTGCATGTTCATGAGGCTTTTCTTTAATCTTTCATCCTTTTTCTCTGACCGCTTAATCCTCTTTGACCATTCTAAGCTAAGCTTTACCTGTCTCTGGTTAATTCTTTCCCTAGGGTTGGGTTGGTCAGGTGTCGGCCTATATATCCTCCCAATTCCCTTCTCCTCTTTTTACGGGCTATTCATGCCCGTGCCACCTCTTGGGTGGCTTAATCTTTATCAATCAATCTTCTCTTTTATCAATCAGGAGTAACCACCATTTGGTCACCATTTGGTCCGGGAGACATCTCCCGTCACGCAGGGTGCCGTCGCACCTCCACAGATCTCCAGTATCATCACTCGATACTGTAATGGCTCATAAGGGCCACCACTTACGGGCTATTCATGCCCGTGCCACCTCTTGGGTGGCTTAATCTTTATCAATCAATCAATTCTCCTCTTGTCAGTCTGGTTTGACAAAGGCTTTAACAAAGTCGAAACGTTACCTCCTTTCATTTTTCTCTGTGGTTTTTCCGCATAAAATGATCAGTGTTTTGTGATCGTCAATTGCATATATATATATATTATAATATATATATATATATATATATATATATATATATATATATTATATTATTATATATTATATATATATATATTTTATATTATATATTATAATATATATATATTATATATATATTCTTTTTATATATTACATAAATACATACATTTTTATATATATTTTATGCCACCATTACCTGCTTGATGGAGTTCTGGGAGTTCTACTCCCCAAGCCCAGCCAGAGGCCAGACTTGACTTGTGAGAGCTTGGTTCAACAAGCTGTTGCTTGGAGAGGTCCGCAGCCATATTCACCACAGCCCGGTTGGTGCGGCACTTCTTGAAGAAACCTATCTAGTGTTCTCTTGAAGATGTTTATCACTCAAACAATCAGACCTGTTGTTTTGTAGCCATCTATCAGCGGATAAGTTTTGATGTGATGACCTATTGGAACTCTTAATTTAATATTTATCCCTGTAGGATCGAGCTTCAGCTCTTAGACCCAATACTTCTCCAAACACCAAATGTTTAACGCAGTAACCCCCGAAACGAAATTTATCTTATCATTTTCTACCTCGTATGAATCATGTAGTTTTTGGCGTCCACTTTTTACCCTCGTTTTCTACTGGTATTCATTGTGATACATTGTCTAGATGTAGCCAAACTGCTCTCCTGAATAGAACATATTTCATTCTGACGTATAATTTCCATAATGCCAAATGCTGATGAACTGAAAATGGCAGCTAATCGCGAAATTGACGTGATGTCCCTTTTCTATTCGTGGTCCACGGTTAGACTAGCTTCACACTATTTTAATAATACAAGGGTTTAGTGAAGTTGAGAACGCTCCAGAGAACGGGAGAACGGGATGGGTTCTACAGCCTTAGTTTTCTACATTAAATATAGTTACCTCATTTTCTCCTTGTTAACTATTATCGCAATATTTGCTACCAGTTAGTTTTGAATACCAAACGGAAACCGATATTTAGTCCCAACCACTTGGACTGGACGGTAGAGAGACGGTCTCGCTTCATGCAGGTTGGCGTTCAATCCCCGACCGTCCAAGAGGTTGGGCTCCATTCCTTTCCTCCCCGTCCCATCCCAAATCCTTATTCTGATCCCCTTCCAAGTGCTATATAGTCGTAACGATTTGGCGCTTTACCTTAATAATTCCAACTCTCATATTTTTGTTTCCATGTCGCTTGACCGAACCGGTTGATCCTCCACTGTTATCGCCTTCCATCACGGCTATAGAACAACTTTGATTGTTTCTTAGAAACATGTTAATTACTATAAGACTAGCAATTCATATTACCAGCAGTTTCAGCCTAAGTCAGCACCGCATAGTTGGGGAATGGTGGTGTGTGTGGGCGTGCATCGTCAGTCCTGGCTACCAGCCACGTGGCCTGGTTCACCGTCCAGCCACGTGGCCAGGTTCACCGCCCAGCCACGTGGCCTGGTTCACCGCCCAGCCACGTGGCCTGGTTCACCGCCCAGCCACGTGGCCAGGTTCACCGCCCAGCCACGTGGCCTGGTTCACCGCCCAGCCACGTGGCCTGGTTCACCGCCCAGCCACGTGGCCTGGTTCACCGCCCAGCCACGTGGCCTGGTTCACCGCCCAGCCACGTGGCCTGGTTCACCGTCCAGCCACGTGGCCTGGTTCACCGTCCAGCCACGTGGCCTGGTTCACCGTCCAGCCACGTGGCCTGGTTCACCGTCCAGCCACGTGGCCTGGTTCACCGTCCAGCCACGTGGCCTGGTTCACCGTCCAGCCACGTGGCCTGGTTCACCGTCCAGCCACGTGGCCTGGTTCACCGTCCAGCCACGTGGCCTGGTTCACCGCCCAGCCACGTGGCCTGGTTCACCGCCCAGCCACGTGGCCTGGTTCACCGCCAGCCACGTGGCCTGGTTCACCGCCCAGCCACGTGGCCTGGTTCACCGTTGGTGTAAACTGCAGGGCCGAGACGCTTCAGGTTACAGCTTAATGGGAAAGAATGACGTTTGTGTATAATACATGTATCTTCAATCACTCTTACATTCTAACATGCGAGAGATCTACCGTGAGGCATTAGTGTCATTATCTTGTAAAGAGCGACAGCTTGAACTAGAAGATTGAAAATAAATAAATAAATATTGATGCAATTATTCGGCAGTTAATATTCAGTATTCCCATGATGTTAGTTATCCCAATAATCCAGCCCATCGCGGTGGGCATTGATGTCTTCAGCTGCGTAAAGACTAACAGTAAACTCGTATACGTGATAAAGACTTGTTGCACTGTATTGTTCAAGACTTCACCTGCCTCCCACTCCAATAATACCACCAAGTCCACACAACAATTCAGGTTTCACGCAGACACAAAAATATTTAAGAGGGAGTGTGCCCACTGTGAAATCCACCCTCTGATGGTCAAAAGGCACGAGGGAAGCCTCTTCCCATCCTCGTCTGCACCCTTCCTGGTCGTTGTCATGGCAACACACACCCTCTCTATTGACATGCTCCCCCCTCCCCCAAACACGCCACATACTAAAACAAAATCAAAAGGATTTTCATAAGTATCCGGGCAAAAACAAATTCCAATACCCTTTACGACCACGAAAGTGTGTTTTATAGACGTGCTTTTTCCTCCGACAGTTCCTGTGATTGAGTGTTGTATTTTGATTGATTGTTGCCGCCGGAAGCGGCTAGTTTATTGTGCACCCCATACTCATCCTGTGAGCGGTAGCGCAAAAAGGATTACAGAGGGCACAAAGGATCTTTATCAGACTTCAACGGAGATTATTACATTAACAATTTCATCTATCTTTCACACCTTATAATTACAGTGTCAGCTAGTTAGAGAATGTTCTATTTCAAGAGCTATATATTTACAGTAAATCACTATACATTAATGGTAGGCTTTATTGCTAATATATAATTGTTTGAGCAACGGAGATATTGCAGTCATAGGAGAGCTGCTGTGTGCTATTATTAGTCTTCACAATACACTATTTGTGTCTTAATATCATATGTCGTATATATATTGGAAGCGAAATATGACTACAGTGCAAGGATTTCAGGTATTATATCCTTGGTAATAAGATGATTTGCCATTTCATACAACGTGAGTTTAGATTTCTGTCTAAATGGCTCAATTATACTACATGATGTATTTTGGTCTCGTGTGTTCCTGTGTATTCCTGGACCTCCAGTAAAAAGTTTCGTTTCACGATGAAGATGACGAATGCTTCAGTTATATATACTCTAGCAACACCTTCTTGCAACTCACGAGAGATACAAAAATCAGCTTAACCATTCTGCTACACCATAGGTGAACACTATCATTACAGCTGCTACACTTCGCTACAGATACCAAGACCTCTGTATGGCTACACTTCACTACAATTCCTGACAATATTATAATTACATGTTAAGAGAACTATAATTAAACTATATTCACGGTAGTTCACTACACACTCAACATATATTACAGTTATGACACTGCACTACTCACTAGGGGGGGGGGACTATAATCCAACAAAACACTTCAGTCGCCAGGAACATGAGTACCATTGCACTTCTATAGTCAATAGTGACACATTAGGTCTATATGTTACTATAGTGACCAAAAACACTATCAGCACCAAAGCACTATAATAAGAAGCACCAAAAACAATTTTTTCTGGAACAAAAATTGAAATCAAGAAAAAAAATGGATAGTTTTCTTCAAGGAGTGCCGGACCAACCGGGCTGTGGTGGATATGTCGCCCTGCAAGGCGCTCCAAGCAACAGCCTGTTGGACCAAGCTCTCACAAGTCAAACCTAGTCCCGGGCCGGGCTTGGGGGAGTAGAAGAACTCCCAGAACCTTATCCAGGTATAATCCAGATACTATAATCATTAAACTACACACTACCCACCACGACCACTCCCAGTCACCCCACCTCTGTATCATAACATTTATTCAAGCATCGAAAACTAACGGAATAACAGTTCTTGGTAGCGCAGTGGTAATGCACTCAACCCGTGATTCGCAAGCGATTTGGCCCAATTTCGTATCCTGGTCGGGGAGGATTGACTAGGCACCAATCCATAACTGTACGCCTCTCTTCACCCGGCAATGATTGGCTACCAGGTTGTTAAACGATTGGCGGGTCATATTCCAGGGGAAATTAATGGGTTAAGTCTTACCACGAGGGAAGGGAAAGCTTTCATTCTACTAACAGGAGTCAGCAGTCGCTTGTTCCTATACCCACAAGTGTACACAAAAAAATGAGACGATACTGTGTAGGCGTTCATACGACTCCGTTGCAGTTGTTGCAGGCGTTTCATGCCGTTGTTGTATGAAAAAGCTTTACGACTGATATAGTGGCTTTATGGACCAATGACCCTTGTGTAATGTGTGGTGCAAAAATTGCCACTATTACAAGACCAGAAGAGGGTAGTTGACGGGGACTAAATGAACAAGTAAATGTAGTTTTAAACTTGAGGTGTTGTAATGATTGGTAAATCTGGAGCTTTATGTAATCAGAAGTTAAGTCTCGTTGTTGAATTCAGGGACGGGTTTCCTCCCCTCTAACGTTCCTCAAAGTCTGTGTCTGTCAGTCGCTTGGTGCTAATCTTACTCAAATTGGAAGGGCAAATGGTGTGGTGAACGGAACGGCCGTAGGCTGATCGGGGGGTAGGCCTAAGTTAAATGGTTTAAAAAAATATAACGACGTGAACCCGACATCTCGGAGCAATTTTCATGAAGTCTGAAATGAATCAAAGATGAAACCGGGTATGTGATATCCATAGATTTTGAAGTTGCTCTGCCAAGTTCAAGTATGTTTCTTGAGACAAGAAAAAAATACATCTCAAAGGGATAGAGTAGCTTAGGCTATTTCTACCCCCCAAGCTCAACGTTTAAAAATTTGCACAAATTTGCCATGCAGACTACTGAACATATGGGCCTGCATGACTAACCATCCTGCAAGGTGGGGACTTTTAGTATCACTGCTATCTTACTCACTTTCGTGTTGTTGATGATATCCTCATAATGCACCCGGAGTCTGTCAGTGCAGACTACTAATCACGTGCCTCTGTATGACTAACCATCCTTTGTGATGGGCATTTTTAGCATCACGTAGCCAGCTTTTTGACACACTGTACTTCCCTTCATATAGTCTAGGGCAGCTGCACAAATGCGGATGTACCTAAATGAGTTAATTAAAAAAATCATTTTTTTTATGTAATTTGTAATTCATGTACATTCCCATCATGCTGCCATTTTGTTGCTTCTCTCATTCACTTTGTCATAAGATTATCTTTTTACATCGCCTTTTTTTTTTTAACTTCGCCTCATCTTCGATTCTTGATCACCTCTTCTTACATTTCACACAGACATATGAACCTATTTCCGTTTTTCCTGGGGGCCCCGGGCACTGCCGGGTCCAGGTCTCGGGCTATTTTACGATTTAGTGGGAACCGTTTGGGAAGATGCGGGGGGGGGGGGGGTCAGACACATTAATTCACTATTATAATTCAAGCGATGACAGGCAAATTGCCTCGTTTGGTGGTCGATGGGATCGCCGCCTCCCTACACTGTGTGCCTATACTGAGGTGCGCCGAGTGTGTATACTGAGGTGCGCCGAGTGTGTATACTGAGGTGCGCCGAGTGTGTATACTGAGGTGCGCCGAGTGTGTAGTGTGTATACTGAGGGCGAATAAATAAGAACAGAAGACCAGAATAGACATGCACTTCCACACACGCACCGCACGCACTTCCACACACGCACCGCACGCACTTCCACACACGCACCGCACGCACTTCCACACACACACCGCACGCACTTCTACACACACACCGCACGCACTTCTACACACACACCGCACGCACTTCCACACACACACACCGTGTTACAAACCGTTCATTAATGCTCGTGACCCGAACAGCAACAAAATATTGTAGTCTAGGCCTAGGGACAGTTACCGATGCAGCAATCTCAAGGTGGGTCACCAGTATAATCCCATGGTTTGTACAGGCAAGATTTAAAATTAATCACCCCCTTAGGACTTAAGTAATCACTCAAATAAAAATAAATATATATTATAAATATACTTCAGTTAATTATCAATATTATATGTTAATCAACAGATGGGTAATCACATGTAAATCAAAATAAAATTATGTCTCCACAGACTAACATACTACAACAGAACATAATAGATATAATGTTACAGACTTAACTCCTAGGTGTGATCCCTCCAGTGTCCAAACAGTTACTGAATAATGTTCTCACGGCAGGAGCCGATCTCACTTCTGCACAACATTTTGAGTGACAGTTTTTTTTAATTAATATAAATCTTACTTACATGGAGCCATATAATGGGAATTACTTAACTAAATTAAGGAATGATCAGATTTACATGTATAAACAAAAATAATGTAGTTATTAATATAATAGTTATGTAATTATAAAATAAAAAGAATTTTATGGCAACTGCCCAACATGGCAGGAAATAATATCCCACAAATATTACCGTCTAGGTGAACAAATAATAACGGTTTCCCACAGTCTTGCCACTAAGGGATCAGCACAAAATACAACTTTCTCACGGGAAGCTGATCACCACAAAAAATAATAACGGTTTCCCACAGTTCGGTCTGCCCACTGATCATTACCACAATATAACATATCAGCACATACAAGTCATGATATAAGCATACAAGAACATACAAGTACTAATATAAGCATACAAGTAATGATATAATATATAAACACATACAATTAATAATATAATATATAAGCACATACAAGTAATGATGCATGGAAATAGTACTTATTTTATATTTATATATATATCCAATAGGGGTACGTAACACACCGCAGCACTTCCACACACACACCGCACGCACTTCCACACACACACCGCACGCACTTCCACACATGGGCATTAACAAGTCTGTAAGCTTAAAAACACACACTCACGTCTACAAAACGTCTTACGGGCTCACCATAGCTCGTGCTACATGGACACTTAGTCCTGAGTAGCTAAATCTTTAACAACAACAACAAACAGTCTACAAAACAGCCAGCAACAAACTAGTGAGTAAGGAGTCGTTAGGGTGCGGGGAACCTGATCTCCGGCATGAGAGCGTCAATCAGGTGCTGTCGGAGGGGGTCCCTGTGTCCATCACTCTCCTCTGCTTGAATACTGGCCGCTTCTCCGCCTCTCTCTGGCCTCCTGCCAGCACCACCACCCACCCACCTACGTGGGTCAACACGCCTGCCTGGCCTGGCGACACAAGCTGTTTGGGGTCAAGACACCTGACCTACGCCTCTGGGTAAGGTCTTGAATCAATTGAAAAATACTGTTCTTTATTCAGGCAGTGCTGTGGTCCAGTGGTTCAGTATAGACTTTGCATCACGCAAGCTGAGATTGAAGCCTCAGCCGCAGTATATGGATTTTTTTATATTTACAACACACACACACACACACACACACACACACACACACACACACACACACACACACACACACACACACACACACACACACGTTTGTCAGAGTAGTTAACAGGTGGAATGCATTAAGTAGTAATGTGGTGGAGGCTGACTCCATACACAGTTTTAAATGTAGATATGATAGAGCCCAGTAGGCTCAGGAATCTGTACACCAGTTGATTGAGTGTTGAGAGGCGGGACCAAAGAGCCAAAGCTCAACCCCCGCAAGCACAATTAGGTGAGTACACGAAGCAAAAGAAGAAAGAGTCCAAAATTATGCATCAAAGCTCGTTCCTAAGCTATGAAGAAAGGCCGGGGAAACTGGACCTCACTACACTGGACGAAAGAAGGAACAGGACGGACATGACAATGACGTACAAGATACTAAGGGGGATTGTCAAAGTAGATATAACAGTAATATCCAAATTAAGGAACAGTAGAACGAGAGAACGTAATTGGAAACGGCCAAAACAGATGAGCCACAGGGATGCCAGAAAGAACTTTTCAGTCGCAGAGTCGTAAACAAGTGGAAAGGACTAGATGAGGAAATGATCGAATCCAATTCGATACACAACTTTAAATGTAAATATATTAATTAAAAAACGAGTGAAAAAAATGTCACTTCATTGAACTAATGATGGCCGAAAGGCGGAGCTTAAGAGCAGATGTTCGACCTTGCAAGCTCTACTAGGTGAGAACACACTGGAAGGGGAATTCAGTGGCCGCCTGGTGGGGGGGGGGTCCCTTTCTCCCCCTCTACAATATCACTAATCTACAGTACTATAAAAACACTTCCCAAAGTCGTTTCATCAAAACAATCCATAAAGTCTAAGGGAAAAAGCAAATAAAAGTTCTGGGGGCCAATAAGTGTTATGATTAGAATTTGTTGTTAATTGTGTTGTGATCAGTGCGTACAGTTTCCCATATTACCCAAAATAAATCAGCATAATTTAGAGTCGAGTTGTATGGTATTTAGAGATCTCATGGGGGATGGTATTGGCACAATGTCACTTGGCACTTTTCTCTTTGACACCAAATCCCCCCCCCCCCCGACCCATGTTGTGCACGTACCCAACAATAATGAACTGGGAAAATTGGGTGAAGTTTGCCCTAAGCGTGTGGACTCCAACCTCAAACTGTCAATTCCATTTATAAACACAGATGACCATTGGAGATTCGAACGCATGCCCAACTATTCCACTCTCTTACCAAGCAGAACATAGACACTCACAATAAGAAAGTATCTCAAGAGGTTCCTATCAAGTACAAAACTGAGATTTGTAACTGGAGTGGAATTAAACATCTAGAAGTTAAGTCTTAAGTCTAAGGAACTACTTAGGTACGTTTGAAATCCTTCCTCCTTTTGAGCGTCTATGTCGGTACGACAATGGGCTCGTCCTTTGTCGTACCGGCCACTGGACGGTAGAGCAACGGTCTTGCTTCGTGCAGGTCGGCGTTCAATTCCCGACCGTCTATATGGTTGGGCACCATTCCTTCCCCCCGTCCCATCTCAAATCCTTATCCTGACCCCTTATCCAAGTGCAATATAGTCGTAATGGCATGGCGCTTTCGCCTGATAGTTGGCTTCGTCCTTTTAGGCCCTCAGGTTCGCGTTTCCGGTGGTTCCAGTGATTTAATTATTATTACCCAAGTTATTGAGGTTGGCAGAGTACATGACAGAGACAAATGAGACTCAAAATATTTAGATAATGGCGCCCCGAGGAAGGTTTAAAGCCGCCGTTGGACACCCTAAAGTTACCAGTTGGAACCCCGCCGCCTCCCTCGAGCGGAAGTACTAACCCCTCCACAAACAAGGACCATATTATTGATCGCCCAGTGGCAGTATTGTCCTTATTAGCCCTCGGTGAGAGTGACTACGAGAGTGAGCCGTCTATACTAGCACGACACAATCAACCATACAAGAGAGTATTATTACACCTTGGGGCCGAGAACAACAGTGAATGTCTGTCTGCCAGGCTCTATGGAGGAGGGGGGGAAATACCACATTGTTTAATGAGGAAATTTCTGACACTGGGGGTGTGGAGGGTTTTGTTACCGGAATGTCAGCTTTATGCCTCCCCAAAAAAATTGTGAATTAACTAGAGATGTACAATAGCACGATCAACTTGTGTGATGAATGTAGGGTTTTCTTTATCCATGCCTGGTCATTGTACCATGAAAGACAGCCTATCAGTATAATAGGACAAAGTCAAGTCTATTTAAAGAGATAGGTAGTCATCGATGCCTTTGATGTGGGCTCATCTGGTTTAAAAATGGACTTTAGCATTATTATGACGTTATATATAAACATATTTACGTGATTATAGAGGTATTTAGAATATGGCACGTAATTATAGACCTCCGAGGCTCTCACTCTTAGGGTGGGGAGACACCCGGGGCTCTCACTCTTAGGGGGGGGGCACACCCTGGGCTCTCACTCTTAGGGGGGGGGCACACCCGGGGCTCTCACTCTTAGGGGGGGGGCACACCCGGGGCTCTCACTCTTAGGTGGGGGGGGCCACGCCCGGGGCTCTCACTCTTAGGGGGGGGCACACCGGGGCTCTCACTCTTAGGGGGGGGGCCACGCCCGGGGCTCTCACTCTTAGGGGGGGCACACCCGGGCTCTCACTCTTAGGGGGGGGGCACACCCGGGGCTCTCACTCTTAGGGGGGGGGCACACCCGGGGCTCTCACTCTTAGGGGGGGGCACACCCGGGGCTCTCACTCTTAGGTGGGGGGGCCACGCCCGGGGCTCTCACTCTTAGGGGGGGGCACACCCGGGGCTCTCACTCTTAGGGGGGGGCCACGCCCGGGGCTCTCACTCTTAGGGGGGGGCACACCCGGGGCTCTCACTCTTAGGGGGGGGGCCACGCCCGGGGCTCTCACTCTTAGGGGGGGCACACCCGGGGCTCTCACTCTTAGGGGGGGGCCACGCCCGGGGCTCTCACTCTTAGGGGGGGGCACACCCGGGGCTCTCACTCTTAGGGGGGGGGCACACCCGGGGCTCTCACTCTTAGGGGGGGGGGGGCACACCCGGGGCTCTCACTCTTAGGGGGGGGCACACCCGGGGCTCTCACTCTTAGGGGGGGGGGCCACGCCCGGGGCTCTCACTCTTAGGGGGGGCACACCCGGGGCTCTCACTCTTAGGGGGGGGCCACGCCCGGGGCTCTCACTCTTAGGTGGGGGCCACACCCGGGGCTCTCACTCTTAGGTGGGGGGGCCACACCCGGGGCTCTCACTCTTAGGTGGGGGGGCCACACCCGGGGCTCTCACTCTTAGGTGGGGGCCACGCCCGGGGCTCTCACTCTTAGGTGGGGGGCCACACCCGGGGCTCTCACTCTTAGGGGGGGGGCACACCCGGGGCTCTCACTCTTAGGTGGGGGGGGGGCACACCCGGGGCTCTCACTCTTAGGTGGGGGGGGCACACCCGGGGCTCTCACTCTTAGGTGGGGCCACGCCCGGGCTCTCACTCTTAGGTGGGGGGGGGCACACCCGGGGCTCTCACTCTTAGGTGGGGGGGGGCACACCCGGGCTCTCACTCTTAGTGGGGCCACACCCGGGCTCTCACTCTTAGGGGGGGACACCCGGGCTCTCACTCTTAGGGGGGGACACCCGGGCTCTCACTCTTAGGGGGGGGGGGACACCCGGGGCTCTCACTCTAGGTGGGGGGGGGGCACACCCGGGGCTCTCACTCTTAGGTGGGGCCACGCCCCGGGGCTCTCACTCTTAGGTGGGGGGGGG
>WNGS01164858.1:2222942-2237523 GCA_020271785.1 Procambarus virginalis | reverse complement strand
CAACTAGGTGAGTACAACTAGGTGAGTACACAGAAAGGGGCGTGACGGTTGAGTACACAGAGCTCGGGATTCGTAGTCGTAGGGTCAGGGGATCAATCCCCCGGCGATGGCGGAAACAAATGACCAGTTTCGTTCACCCTGATGAACTGCTCTTCACCAACAGTAAATAGGTAACCGTGAGCTAGACAGCTGCTACGGGCTGCTTCCTAGGAGTGTGTAACAAAAAGGAGGTCTGGTCAAGGACGGGCCGCGGGGACGCTAAGCCCTGAAACCAAGATAACCTCACACCACAGGAAATGTAGATGTTTATCTCTCAGGATGTTTGGTAATATGTTAATTGTTTGTGATGTGTTTATATGTAGTATTAACACGATGTACTGAACGGGGTGAGAATAGCTTGAGCTACCACATCCCTTTGTGTGTATTTACCTCAATAAACTTATTTCAATTTCACACACACAAGACCAGCACGTGTCAATGGTTACACACACATCTAACACATCCCGGCTACACTTCTCTCTGGAATGTTGCACCGTCCGAGCCACATTTAACCACATGTAAACTCTTGAACAAACTATTCACATCCAATGGATCATTATGACCATGTGTGAAATGATTGAACCAATCCACAAGTGCTCAAGAAATTTTCCAACGTTTCTTCCATGTTACCAAAATGATTGCCAAGTACTTCAACTTTGCTTGTTGTAAATATCTCGTTACGTATGTAACTACTTGCTGAGCCAGAAGACTGGAGTCTCGTTCCTGAACCCATGAAGTGTCACTAACTTCTCCAGAACAGCCAGATCAATGCTTATGGGATCGAAATTAAATTAATAAATTAATTAAATATAAATTAATAAATAATTAAATTAATAAATTAATAAATAGGCAGGCATGGGGAGAGAAAGAAGCTGGTGTAGGCACTAATGACCTGGTATTTATCCCCTTTGGGCACCGTTAGTCCTTGACCTATCCAACTACATCATAATTACTACTCCATTTAACAAATGTGAGAGAAGGAAAGTTTGGAAGGGAACACATTTTGACTTAAAATCTCAATTATTCTGAAAACAGCGTACCACAACCTTCAACACACATTCCATATCATTCATTGAAAGCCTACCAGCCATCCAGGAAGAGTGGGGAAACAAATAATAATAATGCAACAGGTGCCAAGGCTGTAGACAGGGAGGAAACTGAACCAGACATTCAGGAAATTGTAAACTAATTCAGTATACTCGAATAAGGATGAGAGTAGACGAGAAATTGTATCAGACAGCACTGACAGTTCCACATGTGCAGACATCACAAACAGACATAGAAAGAGAGACAGACAGACCAGAAAATCAGACATCTGTACGTAATAGGCATTTTGCAGACAGATATTCTGGAAATGTTAAGGGGTTAGAATGCAGCTATACCGCCATCCTAGAAAATGTCGTAAATATAATTAGGAAAGGAAAATGTCGCTTTGGATCAGCATGTAGGTTTTTTCATCCTGACTCCTCACTCGAGGTGCAAAGCCTCACTCGAGGACAGATAATGCTATGAATTCGTTCATCTTTGCCAACATACAAGGACTAAAAACAAGAGTAAGAAACAAGGTATCGTTCAGCAATGGTCTCCTCACCTAGTCAAACGCAGTTTTCAGAGCTTTCACATAAACCCACGCAGGGGAACTCTTGGACAGTGACATCTGGATACAGAAAATAATCTACTGTGACAATCTACTGTAACTATGTCACATGGAGTAGGAGGCTTGTATATATTAGAGAAGGTCTTGTATCCTCTGAGCTCCTTAACTCTACAAATGAGGTGATAGAGGTACTGGGAGTAAAAATAGAGAAAATAAATTTATTGTTCTAATATACAAACCACCAGACACAACGGCCGAGGAATTCACAGAACTAAACAGAAGCTCCCCTATGACTCTAATATCCCCATTGGTCAAACTATTATGTATTAGCGATAAGACCTACCATTAATGTATGATGACTTACTGTAAATATGTAGCTCTTGAAATAGCACTTACTCTGTAACTAGCTGACATTGTAACTATAAGGTGAAAATGATAGATGTAATTGTTTATGTAATAATCTAAGATGAGGTCTGATAAAGACCTTTTGTGCCCTCTGTAATGCTTTTGCGCTACCGCTCACAGGATGAGTATGGGGTGCACAATAAACTAGCCGCCTTCGGCGGCAACAATCAAAAACAACAGGTAAACAAAATAGAGAATAGCCTTGATAATTTGGCAAACCCAATACCAGATATTATCTACCTTGGTGACTTCCACCTGCCTAGTCTAAGATGGAAAATAGCAAATAACACAACAACATACCAGGAAATCTATGAGGACATAATCAACCACAAATTAGAGAACTACTTGGATTCTGGGACAAATTTTCAATCAACCAGCAGATAACCGAGTCAGCTAGGAACGGACATATTCTATATCTGATCTTCACAAATAATGAAGACATAATAAGGGACATTACAGATGCCACATACTCAGATCACAATCTCATTGCAGTGTAAATTAACATCAATACTCCTAATAAGCCTAAAACAATAATCAAGCGAGAGGAGTTATTCAATAAATTAAATTTTAATAACAAAAGGACAAACTGGGAAAAATAAACTTGGAACTTAAAACAGTTAGCCATTGAAAGTTTGTCAGTAATAGCAATCCCACGCAAGGTATAGAACAACTGACTTCCGTAGCATATAAAGTCTGTCTGAAACATGTTCCTTTGCGGAAAGCCAGAAAGAGGACCAACGTAGAAAGAGAACGCAGAAGACATTTCAAAAGAAGGGAAAAAAATAACGGAAATACTTAAGCAAACACGACTATCTCTACAAAGAAGGAATAATTTAAACAGGGAGATTGAGGAGATCGAGCAGAGACTGAAACATTCGTATCAGATTGAAGGAATGCAATTAGAACAGAAAGTCATACAAGAGACAAAGAAAAACTTTCTTCACACATTTGAAGCCATCAGCAAAAACCACGGTCAGTATTGGACCTATTCTAATAAGTGAAGAAGGTTCGTACACAGATGATGACAAAGAAATTAGTGAAATCCTGAAAAAGCAGTATGAGGACATGTTTAGCATCTCAATAAACAGCATGAAAGTAAAAGATCCGGACAGCTTCTTTATGCGTGATATCCAAATCCCTGAGAATATAACTATCAACACTAATGCTGCAGATTTTGAGAGCTAAATTTACACATGCCCATGAACTCAGCCTGGGATACAGATTCGTGGAATTCAATATTTATGAAGAAATGCAAAGTGCCAGTAGCACAGGCACTCAGTATAGTGTGGAGGAAGAGCTTGGACACGAGGATGATACCAGATGCGCATAAATCAGCAGACACAGTTCCTCTACACAAGGGAGGAAGCAAAGGATTGGTTAATAATTGTAGACCAGTTGCACTAACGTCCCACATAATAAAAGTATTTGAGAGTGATCAGTGGTCAGGTCACCAGTTTCATTCATGGAGACCAATGACCTCCACAACCCAGGCCAACATGGATTTAGAGCGGGAAGATCGTGTCACAGCTACTTGATCACTACGACAAAGTCACTGAGGCATTAGAAGAAAAACAGAATGCAAATGTGGCATACACGGACTTCGTAAAGGCATTCGGCAAATGTGACCATGGAGTGATCAGCCCGTGCTGCTAAGGTTTCCCAACGTCACGAAAATTGTCAGTTTAAAGTGTCCTCTCCTAACCTAGCAGAGGACCCAAAACAGAAAACAGGACTGTACGTCATTTTCGATAGTCGGTTCAATTTTCTAGTACGACAGTTTTTGGCCTTAGGTAACGCATACGAGCGAAAAGTGACGTTCTCGCAGGAGGACAGGTTGGAGTGAGATAACAAATTGAAGTCAATGGGAATAACAGGTAAAGTAGGACGGTGGATACTCAATTTTCTATCGTAGAGAACACAAAGAGTAACAGTCAACCAAATAAGGTAGAGTTCAAGCACAGTTAAAAGCTCTGTACCACAGGACTCGGACCTTGCACCGCTACATTTCCTTTATACACTTATCAGATATAAACAAAAATACAAGTCAGAGCTTCGTATCTTCTTTTGCAGATGCCATAAAAATCGGCATGACAATTACTTCTGTTGAAGACATTGAAAAACTTCAAGAAATATAAAGTTTTCGACTGTGCAGCAGAAAATAAAGATGTTTAACAGTGATAAATTCCAGGTACGGTAAAAATTAGAACCTAAAACATAATACAGGGTACAAAATACAATCAAATCTACCCATAGTAGGAAAGCAGCATATAAGGATCTGGGAATAATGACGTCTGACGACCTAACGTTTAGGTTAGGTCGTCAGACCTAACTGAAAACAAATAAAACAAACAAATAAAACAAATAAAACTGAGGTCCTAAGGTTTAGGACCTAAGACCTCGTTTAGGGAGCACAAGTTAGTTTCGTTCATTTATTATGCACCCCATACCCATCTTGTGGGCGGTAGTGGAAAGGGTTACAGAGGCACATAATGGGCTCAGGGACTGAACCCCACAATTCCTTTAGCTAAGCAAGTTACAATCTTGATGAGCTTAGTTACAAAATTCAGTACAAGTCGTCACATCATCAATGGGTTCGAGATCGACCACAAGTACAGTTTCTAAATTAAGCAACTGACATGTGGAGAGCTAGTGTCACAATTGACATGTTTGCCCTGCATACCGCCCCCCATCCAGTGGGCAGCGGTGGATAGGTTACAATCACTTGGTTACTACCTACAGTTAGCAAAGTGGGGATATTTGGCTAGGATTTCTGGTAGCAAATAATTTTGAATGGAATATTTACACATCTCGAACATTTGTTATAGAATTGTCTCTGAAATGACGTATTTTTCGCACTCCATCACATAGTGACGGAGGGTGTGCGAATAATTTAGTTGGCAGTTTACATTTGGTCAGGTCATAACGAAGCAAATATTGCGTCAGCCAGAAAAATGATCGGGTGGACTACGAGAACCTTCAAATCCAGGGATCCCATCACAATGGTTGTACTCTTCAAATCATTCGTGCTGTCCCGTCGTAAGTACTGCTCAGTACTCATTTCTCCCTTCAGAGCAGGAGAGATTGCTGAAACAGGGGGAATACAGAAAACATATAAGACATACATAGACACGATAAAGCACCTAAACTATTGGGATTATCTCAAAGTTCTCCAGATGATAGGCGATGGCTCGCCTCCCGAGTAAGGAGACACGAGAGGTATCAAATACACAGAAAACACTGGAGGGCCAGGTCCTAAATTTGCACAATAAAATAACAACAAACTGAAGTGAAAGATAAAAGGAAATGGCGAATAGAACCAGTGAAGAGCAGGGGTGCCACAGGCATAATCAGAGAACACTGTATAAACGTCAGAGGAGCCTATGTTATGGGCTACACTACAGCGCTTTATGCACAAATACTTCACCGCCACGTACATACACCGAAGCTGTCATAAACGAGCACAAACTGTACCGCACCTCACGTCCCCCAAGTGCAGGAAGCTCTTCACAACAAACTGCCAACAATTACTACGTAATGTGAAATAAACGGACCGACCCTCGTATGATGCGAGGGATAAATGCGAGTATAGTGTAGGAGACGTGGGGGGGGGGGGAGGGCAGCATGGTGCAGGAGACGGGGCGAGGGAGGACAATGGTGCAGGAGACGGGGGCGAGGGAGGGCAGCATGGTGCAGGAGACGGGGGGCGAGGGAGGGCAGCATGGTGCAGGAGACGGGGGGCGAGGGAGGGCAGCATGGTGCAGGAGACGGGGGCGAGGGAGGGCAGCATGGTGCAGGAGACGGGGGGCGAGGGAGGGCAGCATGGTGCAGGAGACGGGGGCGAGGGAGGACAGCATGGTGCAGGAGACGGGGGCGAGGGAGGACAGCATGGTGCGTCCCGGACAAGCACGGAAGTATTGACCCAGGGTTCTACAGGTTGACCCGCAGCGTTGCCACAAGCCGCCACCTTCCACAAATGAGGGAATATTCGCGAGGTAATCAACATATAACTTGACGCTGAGGCGCTCAACCATTATTTAACCCAACTTTTTTTGTTGTTTCCCCTCCTAAAGTGCGCAGAAAACGGAATTTGTGAATGTAAGAAAACGGACGAGTA
Source organism: Procambarus virginalis (assembly GCA_020271785.1). Classification (NCBI taxonomy): domain Eukaryota; kingdom Metazoa; phylum Arthropoda; class Malacostraca; order Decapoda; family Cambaridae; genus Procambarus; species Procambarus virginalis. The sequence continues at coordinate 2,231,368 of WNGS01164858.1, read as the reverse complement.
GACGAAGGATGGAGAGGGAAGACAAGCACAGAAAATGGTCACGAGGCAAAGGGGGGAAACTGATTATCTCTTGCGAATGTCGCGACGGTGAAGGAAAATGAATGTCTTCGTCTATTCCTGGACACTACGCTCTCCCCAGAGACACTTCGACTGAATGCCAAGACCCATCAAGGATCCTCGACTCCCCGCGCGCTCAGATTGGTAAGTCTCTCTCACTCAGGACTACAAGGATAGTTTGTCCGTTCGAATTGTATTTATTTACTTTTGTATTTATACAAGAGTTCTTACATTCTTGTACAGCCACTAGCACGCGTGGCGTTTCGGGCAGATCCTTAATACTAATTGTCCAAGGAATACGACCCGCAAATCGTTTAATAACCAGGTACCCACTTTCCTGTTGGGTAACAGAGGCTACAGTTAAGGATTGACGCCCCCGTAAATCCTCCCCGGCCAGGATACGAACCCAGGACAAAGTGCTCGCGAAACTCCAGGCGAGTGTTTTACCACACGAGATGCGTAAATACGAATTCCTATTTTAGATCTCTGCGAGACACCACCCGCCACAGTTAGATTGATAAACGGATTGAGTAATTGTAAGTCGAATATATAGTACTGAAAACAAAGCAGATACTCACCCCTCGTAGAACGAACAAAACAAAAGCGCAAATAACAGTAATCCATTCAAACGCAAGACAAAAATCACAACCTTTGCATCCTTGCAACTGGCAACACACACAACCTTGACAAGCTACGTTCATGTTAAGTTTCCTTCCCAGGTGGTGGCCGTCTTAGTGGGTAAGATCAACAAATGTGTTCTATCATGACTGATTAATATAGATTAAGCCACCCTAAGAGGTGGACAGGGCATGAATAGCCCGTAATGTTCCATCACGGGGGCACGCCCGGGCTATACCAGGCCCACCTCACTATACCCTTTGATGTGAGAATGGCTCCGATCATAGCTGGAATTGCTCATAATATTCCTCGAGTAATCAGAACACAAGCTCCGCCTCCTGGATATTGACAACCTCCACACAAAATGACAAATGCTATTTAAACACAAACACCTAAAATAGACCCCAAATATCACAGGAAAAAGGTTATCATGTATAACCAAACTCAATTACGGGCTCACCATAGCCCGTGCTACATGGACACTTCGTCCAGAGTAGCTAAATCTTTAAACACAAACACCCTAAAATAAGACCCACAAACACCACTGAAACACGAATATTACAGTCATAACACACCTGCAAATAGCANATATATATATACATATATATACACATATATATACATTATATATACATATATATACACATATACATATATATATATACATATATATATATACATATATATATATACATATATATATATATACATACACATATATATACATATATATACATATGTATATATATGTATATATATGTGTGTATGTGTATATATATATATATATATATATATATATATATATATATATACACATATATATACATATGTATATATATGTATATATGAATGAAAACTCACACCCCAGAAGTGACTCGAACCCATACTCCCAGGAGCAACGCAACTGGTATGTACAAGACGCCTTAAACCACTTGACCATTACGACCGGACAAAATGAGGTGATAGCCGAAGCTATTTGAACCACCTCACCGCCGGCACTCGGATGATTATCTTGGGCATAGCATTTTACCAAATCACCTCATTCTTTGGGGCACACGTGAGGAACACAAATGCGAACAAGCCTGAATGGTCCCCAGGACTATATGCGAATGAAAACTCACACCCCAGAAGTGACTCGAACCCATACTCCCAGGAGCAATGCAACTGGTATGTACAAGACGCCTTAAACCACTTGACCATCACGACTGGACAAAATGAGGTGATAGCCGAAGCTATTTGAACCACCTCACCGCCGGCACTCGGATGGTTATCTTGGGCATAGCATTTTACCAAATCACCTCATTCTTTGGGGCACACGTGAGGAACACAAATGCGAACAAGCCTGAATGGTCCCCAGGATTATATGCGAATGAAAACTCACACCCCAGAAGTGACTCGAACCCATACTCCCAGGAGCAACACAACTGGTATGTACAAGACGCCTTAAACCACCGTTCTTACCGTTCCTAAGCATCTTGATACCAATTAAAGCATTAATTTCAGTGATACGATCACTTACACATGAAATATTCAGTTCCTTCCTCATGTTTAGTAATTTAGTTGTACGGGGGCATCCGAGGATAATCCTCATGGCTTCGTTTTGCATCTTTTCCAGCCCTCCAAGCATTCTCTCAGGCACTAGAGCAAGCATGGGTGCAGCATAATCAGAGACCTAATATATGAGAGATACATCATTTTGACAATTCTCACATTTGCACCATAACCCACCCTAACCCCTGCACTGAAGCCCTCCAAGCCTTCTTCCTTGAAGGTCAGCATCCCTCGAAATGGATTACTGTAACTGCCAATGTGCTCAGAATGTATAACTTTCATCACCCCCACCAAGAGCGACAAAAACACTTTCCTGCCCCATGGGAGATCACTCCTTTCCAAATTACTGTTCCCCCTTTCCCACCCAAGAAGCTGATTAAAGAACAGGCCTTGCTTCGACAAGAAGCAAAGTACAATGCCTTAAGCCAAATTGATGCTTTAGTCAGAGAGCGCTCCCTTTCCCAGATTATTTACACTGATGGATCATTGCATCAGTCCTATGGTGCAGCTGGAAGTGCAGTTGTTGTGACAGGGAGAGATGGTTCCATCTCCCATGAGTGTGGAGCGAGACTAAGTAACTGGGCCTCCACTCTTCAAACAGAATTGGTTGCCATAATCCTTGCACTCGAGCGCGTATATGAATCCAAAGTTGACACGCTAATTGTAAGTGACTCCTTGTCATCCTTGACTGCCCTCAGCTCCCCAAGGCATAACTGTGACGTGCTTATCTCTGAAGCTAGACACAGATATAGTGAAATAATCAATGATGGAGTCAGAGTTTGTCTCCTGTGGATTCCTTCCCATATTGGTCTCCGAATGCATGATAGAACTGATGAGCTAGCCAAGACTTTTGCTCGTAAAGAGGGAATTGATTACCAACTTGGACTGCCTTTGAGCAGCCTGAGGGCAGTAGTATCCCAGGAACATCAACTAAATTTCGGAGGCTTGAGGCAAAGTGAAATTCACACCAGTTACTCCATCTATCATCATTCTATTATGCATGAAGAACCGCACGTCTATGGGTCATCCAACAATGTTAGCAGACTTCTAGATGTTACCACTGCTAGGCTTAGGCTCGGCTACAAGTACCTCTGGGAGTTTGTAACATCTGCTGATGTAGATTTGACTAAATGTAAACTCTGTCAGCAGAACTATTCGCATACTTTGCGTCATTATATAATGGAATGTGAAAAAATTGCGGAATTTAGAGATAACACCATCAATAGTGTCCAAGAAATGTGTAAGTACTTCATTCACAATGATGTGCTACCCGAAATTTTAGCGAAGTATCCAAAATTTGCTTACTGTAGGTAATGCATGCACATGACTGTAAAGCTGCCGCCCAGTTGGGTGGGTGTGCAGCAAGACTAGTAACTGTGTGACTCACTATAGATGTAAAGTGCCTTGTATAGTGACTGTTGTGAGCCTCTTGTAATGTCACTTGTGACACCTCTTTGTGTCACTTGTGACACAAAGATTCTTGATGTGTGTATTTGTGTGGGTGATTAGATATGTATGTGTATGTATATGTGTATACGTGTATATATATATATATATATATATATATATATATATATATATATATATATGTACATGTATGTATGAGGGTGTGTACATGTGTATACAACATTGATAATTTTGTAACAAGCGTCAAACATTGTTATTTGCTTAGCTAAACGAACTAGAGGGTTCAGTTCCTGAACCGATTATGTGCCTCTGTAATCCTTTACACCACCGCCCACGGGATGGGTATGGGGTGCATAATAAAGAAAGAAATTGAATTCTTACCGTTCCTTAACACCTGGAATTTATCACTGTTAAACATGTTATTTTCTGTTGCCCAGTCGAAAACTTTATTAATATCTGCTTGAAGTTTTTCAATGTCTTCAACATATGCAATGGTAATTTTCATGCTGATTTTTGTGTCATCTGCAAAGGATGATACGAAGCTGTGACTTGTATTTTTGTTTATATCTGATACGAGAATAAGGAAAAGCAGTGGTGCAAGGATTGAACCCTGAGGTACAGAGCTTTTAACTGTGCTTTGACTCGAGTTTATATGATTTACTGTTACTCGTTGTGTCCTGTTTGACAGAAAACCGAGTATCCAGCGTCCTACTTTACCGGTTATTCCCATTTACCTCATTTTGTGTGCTATCACTCCATGGTCACATTTATCGAAAGCCTTTGCGAAGTCCGAGTATACCACATCAGCATTCCGTTTTTCTTCTTATGCCTCAGTGACTTTGTCGTAGTGCTCAAGTAGCTGAGAAAGGCACGATCTTCCCGCTCGAAATCCACGTTGGCCTGGGTTGTGAAGGTCATTGGTCTCCATGAAATTGGTGACCTGACTCCTAATCACTCTCTCAAATACTTTTATTGTGTGGGACGTTTGTGCAACTGGTCTATAATTCTTTGCCTTGTGTAGAGGGGCTATGTCTGCTACTTTAGGCGCATCTGGTATCTCCGCCGTGTCCAAGCTCTTCCTCCACACTATACTGAGCGCCTTTGCTACTGGCACCTTGCATTTCTTAATAAATATTGAATTCCACGAATCTGGACCCGGAGCTGCGTGCATGGGCATGTTTTCAATTTCTCTTTCAAAATCTAGTACGCTCGTGTTGATATCAGTTATATTTACAGGGGTTTGGATATCACGCATAAAGAAATTGTCTGGATCTTCCACTTTCATGATGTTTATTGGAGTGCTAAACATGTCCTCATACTGCTTTTTTAGGATTTCACTAATTTCTTTGTCATCCTCCGTGTATGAACCTTCACTTGTACGAATAGGTCCAATACTGGCAGTGGTTTTTGCTTTTGATTTCGCATACGTGAAGAAGTATTTTGGATTTTTCTTTATTTCCTGAATTAGTTTCTGTTCTAGCTGCCTTTCTTCAGTTTGATATGAGTGTTTCAATTACCACTCGATTTCTTCAATCTCCCTACTTAAATTATTCCTTCTTTGACGGGAAAGTCGTGTCTGCATAAGCATTTCCGTTATTTTTTTCTTCTTTTATAGTGTCGTCTGTGTTCTCTTTCTACGTTGAACCTTTTTCTAGCTTTCCCCGAAGGAACATGTTTCAGAGAGACTTGATATGCTTCCGAATTTAGTTTTTCAATTCCTTCTGTAGGACTTTTATTACTTAAAACAGTTTCCCATGGAATGTTTGTAAGTTCCCTGTTTATTTTCTTCCAGTCTATACTTTTTATTATTAAAATTTAATTTACTGAATAGCCCCCTCTCACTTTATCAACGTTTTAGGTCTATTCTGAGTATTGATGGTCGTTTGCACATCAATGAGCTTGTGATCTGAGTATGTGGTATCTGATATCGTAATGTCTCTGATAAAGTCTTCATTGTTCGTAAAGACCAGATCTAGTATATTTTCCTTTCTCGTTGGCTCTGATATTTGCCGGTTGAGTGAACATTTGTCACAGAATTTTGTTTGTCTGTTCTATGAATTCCTCGGCCGTTACATCTGGCGGTTTGTATATTAGAATAATAACCAAGTTTATTTTCTCTATTTTTACTCCCAGTACCTCTACCACCTCATTTGTAACGTTGAGGAGCACCAAGGATACAAGGTCTTCCCTAATATACAGACCTACTCCTCCATGCAACCTAATTACCCTATCACACCTGTGTAGGTTATATCCTGGAATCCAGATGTCGCTGTCCAACAATTCCCCTCATGGGTTTCTGTGAAAGCTCCAAATACTGCATTTGCCTCCGTGAGGAGGCCATTTATGAACTGTACTTTGTTGTTTGTTCTTGCTTTTAGTCCTTGTATGTTGGCAAAGATGAATGATGTTACTCTATTAGGGATAGTCTGACTGGGAGACTTTTTCCGCAAGCCCATTATGCGTGGACATATTGAGTTTGTTCTGACCAGTGCTTATTGTTGTAGGGCAACAATATATGTGTTATATTGTATAACAATAACAATATATTGTTTATTAACAATAATATATTTTTTTATTATGCAAAGCTATATTCAGAGCGCGTCACTTGTCCCATTAGGACTATAGGCCGTAGTGCTAGTGTTCAGTGATCGAGTAGTTATGTTATGCCACAAAACCTTAGCCAGTTAATTTAGCGGAAACATCAATTACTATTTATCTTGTGGATTATAAATTTTCTTGTGTAAAGTTTTCACAAAGGACAAGGCTTCACGCATTAACCTAATGTAATTATTTTATTTGATCTAAAAAAATATATAGCTTCAGCTCATTATATTTGCAAATGTAAGCTTCGCAGCCTACAAATTCCTTTTTTTTAACAGGTGAGGTACACTCGTCCATAATGGTGGTGGCAACCGTTATCTTGAGATGATTTCGAGGCTTTAGCGTCCCCGCGGCCCGGTCCTCGCCCAGGCCTCCACCCCCCAGGAAGCAGCCCGTGACAGCTGACTAACTCCCAGGTACCCTTTACTGCTAGGTAACAGGAGCATCAGAGTGAAAAACTCTGCCCATCGTTTCTATCCGGCGCCCGGGATCGAACCCGGGACCACAGGATCACGCGACCAGTGTTTTGGCCCGCTCAGCCGCCGGCTTCCATAGCTACAGTTAGCTAACAGTTAGCTACCGTAGCTACAGTTAGCTAACAGTTAGCTACCGTAGCTACAGTTCCTATACTTCCTGTTTGGTTGGAATGTGATTTCTAATCAGGAGTGTGTGCGTAATGACTCGTTGCGAGCACTCGTACCTGAAACACCAGCAGGTTGGTACATGTTTATGTTAATTATGTTCCCCCATACGCTGGTTAACAGCTCCGGGTGCGTGTTGTGGCTGCTTAACAAATACCAACTTGGTACATCACAGGCCATGCACTTTAAGGCACTTCACTCTGCAGTAAAGGAACACCATTAGCACAAGAGCTCAGCAAGACAATGTGTTATGTATACAGTAGCAACACTTAGCAGGATGCGTCTTAGGAGAGCAACAACCTGCCTTGACCCGTCTCACTGATACAATTAATAACCCATTCTGGAAGACCAAATATGTTCAATCCAACTTGCCATATGACAACCGGATTCCCAGAATATATCATATGTAAGCTGGGTTACATCTGAATTAATAACATTGATTAAATTTACTACAAGTGGTTTATTTCAGAACTTCGTATATGGAGGCCTGGTCGATGACCGGGCCGCGGGGACGATAAGCCCCGGAAGCACCTCAAGGTATCCTCAAGGTATGGCGCGGTGCTTTTAAGCCGTTATCAGACCAACCAGCCCTCAGTGGCGTTGGCTTCCATCACCAGTGCTCTGGGGATCGCCAGGCACCACCACAACCACCACCATGCAGGCGGCGGTGTATGCAGGCGCTAGTGGCAAGCATAGAAGGCTTGGCAAGGAGTACACACACATTGCACATGTTGGAAATGCTGACTTTTCCGTGCCGTCCTTGTTAAGGGAAGGGTGGTGGTGCATGGCGGACCTTTCCTGATGTTCATCACTCTGTAACACAGACAAGGATTTGACAGACGCCAACTTGTCTGGCCTGGATCTCACACCTCAGGTCATCTCGGTGGTCATTAACACTAGCGGTGTGAGATCCAGGCCAGACAGTTGGCGTCTGTCAAATCCTTGTCTGTGACTCTCATATCTCCATGTATGTATTAAATAACATTAAACCAAACACCTTTACAGTGTTACAACTCTCCAATCCGCTTAGTCAGAGCTGGAGAGGGATTAACGGTGTCAGGATGCCGTGTTTCACAACGCTTGACCCTCTACAACAGCTTCAATGTCTCCTCCTCCTACTTATCAACGCAAACTAAATTAAACATTAACACGAAGTCGCAATGGAGATGGAGTCACCTCCCACAGTGAGGACAGATTCACCTGCTGTACACTACAATGGTCCATAAAGTATCATTTAACTCTCCTCCTTGAACTGTATAACGTGAATGCTGTAAGCAGGATTAAAGGTCTTGGCTTCCCATGTTAAGCCTTACCCTACTACTGCCCCTAGGACACCACCACTGCCCTCCCCCCTGGGACACACACCACCCTGCCACCACACTCTGCCTCCCCACCACACTGGAGGCCCCCCCCCCGGACAAACCAACACTGCGCACCCCCTCCCGGGACCAACACTGCCCTCCCCTCCCTCCCCCTGGGACAAACCAACACTGCCCTCCCCTCCCTCCCCCTGGGGACACCAACACTGCCCTCCCTCCCCTCCCCCCTGGG
>WNGS01164858.1:2104057-2127797 GCA_020271785.1 Procambarus virginalis | reverse complement strand
TCCTGGAGTATGCAGCCCCAGCATGGAGCCCGTACCTTGTCAAGCACAAGACGAAGCTGGAAAAAGTCCAAAGGTATGCCACTAGACTAGTCCCAGAACTAAGAGGCCTGAGTTACGAAGAAAGGCTGCGGGAAATGCACCTTACGACACTGAAGACAGAAGAGTAATGGGAGATATGATCACAACCTACAAATCCTCAGAGGAATCGACCGGGTAGACAAGGACAAACTATTCAACAAAGGGGGGACGCGAACAAGGGGACCAGGTGGAAAACTGAGTACCCACATGAGCCACAGAGACGTTAGAAGGAACTTTTTCAGTGTCAGAGTAGTTAACGGATTGGAATGCTTTAGGCAGTGATGTGGTGGAGGCTGACTCCATACACAGTTTCAAGGGTAGATATGATAGAGCCCAGTAGGCTCGGGAATCTGTACACCGGTTGATTGACAGTTGAGAGGCGGGACCAAAGAGCCAAAGCTCAACCCCCGCAAGCACAAATAGGTGAGTACAAATAGGTGAGTACACACATCCTATCTTGTTTCTGATATATGTAAATGATCTCCCGGAGGGTATCGATTCATTTCTCTCCATGTTTGCGGACGATGCCAAAATTATGAGAAGGATTAAAACAGAAGGGGACTGTTTGAGGCTTCAAGAAGACCTAGACAAGCTGAAGGAATGGTCGAACAAATGGTTGTTAGAGGTTTACCCAACCAAATGTAATGTAATGAAGATAGGTGTAGGGAGCAGGAGGCCAGATACAAGGTATCATCTGGGAGAGGAATCTTCAGGAATCAGAGAAAGAAAAAGACTTGGGGGTTGATATCAGCCAGACCTGTCTCCTGCAGCACATATCAAGAGGATAACATCAGCGGCATATGCCAGGTTGGCCAACATACGTACGGCATTCAGAACTGTGTAAAGAATCATTCAGAACTTTGTATACCACATATGTCAGGACAATCTGGAGTATGCAGCCCCAGCATGGAGTCCATATCAGTCAAGGATAAGACTAAACTGGAAAAAGGTTTCAAAGGTTTGCCACCAGACTAGTGCCCGAGCTGAGAGGTATGAGCTACGAGGGAGAGACTACGGGAATTAAACCTCACTCGCTGGAGGAAGAAGAGTTAGGGGGGACATGATCACCACATTTAAGATTCTGAAGGGAATTGATAGGGTAGATAAAGACAGGCTATTTAACACAAGGGGCACACGCACAAGGGGACACAGGTGGAAACTGAGTGCCCAAATGAGCCACAGAGATATTAGAAAGAACTTTTTTAGTGTCAGAGTGGTTGCCAAATGGAATGCATTAGGAAGTGATGTGGTGGAGGCTGACTCCATACACAGTTCAAGTGTAGATATGATAGAGCCCAGTAGGCTCAGGAATCTGTACACCAGTTGATTGACAGTTGAGAGGCGGGACCAAAGAGCCAAAGCTCAACCCCCGCAAGCACAATTAGTGAGTACAATTAGGTGAGTACACACACACACACACACACACACACGGGAGACCTACCAGAAATATGGAAGACTGCTAATGTAGTACCAATATACAAAAAGGGTGACAGAACAGAGGCACTGAACTACAGGCAGTGTCCTTAACTTGTATACGATGCAAAGGTGATGGAGAAGATTGTGAGAAAAACCTAGTAACACATCTGGAGAGAAGAGACTTCGTGACAACCCATCAACATGGGTTCAGGGAGGGTAAATCTTGCCTTACAGGCTTGATAGAATTCTATGATCAGGTGACAAAAATTAAGCAAGAAATGGGAGACCGTTGGTCTTACATATGTGGTGCACATGTGGTGGTCTGCATACTCCAGGATTGGTCTTACATATGTGGTGGTGTGTGTGTGTGTGTGTGTGTGTGGGTATGTGTGTGTGTGTGTGTGTGTGTGTGTGTGTGTGTGTGTGCGCGCGCGCGCGCCTGACTACTAGTTGAGAGGCGGGACTAAAGAGCCAAAGTTCAACCCACGCAAGCACAACTAGGTGAGTACCGCGCGCGCGCATACGGTTGAGTAGGGGCCTGACGGCTGAGTGGACAGCGCCCGGCATTCGTAGTCCTGGGGTCAATCCACGGCGAAGGCTGAAGCAAATGTGCTCCCTACACCCCCCGCTACACATACAAACCCCCTACAAACAGATGTCAACAAAGTTTTCGATTGGGCAGCAGAAAATAATATGATGTTTAACAGTGATAAATTTCAGGTACTCAGGTACGGCAAAAATGAGGATCTGAAACATAATACAGGGTACAAAACACAATCAAATCTTCCCATAGTAGAAAAACAGCATGTCAAGGATTGGGAATAATGATGTCCGACGATCTAACGTTTAGGGAGCATAACCAAGCAAATATCGCATCAGCCAGAAAAATGATCGGATGGATTACGAGAACTTTCAAATCCAGGGATCCCATCACAATGGTTGTACTCTTCAAGTCACTTGTGTTGTCCCGTCTCGAATACTGCTCAGTACTCACTTCCCCCTTCAGAGCAGGAGAGATTGCTGAAATTGAGGGAATACAGAGAACATATACGGCACGCATAGACGAGATAAAACACCTAAATTATTGGGATCGTCTCAAAGCTCTCCAAATGTACTCTCTAGAAAGGAGACGAGAGAGATACCAAATAATATACACGTGGAAAATACTGGAGGGCCAGGTCCCAAATCTACACAGTAAAATAACAACGTACTGGAGTGAACGATATGGAAGAAAATGCAAGATTGAACCAGTGAAGAGCAGAGGTGCCATAGGCACAATCAGAGAGCACTGTATAAACATCAGAGGTCCGCGGTTGTTCAACGTCCTCCCATCGACTATAAGAAATATTGCCGGAACAACCGTGGACATCTTCAAGAGAAAACTGGACTGTTTCCTAAGAGAAGTCCCGGATCAGCCTGACTGTGGTGGGTATGTGGCTCTGCGGGCCGCTCCAAGCAACAGCCTGGTGGATCAAACTCTCACAAGTCGAGCCTGGCCTCGGGCCGGGCTTGGGGAGTAGAAGAACTCCCAGAACCCCATCAACCAGGTATCAACCAGGTAAATGGGCACAGTATCTTTCACTCTGATGCGCCTGTTCACCTACCAGTAAATAGGTACCTGGTAGTTAGACAGCTGCTACAGTCTGCGTCCTGTATGTGTGTGTGTGTACTCACCTATTTGTGCTTGCTGGGGTTGAGCTCTGGCTTTTTGGTCCCTCCTTTTAATTGTGCGTGTGTGTAGGAAAAAAATTATTGACAGTTGAGAGGTGGGCCCAAAGAGCCAGAGCTCAACCCCCGCAAGCACAACTAGGTGAGTTCGGCCTAGTGCTCCGTCGTAGCACTAGGCCGACGGTTCCAGTTGGTTCCTATGAACCAACTGGAGGTCTACGACAGACTGACGAAATATAACACGGAGAAGAATGGACAGTCAGCAACACATTTCTAGATTGACAAAAAAACTTTAGAGAGAGTTCCGCATAAAGGCCTACTACATAAGCCCAATAACACAGGAGGAGAACTGCAATAGGTGAGAGAATATCTAAAAGATAGGAAACAGAAAATCACAGTGAGGAGCAAGAAATCAGAATAGATTAGAGTAAAATCTCCAAAGATTCTTTCTCTCTTGCTCTCGTGCTTTCTCGCTCTCTCTTGCTCTCTCGCTCTCACGCTCTCTTTCGCTCTCGCTCTCTCGCTCACTCTTGCTCTCTCTTGCTCTCTATAAAAAGTGGTGAAAGTAATTCAAATCTTGAGACATTAAAAATGTGCTAAGTGTTAATAAGGACACGCGTGAGAGGCGCGTGAGGGGGGAGGTGGAGAGGCAGGCATTATGAGGGGAAAGATGAGAGCTCTATTGAGGCATAACTGAGGTACGAGAGTCGGGTGCTTACATGCCAATTCTAACCTAACAGTGTGTACAGGAAAGTGTAGTCTAGCTCTTGATATACCCCGCCTATACTAACTCTGTTATCCCTGTGTTATAATTTAACATCTTTGTGGTACGAATTTTTTTGTCGAATCTGACCTTTTTAAAATAGTGGATGGAGTTGGTTTTCAAGACTTCTTCTTTCACTGCATTCCAGTTACTATATGAGGGTAAGAATGGGGCAGGGGTGGATGAGGCGAGGGGAGTGTGGGGGAGCCGAGGTAGAGGTGATAGGGCAATATAAGGCACTAATATGGGAGGCAATAACGGAGAAGCTGTGGGAAGGAGTGAGGGGAGACAGAAGGGTAACGAAAAGGAAGTGGGAGATAAATAAGGAAAATGAAGGAGGGAAGAGGTCATATTCCCTTGTGACTCCTCGTGTGAGTCCAACCCCCCTTGTGTTTTCTCGTCCTTATTCTACATGGTCCTAGTTTTAACCCTTTGTAAATAACATGTCGCCATGTCGAAGTCCCCGAATATCTTGCGCATGTTGTGCTCGTATCCCACTCAGAGTATTCTCTCAAGTGGTGTCGTGTATATAATTCCCTCGACCTGTCTTCATAGCTCAGTGCCTTTGTTTTAGGTACAAGGCTGGCTTCAAGCTTCTGTACTTTGTCAGGCTTCTTTGAGTGTTTTTAAAGAGGCTCCTGGTCTTCCGTATATGGTGTATAGTGTCAGTGAGAGGTCAGATTAAGGAAGAAGGCCTTCCCAAACCATTCTGAGATTTGCTTGCAACGCGCTCAAGGAAATCTGTTTGAAACCTCTGCTTGCATGCAGGGAAATGTGCTTGCAACATATTTCGAACGATCGAGGTGTCGAACCTATCATTCTCAACGAGAGCAGAATAAAAAAAATCGACTCTTATTGCCGACAGAAATGACCGAGAAATTTTATAAGCAAGAAATTCGAGAGGACGGAGACTTGTGTACAGAGCGTAGTGACCCCCTTCATTAACATTTTCTTTAATTAAGTGGACTTTGTTGATTTCATCGTGAGCATCAGGAGGGTGGAACTGCGCCAACAGTTGCGGTCCTGGTGACCCGTGACCTCCGGCCGGTGCATGACCAATAATAGCGTCCACTACCCTTCACTGATGTGCTGTATCCGGAAGGATCCCTTATGTCGAGGTTCCTGAAGGCTGTGTGTGTGTGTGTGTGTGTGTGTGTGTGTGTGTGTGTGTGTGTGTGTGTGTGTGTGTGTGTGTGTGTGTGTGTGTGTGTGAATCATGTTCATGTCATGGAAGGTATCATATTGTTTTTATTCCTCAGGTAAGAGGTTCAGTGTGATGATCATGGCTGGTCCTTATCTCTCACACTAGAAGCTGCCCCTTCTCTCTCTCACTAGAAGCTGCCCCTTCTCTCTCACATACTTGAAGCTGCCTCTTCTCTCTCACACTAGAAGCTGCCCCTTCTCTCTCACACTAGAAGCTGCCTCTTCTCTCTCACATACTAGAAGCTGCCTCTTCTCTCTCACACTAGAAGCTGCCTCTTCTCTCTCACACTAGAAGCTGCCCCTTCTCTCTCACACTAGAAGCTGCCCCTTCTCTCTCACATACTAGAAGCTGCCTCTTCTCTCTCACACTAGAAGCTGCCTCTTCTCTCTCACATACTAGAAGCTGCCTCTTCTCTCTCACACTAGAAGCTGCCTCTTCTCTCTCACACTAGAAGCTGCCCCTTCTCTCTCACACTAGAAGCTGCCTCTTCTCTCTCACACTAGAAGCTGCCCCTTCTCTCTCACACTAGAAGCTGCCCCTTCTCTCTCACATACTAGAAGCTGCCTCTTCTCTCTCACATACTAGAAGCTGCCTCTTCTCTCTCACATACTAGAAGCTGCCTCTTTATTTGGTACTACACCTCCGTCCTCATTTCACCTGCTCTTTTCCTCTTTATCTCACTTGTCGAGATGAATTCCAGCATCCACTTGTCTGGGCGTTCTTGCAGGCTGTCCGTGTCCGCCTCAGGTGCTTGCAGTCACCCTCCGTCTCATTAGTTTAGCATTATCTACATATATAAACACGTTGGATTGCCTCTCTCAAGGTAGGTCTTTGTTGTTAAGACGAGAGGGTGTCCAAGGCCCTCAGTGAGGTAAGTCTTTCCTGTTGGTGATATTATGTTACCTTAGTGTTTTTATTTTATTATTGAAATAGTTTATTATTGCTTATTTTACCATTATTATTCCTAGAGATTAGTGTGTGACATTTAGTGTATAATTATGCTTGTGTTGGTTAATTCAGACTTATGTTGATACGTTACACACACAAATCACAATTGCGTGATACATCAAATGAACATTAAGGCAACGTCTGGGATGCTCTCGGACGCAGGTTCGAATCCTCGTCACGGCCCTTGTGGATTTGTTCATATGTTGATACGTAGTGGGATCAACTATTATTTGTGATGCTTCTATAGGGGGTTGAAAGAGCGGATGACACTATTTTGAATGACTGACTGTCATTAGGTGACAGCTGTAGGTATTCACCTCTGACCAGGCTTGTGGATATGTCTTTGTATTTTAAGACTTATAGTTTGTCCTACTTGTAATCCTGATTATCCTAGTAACCTGGTTATTTGTCAGCAGTTCAAGGTATTAAGAACTGTCTTGACATTATAAGGGCACAATGAAATCACATTAACGTGATGTATCAATGAGAAAATTACTAGGAGCCATGAGGAGGATTCGAACTTACACACTGGGGTATTCTCAAGCACACACCTTAGACCACTACACCACGACAGGTCAAAAAGCAATGTAACCTGGGATTCAAGTGAATTCTTTTAGGGGTCTTGAGGCTTCCACTGAAGCCCTTTCTGAGTTTTAACCCCAAGCACTCTGGCTGTGGTCCTGGAGGTCCACCTCCAACACTTCTCTTCACGTCCACTAAGAAATCACATTTAAGGATATTTTCTTTGTTACTGTAGCGTGTGTCACAACATGTGAACATTTCTAGCAGGGCCATTGTTCAGAATCTACCAGTGCATGAACAGCAATGCCTATACTGTTGTGATGCTGTTTTATTGTTGCTACCAACCAATTTCATAATGAATAGTATGCAACTAGTACAGTCTGCAGT
Source organism: Procambarus virginalis (assembly GCA_020271785.1). Lineage (NCBI taxonomy): Eukaryota > Metazoa > Arthropoda > Malacostraca > Decapoda > Cambaridae > Procambarus > Procambarus virginalis. The sequence goes on along the minus strand of WNGS01164858.1, from coordinate 2,120,811 downwards.
TGCAGTGTCGTTTTAACTAGTTGCAAGCACTCTGTGGATCATTTGGGAGAAGGCTGGCTCTTCCAAGTGACTGCTAGTGTGAGATATTGACACCTCTACTTTACAATATTCTACATTTCCTACCATATCTTTCGCTCAGATATGTTATTTTGCGAGTATTTGTTCCTACGATGTGAGCATTTGCCGTGTGTATATGATTTAAATTTTGTCTCCATTCGGAAAGTACATTCTGAGAGCTTCAAATAATTCCGAAAATGTTGGTGTTTTACACTTGTGTGTACAGTATATTTTCCATGTATTCTTTCTATTATAGAAATCTCTCCAGTCCTGAAAGGTTAGAACTGAGCAGCATTTCAGGTTGAGTGGCACAAGTGAATTGAAAACCAGGGGCACTGTGGTGGCGTTCCTTGACTTGAAGTTTCTCGAAATGCACCATTTCCTTGATGATGTAAAGTCTGATCTCTTGTGCTCATTAACTGGCTAATCAGCACATGATTAGTGTGGTCTCACAAGTCAAGTCTGGCCTCGGGCCGGGCTTGGGGAGTAGAAGAAATCCCAGAACCCCATCAAGCAGAAATGATTCTTCGCGTGTTATTTTCGTTCTATGAGATACTGGATCTTGTTCCCCTGGCACGGCAGTGTGTCACACTTTGCACAGGAAGAACATTATAAATGTTATTTCCACCGGTTGTGCACTATATTCATCTCATGCCAGCATAAAGCCTCTAGCGACGCACATGTAAACGGTCTAATTAAGAGATAAATAGGTTGAGAAGTTTATGTTAGTGTTAATGCAGTGATGTTTGAGGTAAATTGAGACGAATTAAGCACAAGTCTGAAGAATTTAATACAGAATGCCTGCAACAGACAAGGGTCCTGGCAATATTTTGGTGTATTAATTATCTTTCTCTCTTTCTCTCTGTTTCTCTCTGTCTCTTTCTCTCTTTCTCTCCCTGTCTCACTGTCTCTCTGTCTCACTGTCTCTCTCTCTCTGTCTCTCTCTCTCTCTCTCTGTCTCTGTCTCACTGTCTCTCTCTCTCTCTCTCTCTCTGTCTCTGTCTCTCTCTCTCTCTTCTCTCTCTCTCTCTCTCTCTCTCTCTCTCTCTCTCTCTCTCTCTCTCTCTCTCTCTCTCTCTCTCTCTGCACCATTAAAGAGAGAAATATGCACTTTACAATTTCTAGTCAGTATTTCTTGTAGCAGTGTACTGACAGCGTTTGTCTTGGGTGGTACAGTTGAAGATGGCATCGAGTTGGAGACGCAGCATCCCTCTCCCTGAGGTGTAGGACCTCGTCTTGACGCCATGTTCACACCCCATCACCTGCCACACTCTCACGGTAAGTGTTCCCCCCTGCCTCATCATCCCTCTGCTTCCACCCAGATGATGGGACGTTAACCACGGGTCAAGAGAGTGTTAGTAACACGTAAAGCTCCCAGGGAAAATTGTGACACAACAAACCAGAAAACATCAGAACCAATCATTTAACAAAAAAATACAGTACTGTATCATGGTTCTATTAACATAGGTACATGGGCACTTGTATCTGTTTCGTAGATTATGTTGTAGATTATATAGATTGTTTCAAGAGTGCCGTAAAGTCCCCGTCTACCAGGAGTGGGGGGGTCTTTTCATGGAGGACAGGGGCCCATGTGCTCAGTTACCTGTACTCTCTCACTATATGAGGATGTCCTCAAGACCACAGGAGTGGATAAAGTATCTGCATTGTTTCAGGTGCCACATACTGGCAGGTCTGAAGGGCCTACTGGCTAAACAATAATGTTAGTGTGTGTGAGAGCATGACTCAGTTCATGAGCAAGTTCATGACTACACAGTTTGCACCTGGTGTGCTCAGGATTGGGAGACTCGTCACCTGTGGCCCCCCTGTCACAGGTAACGGTAGTCTAACCCGTGCCACAGTTAACGGTAGCCTAACCCTGCCACAGGTAACGGTAGCCTAATCCATGCCACAGGTAACGGTAGCCTAACCCCTGCCATAGGTAACGGTAGCCTAACCCATGCCACAGGTAACGGTAGCCTAACCCATGCCACAGGTAACGGTAGCCTAACCCTTGCCACAGGTAACGGTAGCCTAACCCCTGCCACGGGTAACGGTAGCCTACCCCAGCCACGGGTAACGGTAGCCTAACCCCTGCCACGGGTAACGGTAGCCTAACCCCTGCCACGGGTAACGGTAGCCTAACCCCTGCCACTGGTAACGGTAGCCTAACCCCTGCCACAGGTAACGGTAGCCCAACCTCATCCTGGCAACCCCCATCTATCGCGGCGTCTGGTCGACGTTTTATACTGCCCAGGTATGTACATGTTGCGTCTAAATCTGTTCATAGATTCTATTATGGTGTTTTTTCGGTCGTTTATCGTCTGTGGTTTCCCTTCTGTCAGACCTGAAAGTTTTGGTCATTTAGAGCTTTTAACAACAACATAAGATGGGAGTTGGGGGGGGGAGATACTTAGGTCTAGTATAATTTCCTATTTGTTACGTGCTAGTTTCGCTGCAATGTCTTAATGTTATCATGATGAGTTATAGTTGTTTATGATAGTTTCTATACAAGAGCGAATCTGATCCCTTTATTTTTATACGTGTTATTACCAGGTTCTGCTTTCGATCTTGCAGTATAAATTTTTCAAGAACTTGAAGAACAGACTTGGAATAACATCCAATTTCCCCATGCTCCTGTGCTTTCTAGTGCAGCGAGTTCTGTGCGCATCGAGTTCATAGTCAATTGTTTAACCTGGCATTGATAATCAGTGTGCGAGTATTATTGTCATGAGACGTTTTGTTGCATTGACTAAAAGACTTTGATTAAATAGTTCTAGGATTATTAAACCTATTAAATTGTTATTCTTCGTTTCATTTGTTGTTTTGTTATATTTAAAATCATATTTATATTCTATTATACCCAACCATCCATTTCTATCCTGCCGTTGTCGTTAGAAACTGTGTATTAGGCTTCTTGAGTCTCTCTTCATATAGATGGATCCTAATTTTGGGATTAACTTTGTCCTTTTTATAGTATGGAGACTAAAACTGAACTGCATAATAATGTAAATGAGGCCTAACAAGATCAAAATAAAGCCAATGAATAAAATTAGATGTCATTTACTTACGCAACTTTAATTTTTCCCAGTATTCAGCTATGGCGATGAGTAAACATTAAATACTGACTGTATCCTTTCACAAAATGCTACAAAATATCTGGTCTACAGTAGAGATGAATAATAAATCGTATATACATTATAGTTTGAGTGGCATGGCTAAATATGCGAGAGTTAATATATATACTTGATCATTTCTCCGGTGTTATCATGAACACAAAAATGGATATGTTGGTAAGGGATGGATCTATGTCGCTGTAAAAATAAAGGAAACGATCTTTGCTTTCGTCATTTTTCATCGGGCAGTAAGTTTGCAAGGACGAGGTATCGCCCGTATGGAAGGAAGGAATTATCAAGGGAAAGCGCCAAGCCATTACGACTGTATAGCACCGGGAAGGGGTCAGGATAAGGATTTGGGATGGGACGGGGAAGGAATGGTGCCCCAACCACTTGGACGGTCGGGGATTGAACACTGAGCTGCATGAAGCGAGACAGTCGCTCTACCGTCCAGCCCAAGTGGTTGGGTGCTCGCCCGTATGGAGAGTGGTTATCTAGAGTGCTTGGGTGCTTGGTGGAGGTGATCGCTGCAGGTTGGTCCTGCCTTCATTACCTTAGTTGGTCCTCTAACCAGCTCTGTCCACGCTGCGCTCCTGTGATGCCAGAGTTTTGTCATGAAGTATTCAGTAGGTTGGTTAAGTACGTGTTTTTCTGGACATTTTTAAAGTCGCTGTTATAGAGCCTTACTGCTGTGATAGTCGCTGTTGGAGAGCCTTACTGTTGTGATAGTCGCTGTTGGAGAGCCTTACTGCTGTGATTGTCGCTGTTGGAGAGCCTTACTGCTGTGATAGTCGCTGTTGGAGAGCCTTACTGTTGTGATAGTCGCTGTTGGAGAGCCTTACTGTTGTGATAGTCGCTGTTGGAGAGCCTTACTGCTGTGATAGTCGCTGTTGGAGAGCCTTACTGCTGTGATAGTCGCTTTTGGAGAGCCTTACTGTTGTGATAGTCGCTGTTGGAGAGCCTTACTGTTGTGATAGTCGCTGTTGGAGAGCCTTACTGTTGTTATAGTCACTGTTATAGAGCCTTACTGTTGTGATAGTCGCTGTTATAGAGCCTTACTGTTGTGATAGTCGCTGTTGGAGAGCCTTACTGTTGTGATAGTCGCTGTTATAGAGCCTTACTGTTGTGATAGTCGCTGTTGGAGAGCCTTACTGTTGTGATAGTCGCTGTTATAGAGCCTTACTGTTGTGATAATCACTGTTATAGAGCCTTACTGTTGTGATAGTCGCTGTTGGAGCCTTACTGCTGTGATAGTCGCTGTTATAGAGCCTTACTGCTGTTATAGTCACTGTTATAGAGCATTACTGCTGCGATCATTAATAAGTGGCATTTCCATAAGCATAAACATGACTCTTGGCTCGTCTCGTCCTGTGTAGCCGAGACTGGTCCCACACAAGAGGTGGGGCCAGCGGTGGCGGTGGAGACATGATCTCAGGGAAGCTGTGAGGTGCAGCCAGCTTGATGGCGTCGGTTCCGTATGCTAACTTACAGAGAGTTAAACTTCCCAGAGGAGTACCTTTGGGTTCTTGGGCGTTGTCTAAGGTGAGAAACTCTCCACCCGGATGCTGGAGCCCCCTAGTGTCTCCAGGGCGCCCCTAGCGTCTCCAGGGCGCCCCTAGCGTCTCCAGGGCGCCCCTAGCGTCTCCAGGGCGCCCCTAGCGTCTCCAGGGCGCCCCTAGCGTCTCCAGGGCGCCCCTAGCGTCTCCAGGGCGCCCCTAGCGTCTCCAGGGCGCCCCTAGCGTCTCCAGGGCGCCCCTAGCGTCTCCAGGGCGCCCCTAGCGTCTCCAGGGCGCCCCTAGCGTCTCCAGGGCGCCCTAGCGTCTCCAGGGCGCCCCTAGCGTCTCCAGGGCGCCCCTAGCGTCTCCAGGGCGCCCTGCCGTCTCCAGGGCGCCCCTGGGAGGGTTCTTGGAGACTAGGGGCAGTGCTGGGCATTGTGAAAGCTGTTGCATCGTCTTGCAGGAATATGTCTCTCTTGCATGCAGTCAAGGTATTCGTATCCACAAGGTGGTCAATCTGTCATAACATTTAACACGGCATATGGTGCTCAACACGGCACGGTGCTCAACACATGATGCTCAACACACGGCGCTCAACACAGTGCTCATTATAACATGCACCCTATTTTGACCTCGCCACCATTACGACCTTGACCTGTAGCTCCCCCATTTGCAACATGTGACCCTCAGTAATTATATAACGTGGCTAAAATTACCATCGGTCATACTTGATGCCTCTGGTGGCTGGAGGCTGAGAGTTGATGCCTCTGGAGGCTGAGAGTTGATGCCTCTGGTGGCTGAGAGTTGATGCCTCTGGTGGCTGGAGGCTGAGAGTTGATGCCTCTGGTGGCTGGAGGCTGAGAGTTGATGCCTCTGGTGGCTGGAGGCTGAGAGTTGATGCCTCTGGTGGCTGGAGGCTGAGAGTTGATGCCTCTGGTGGCTGGAGGCTGAGAGTTGATGCCTCTGGTGGCTGGAGGCTGAGAGTTGATGCCTCTGGAGGCTGAGAGTTGATGCCTCTGGTGGCTGAGAGTTGATGCCTCTGGTGGCTGAGAGTTGATGCCTCTGGTGGCTGAGAGTTGATGCCTCTGGTGGCTGAGAGTTGATGCCTCTGGTGGCTGAGAGTTGATGCCTCTGGTGGCTGAGAGTTGATGCCTCTGGAGGCTGAGAGTTGATGCCTCTGGAGGCTGAGAGTTGATGCCTCTGGAGGCTGAGAGTTGATGCCTCTGGTGGCTGAGAGGTGATATGCCTCTGGTGGCTGAGAGGTGATATGCCTCTGGTGGCTGAGAGTTGATATGCCTCTGGTGGCTGAGAGGTGATATGCCTCTGGTGGCTGAGAGGTGATATGCCTCTGGTGGCTGAGAGGTGATATGCCTCTGGTGGCTGAGAGTTGATATGCCTCTGGTGGCTGAGAGGTGATATGCCTCCCACGCTTCTCTTCAAATGCACAAAATGAAGACAAGTGTTGGAGGTACAATTCCTGGACTACGAGCCTGAGCGCATTGTGTGAAACCCTGGTAATTAGGCTTCGGTGTGAGCCTCAAGAGCCTTAGAGGAGTCAATTGAATTCCAGATTACAATGTTTTTTGGCCATGTCGTGGCGTAATGGTCTAAGGCGTGTGCTTGAAGTACCCGGAGCATAGGTTCAAATCAGCCTCATGTTTCCTACCGATTTTCTCATAAATAACGTCGATAGTGAAGCCTTCAGAAACCTCGACAGTGAAGCCTTCAGAAACCTCGACAGTGAAGCCTTCAGAAACCTTGACATCGAAGCCTTCAGAAACGTCGACAGTGAAGCCTTCAGAAACCTCGACATCGAAGCCTTTAGAAACCTCGACATTGAAGCCTTCAGAAACCTCGACATCGAAGCCTTCAGAAACCTCGACATCGAAGCCTTCAGAAACCTCGACATCGAAGTCTTCAGAAACCTCGACAGTGAAGCCTTCAGAAACCTCTACATCGAAGTCTTCAGAAACCTCTACATCGAAGTCTTCAGAAACCTCGACATCGAAGCCTTCAGAAACCTCTACATCGAAGCCTTCAGAAACCTCGACATCGAAGCCTTCAGAAACCTCGACATCGAAGTCTTCAGAAACCTCGACATCGAAATCTTCAGAAACATCAACATCGAAGCCTTCAGAAACCTCAACATCGAAGCCTTCAGAAACCTCAACATCGAAGCCTTCAGAAACCTCGACATCGAAGCCTTCAGAAACCTCGACATCGAAGTCTTCAGAAACCTCGACAGTGAAGCCTTCGGAATGATGTATACATCGTACTTAAGTCTGGTTCTTGAGTGTGCAACACTGAAATGGAGCCCAGTCCTGAAAAACATAAAACAAGAAGAGGTACAATTCAACAACCCCAGACTCGTCCTAGAGCTAGGAGGGAAACTCTCCTATAATATATATAAGGCTGACCGAGTTCCACCTCGCCACGTTGGAGGAAAGACGATTCAGAGGGATTATCATAACACCGTACAAGATAATAGTGGGAATTGACTGGATTGGAAAAAAGAGGCACTTTTCAAGATGAGAAATGGTCGGACCAAAAGGCTCGGGTGGAAGCCGGATGGATAAACCGGGTAGAGACGTCGGGAGAGGCTTCAGCGTAGAGTCGCAAGTAGTTGCGGGGGTTGACCTCTGGCTCTGGTCAGCCTTTTGTTTCATAGTTTTTTCAGGGGGAGATAAATCCTAGCTCTACCAGGTACTCAAAGATCAATACACTGTGATCACTCATTCCCAAGAGTGCTTCCAACTTAACTTTCCTTATCCGACTCATTTAGGGTAAATATCAGATCAATCATGGCTGGTTCATCTTCCCCTCTCATTCTTGTCGGTCCCCTTGATGTGTTGACTTAGAAAGTTTCTTGTTGCCACGTTCAGCAGCTTAGCTCTCCATGTATCTGGTCCTCCATGTGGGCCTCTGTTCCCCCAATCTATCTTCCCGTGGTTGAAGTCTCTCATAATTAGTAGTCTGGATTCGTTCTGCTAGCGACAGAAGCTGCTCTCTCTGTTATGTTAATGGTGGCCATGTTGTTTCTATCATATTCCTGTCTCGGTCTCCTGTCATTTGGTCTCGGGTTATATATGACTACGACTATAATTTTTTGTCCTCCAGTCGCTATGGTACCTGTTATATAGTTACTGAAACCTTCACAGCCCTGAATAACCATCTCCTCAAAACCCCAGCCTTTTCTTACCAGCAGAGCTACACCACCACCACCTCTTCCTTCTCTCTCTTTCCTCATAACATAATAGTCCTGTGGGAACACCGCATTTGTGATGGTTTTCGTTAGCTTTGTTTTTGTGAGTGCTGTTATGTCTGGGTTTTCTTCTAGTACCCATTCTCCAAGTTCGTTTGCTTTATTTCTAACCCCAAAATTATTTGTGTGTGTGTGTGTACTTGCCTAGTTGTACTCACCTACCACAACTAGGTGAGTATACATACTGAAATCTACAATACATGTGTTTGTAAAAAAAAATACTGCTGTGTATGGAGCGTCAGTAAACCAGAGGATCAGATTAACCTGTTAATTCCGATGTGAGAGCGGTTACTACCCGGTGTCGCCTCACAAACGCGCGTCTGTGCCTGGCCCAGGAAATTTCATTGCGGGATACGCTGTTGTGCGAAGTGGTTCTCAGATTACGTGAGATTGACTGTGGACATGTTAGTGTGTATTGGGGACACGTGATATAATGTGGAAATGTAGGCCAGTATGAATCTTAGTTCCAGTACGTTTATTGAGACAATAAAATACATCTCAAAAGGGATAGAGTAGTTTAGGGTATTCTACCCCTACCCCCATGACTGTTAGACAGTGGAGAAGCTGAAGACGTGGCCAATGGATATAGTGAAGCAGTTAGGACACTGTAAGACAGTATTTACATGCGTGAGAGAACTTGCCTAACACAATTTAGGTTAGTGTGCTTTTAGGCCAAAAAAAGCACATTAATAAGAAAACATTGACGATTAATTGTCTTTCCTGCAATTAATCGTCAATGTAATAAGTCGTTTATGTAATTTTATGACCGGAAATGGATGTGACCGCTACTTATGTAAGCTTTGATGCATTCTACTTGCACCCTAACACACCACACACACACACACACACACACAACACACACACACCACACACACACACACCACAACACCACACACACACTCACACTCCTCTCTCACTCTCTCTCTCTTCTCTCTCTCTCTCTCTCTCTCTCCTCTCTCTCTCTCTCCTCTCTCTCTCTCTCTCTCTCTTCTCTCTGTGAAACTGTGTATATGGAGGCTGACGCCATACACAGTTTCAAATGTAGATATGATAGAGCCCAGTAGGCTCAGGAATCTGTACACCAGTTGATTGGCGGGACCAAAGGGCAAAGCTCAATCCCCGCAAACACAAATAGGTAGTACACACACACACGTATCTGCTAGCGCGGCTGCTGAGATGGTGATGGTAGAATGTTGGGAGCTGGAGAAGAAATACCTCTGTTTATGCCGCCCAGGTTTTGGGTGGTTCTGGAGCCTGTATTGAGATCCACCTCGTGTCGTCTTGGGTGGTAGTCTCCGGAGAAGTAGTGGAGGCAGCAAGACTTTCGTCTGGGGGCGATGATGGGGGTCAGGCGTAGGCTAGGAACAGCGCATTGAGTTCCTTGACGAATCGCTGATTATCTGGTCCGGCAAGCCCTCCTACTAGTCGAATAAGACCAGCGGTTTTATTCGCTAGTTGAATAATACTAGCCCGTGATGCAAGGGACTGTGAGGGTTCTGGTTGGTCCTTAGGCCCCAAGTGTGGAGGACGGGTGGCTTGTTGGGAGGAGCCACTGTTTGGTATAACTGGGACCTCTTCTGGTAGGTTGGTGGGAGCTGAGGTGTTGGGTCTGGTGTCGGTGGAAGTAAAATGTTTGGTTTTATTGGATTTAACCTGTATCCTAAGGATTTCCTGTCTGCGAGGGCAACGGTGGCAAATTGTAGGGTGATCGCTGCTGCAGAGCAGGCAGCAAGGTTTTTTTTTTTACTTGCAACTAGAGTATTGATGGTCCTGGGCGCAAAGGCTACACTTTTGAACAAGGTGCTGACACTTGTTGGTGGGGCGGGAGAAAATTATTGCACCAAAAGCACTGTTGAAGTGCGCGGATTCGTTCCTTCTTCACTTGGGATGGTGGAATCTTGATGCCAAGTAGTGGCGGCATGTGTGGCAACCTGGTTAGCGCGGCATAGGTGGTGCAGGATATCTTCGTGGTGGGGCGCTCATCGTCGTCGGTATCGTTGCTGCAGAAGTAACATCGAATACCCCCAGGTTCGGGTTTTCTTCCTCGATGTTGGTAATGCCCGTTTGTTCTCGGGTCGCAATCCATTGGCTGGTCCCGCTGATAAAGACCGTGGTAAAGACCAGGCGGTGTACTGACGTGGAGAAGAGAGACAGAGGAGGTGCGCTTGAATGAAGTGTGCAGCCGAATTTTGGGAGTTTTTCGAGATATTCCACACGCGGAAATAGCGCTCAATATTCTCCCTTCTTGACCAAGGTCGGTGGGTGTAATGCCGGCGCCTTCTTTTAAAATCTTTTTGGTGAAAGCATGGCCGTCCATGGGGCGAGTAGTAACTTTTAGGCGTTTGTGGCACACTGTCGTTGTTAAAACATCTTCAACGGGTCGCAGTGGCGATGGATATCTTGTGAAGTCACTCAGGTTTGCTGGTGTGGACCGGGTGTGGTACTGTGCACGTCTGCGTGGCAATCTGGTAATGGAAAGACACAGATTGATTGATGAAGAGTAAGCCATCCAAGAGGTGGAATGGGCATGAATAGCCCGTAAGTGGTGGCCCTTTTGAGCCATTACCAGTATCAAGAGCTGATACTGGAGATCTGAGGAGGTGCAACTGCACCCTGCGTGACGGGACATGTCTCCCCCGTGGAAAGACGCAGGCAACCGTCTGCAATTATATCTGCTTAGCAGAGGACAAGGTCACCTGACCTGACCTGACCTCGCCCAGTCTGTGGACATAACCAACTGTCCTCTTCCCCACGGGACAGTACATCACTTTCGGAACCCGATTTCAATTTCCGTCACGACAATTTTTGGCCGTAGCTCGCATAAGAGCGAAAAGCGACGTTATTTGTAAGAGAACTGGTTACACTGGCAGTGGCTGAGCAAATTGGCCATCCACCTCTGGTTCGACTTCGTTTTGGTGGTTTACTGACGTTAAAAATTGTATTTCTATTGAACAATTTGTACTTTTCCAAATGACATTTTGAATCGAGTAGTGAACCTGAAATTATATCTCTGGCTGATGCTAAAACAACGTTCCATGAAGGTGTATTAAGTTTCTGTTCCATATTACGCATTAATATGCATTAATATAGACGTCGCCCACCAGGTGGAGATGTACTGATTGACGCCACAAAAATATGGCCGGAGTTCACTATGGCCTTGTGACGCCGGCGTCAAGTTCACTCCGTCACTCCGTCACACATGAGGAGCATTACGTAACAACAGATGAACTGAAGCTCTGTAACAATGCATATGAAAAAATACCAACACATTGAAAATCTTTATCGTTAAAACCGTGGACTTAGTGTTCCATATTAATCAATTGCCTGCATTTCTGCTTGCCTACTTGATGGCTTGCCTCACTGCCTGCTTGCCCGCCTGCAATTATACCTGCCTACTTGTCAGTTTGCCTGCCTGCTTAACAGCTTGCCTGCCTGCTGAACAGCCTGCTACAAGATTTGTGTAATTTACAATTGAAACAAAGTGCGAGTATGGGTAGACGAGGGTTGATCCACGAGGGGGGGGGGAGGCTGGCCACGAGGGGGGGGAGGCTGGCCACGAGGGGGGGAGGCTGGCCACGATGGGATGGAACTCTAAGCACGGGGCCCAAACGAGGTGGAATTCGTTATGAGAATATTTCCAGATATTGAAATTCTCTTCGACATTATTTAACTCCAATATTCCAGTCTACCAATATGTATATTCAGAACAGTTTACGTATATCATGAAAATAAAAGTTCCACAGAACACTCATAACACAAAATCTTGACGTATATTGTTGCCTCACTCAAGGCAAGTTAATATTACCTGAAATTTTCTTGATTTCTGGGAACGATACAACCTGGAAGGTAAGAGACGGGAGTGTGCTCGACTTTGTGTGTTGGGGGGGGGGGATAGGAGGAGGTCTTGATGTAGCAGGAGGTCTTGACGCAGCAGGGAGAGGAGCAGGAGGTCTTGACGTAACAGGGAGAGGAGGAGGAGGTCTTGACGTAGCAGGGAGAGGAGGAGGAGCTCTTGACGTAGCAGGGAGAGGAGCAGGAGGTCTTGACGTAGCAGGGAGAGGAGCAGGAGGTCTTGACGTAGCAGGGAGAGGAGGAGGAGGTCTTGACGTAGCAGGGAGAGGAGCAGGAGGTCTTGACGTAGCAGGGAGAGGAGAATCAGGAGGTCTTGACTTAGCAGGGAGAGGAGGAGGAAGAGGTGGTCTCGACACCACATCAGCGAGGGACACCCCCACACAACTGTGCGCCAGGCCTTGGCAACCAGTAATGGGGCTTAAGTGAAGCGCCGCCACTCACACTTTTCACACAGTCTTGAAACTCGGAATGATTATATCAGGAGCATGGGAGCTTTGTGACGATGTAGTCCACTTTGGGAATAAGAAGCGCTCCACAACTAATAAACACGTCAGATTAGACCATCTCCATACCTGGAGCGGCACAGGACCGACGCGCTGCTGCCATAGGATTTGCAAGTTCTCAGTAGTTCCCCTCCCATAAAGGAGGGGAGGGGGACCCAGGTAACAGGAGAATAAGGCCTATTGGCTCGTGAGAGGCAGCGCCTATCTGTATCCAGCACAATTTAATCCTAAATATATCTAACCTAAGCTTGAAACAATCCTACGGCTATTATATTACCCGGTAATTTGTTTTATAAATCGAGGCCTTTCTCGTGGCAGTATTTGCTATGGCTTTTTTTTTCTATTTTTTAAACTTAACCGGTGTCCTTGTTNCTTACACAAGTTCTAAAGGCCGTTCTTATGTTAGCCAGCCTGGCATATGCTGCTGATGTTATCCTCTTGATATGAGCTTCAGGGGACAGGTCTGGCGTGATATCAACCCCCAGGTCTTTCTCTCTCTCTGACTCTTGAAGGATTTCATCTCCCAAATGGTACCTTGTATCTGGTCTCCTGCTTCCTACCCCTATCTTCATTACATTACATTTGCTTGGGTTAAACTCTAACAGCCATTTGTTCGACCATTCCTGCAGCTTTTCCAGGTCTTCTTGAAGCCTCAAGCTGTCCTCCTCTGTCTTAATCCTTCTCATAATTTTGGCGTCGTCAGCAAACATTGAGAGGAATGAGTCTATACCCTCTGGGAGATCATTTACGTATATCAGAAACAGGATAGGTCCAAGTACAGAGCCCTGTGGGACTCCACTGGTGACTTCACGCCAGTCTGAGGTCTCACCCCTCACTGTAACTCTCTGCTTCCTATTGCTTAGGTACTCCCTTATCCACTGGAGCGCCCTACCTGTTACTCCTGCCTGTTTCTCCAGCTTATGCATCAACCTTTTATGGGTACTGTGTCAAAGGCTTTCCGACAGTCCAAAAAAATGCAGTCCGCCCACCCTTCTCTTTCTTGCTTAATTTTGTCATTTGTGTGTGTGTGTGTGTGTGTGTGTGTGTGTGTGTGTACTCACCTATATGTACTCACCTATATGTGTCTGCAGGATCGAGCATTGACTCTTGGATCCCGCCTTTCGAGCATCAGTTGTTTACAGCAATGACTCCTGTCCCATTTCCCTATCATACCTGGTTTTAAAATTATGAATAGTATTTGCTTCCACAACCTGTTCCTTGAGTGCATTCCATCTTCCCACTACTCTCACGCTAAAAGAAAACTTCCTAACATCTCTGTGACTCATCTGAGTTTCCAACTTCCATCCATGTCCCCTCGTTCTGTTACTATTCCGTGTGAACATTTCGTCTATGTCCACTCTGTCAATCCCTCTGAGTATTTTATACGTTCCTATCATGTCCCCTCTCTCCCTTCTTCTTTCTAGTGTCGTAAGGCACAGTTCCCTCAGGCGCTCCTCATACCCCATCCCTCGTAGCTCAGGGACGAGTCTCGTTGCAAACCTCTGAACCTTTTCCAGTTTCATTATATGCTTCTTCAGATGGGGACTCCATGATGAGGCGGCATACTCTAAGACTGTAGGTAGTGTAAAGCGCCCTAAATGCCTCTTCTCTCTCACATACTAGAAGTTGCCTCTTCTCTCTCACATACTAGAAGCTGCCCCTTCTCTCTCACACTAGAAGCTGCCTCTTCTCTCTCACACACTAGAAGCTGCCCCTTCTCTCTCACTCTAGAAGCTGCCTCTTCTCTCTCACACACTAGAAGCTGCCCCTTCTCTCTCACACTAGAAGCTGCCTCTTCTCTCTCACACTAGAAGCTGCCCCTTCTCTCTCACACTAGAAGCTGCCCCTTCTCTCTCACACTAGAAGCTGCCTCTTCTCTCTCACATACTAGAAGCTGCCCCTTCTCTCTCACACTAGAAGCTGCCCCTTCTCTCTCACACTAGAAGCTGCCTCTTCTCTCTCACATACTAGAAGCTGCCCCTTCTCTCTCACACTAGAAGCTGCCCCTTCTCTCTCACACTAGAAGCTGCTTCTTCTCTCTCTCACACTAGAAGCTGCCCCATCTCTCTCACATACTAGAAGCTGCCTCTTCTCTCTCACATACTAGAAGCTGCCTCTTCTCTCTCACATACTAGAAGCTGCCTCTTCTCTCTCACACTAGAAGCTGCCCCATCTCTCTCACACTAGAAGCTGCCTCTTCTCTCTCACATACTAGAAGCTGCCTCTTCTCTCTCACATACTAGAAGCTGCCTCTTCTCTCTCACACTAGAAGCTGCCCCATCTCTCTCACACTAGAAGCTGCTCTTCTCTCTCACATACTAGAAGCTGCCTCTTCTCTCTCACACTAGAAGCTGCCCCATCTCTCTCACACTAGAAGCTGCCTCTTCTCTCTCACATACTAGAAGCTGCCTCTTCTCTCTCACATACTAGAAGCTGCCTCTTTATTTGGTACTACACCTCCGTCCTCATTTCACCTGCTCTTTTCCTCTTTATCTCACTTGTCGAGATGAATTCCAGCATCCACTTGTCTGGGCGTTCTTGCAGGCTGTCCGTGTCCGCCTCAGGTGTTTGCAGTCACCCTCCGTCTCATTAGTTTAGCATTATTTACATATATTGGATTGCCTCTCTCAAGGTAGGTCTTTGTTGTTAAGACGAGAGGGTGTCCAAGGCCCTCAGTGAGGTAAGTCTTTCCTGTTGGTGATATTGTGTTACCTTAGTGTTTTTATTTTATTATTGAAATAGTTTATTATTGCTTATTTTACCATTATTATTCCTAGAGATTTGTGTGTGACATTTGGTGTATAATTATGCTTGTGTTGGTTAATTCAGACTTATGTTGATACGTTACACACACAAATCACAATTGCGTGATGCATCAAATGAACATTAAGGCAACGTCTGGGATGCTCTCGGACGCAGGTTCGAATCCTCGTCACGGCCCTTGTGGATTTGTTCATATGTTGATACGTAGTGGGATCAACTATTATTTGAGTACACACAGAAAACTAGCTGACACAGAGTAAACATATAAGTCGGATCGATGACCATAGAGCTGGCAAGTAGCTGTAGTATGTTTATTGTTAGGGTGTATGTATTGCTAGCTTATTGCTGGGGGTGTATTGGTAGGTTTACAGTTAAAGGGGGGGTGGTGTGTTGATTAGGTGTACAGCTGGGGGGAGGTGTATTGGTAGGTTTACAGTTAAAGGGGGGGTGGTGTGTTGATTAGGTGTACAGCTGGGGGGAGGTGTATTGGTAGGTTTACAGCTGGAGGGGGGGTTGTATTGATAGGTGTACAGCTGGGGGGGTGTATTGATAGGTTTACAGCTGGAGGGGGTGTATTGATAGGTGTACAGTTGAGGGTGTATTGATAGGTTTACAGCTGGAGGGGGTGTATTGATAGGTGTACAGTTGGGGGTGTATTGGTAGGTTTACAGCTGGAGGGGTGTATTGGTAGGTTTACAGCTGGAGGGGGTGTATTGGTAGGTTTACAGCTGGAGGGGGGTGTATTGGTAGATGTACAGTTGGGGGGTGTATTGGTAGGTTTACAGCTGGGGGGTGTATTGGTAGGTTTACAGCTGAAGGGGGGTGTATTGATAGGTGTACAGCTTGAGGCGGTGTATTGATAGGTGTACAGCTGGGGGGGGGGGTGTATTGATAGGTGTACAGCTTGGGGGGGGGGGGATTGGTAGATGTACAGTTGGGGGGGGGGTGTTGATCTGTATTGATATGATGCATCGCTAGGATTCGTTGCTGTGTGCAGTTGGTTTGGTGTTGGGTATAACGGTTATCATCTCTGGAGGGTTATTAAGGCTACCTCAAGTGCCTAAAGACCAACCAGCAACTATACCTTAGATGTACTGACTGGACCGTCTGATGGACCTGAGAATACTTGAGTTCAATAAGAGAGAAATTACCGTCTCAAAGAAGGCCTGAAAGCACTAGTATAAAAAGCTATGATTTGTTTCAGATCTGAAACCTATACTATGGGCAGCACAAAACGTCGACCAGACTGTGCGACACAGTGGTAGCCAGGATCAGGTTGGGTTACCGTTACCTGTGGCAGGTGGCTACAGGTGACGGATCTCCCAATCCTGAGCACTCCAGGTGCAAACTCTGTGAGCAGGAACTGCGGTATGATCTCCCACACTATATCACTGAATACCCAGTTATTAGACCATTCAGACCCGTTGGCATGAGGTACCTGGAACTTTGAAAATGCTTTATTCACTCTCATGTTCTTGAGGATATCCTCATAATGCACCCAGTATGTGCCAGTGCAGACTACTGATCACATGGCCCTGTTGATAGCCCATCCTCCGAATAGACATTATTTATATAAAATTAATAAGTACTTTCCTGACTGTAGAGCACCTAAATACACTTATTTGGGCCCTTACATTTACTTCCCCTTATATTCTACTAATTTTCTGTTAATCCATTTAATATTTCAAATTGACATTTTTATAGTATA
>WNGS01164858.1:2078567-2097394 GCA_020271785.1 Procambarus virginalis | reverse complement strand
TATACAAGTTTTAAATATAAATAATTCTTTTTCAGTTTTATTAAACAATAGAGATTTTATACAAAATTTGGAAATATCCTGAGTTACTTTATAATTTTTTGAGACTTTCGTTTTGTTTTATGAGTTTTATCAATTGTAATATCCATATAGCTATAGATTAAGTATTATAATTAAGACGCAAAAAATGCTATTTACATGCTTGTCTTCCTACATTCCCAAGGATAGGTTAGGTCGTGGTTTTCTATACATCTTTTCAGGTAAACTATAATCACAATATTTTGGTGTGATGCTGGCCATTAAGTGTATTTATGTACTATGCCGATAGTCAGGATTGTACTTATTACATTTAGTATTAAAATGTACTGTCTATTCGGAGGAGGGGCTGAGAATTGAACACGAAAACTTCAACCTAAAATTTTAAGTATATTAACGGAAAATGAGGAGAATATATAAGGAGGTAAATGTAACAGGGCAATTAAGTGCCTTTATGTACTATGCAGACAGTCAGGAATGTACTTATTACATTTAGTATTAAAACGCACTGTCTGTTGGGAGGTAGGGTTCTGTATGACTAACCATCCTGTTGTGCGGATTTTTAGCATCACGTAGCTAGTTCTTCACACACACACTGTACTCCCTTCATTTAGTCTAAAACATACTTTAGACGTGGACGTATACCAGCATCATAGTAAACTCCAACTGTATATACACCGAGAAGCGGATATCAGTTCTCGGGTATATATGCTATATGTCCCGGGATTTACAATTATTGTCGTTTTTCTGTTTTTCCATAATTTCACCTCCAACATTTGATGCGTTTCATCTCTTTATTTAATTTCATTTTCACCTGTTTTCATCATCTACTTCATTATATTTTTTTCTTATTTACTATTTTTGTGTTACATATTTTCTTCATTTTTATTATTATTGCTTTCTTTTGAATTATAAATCGTTTGATATTATATCATAAGTATTGCAGACATTGCAAGGTTACCGTCCCGTCAGATGCTGTCCCTTGCATCCTTTCCCTTAACGATATAGTGCAACATGTGCTTAGTGACGCTCTTGCCCCCCTTAATGAGAGAAATACATTGAAATCAATTACTTGAAATATATATTAGAAATTAGATTAAAAAATAAATAATTTCCTAGAGGATAAATTTGAATCATAAAAGAAATGCTCCACTCTTATCACTGACCGCGTGAGAGAGAGGAGAGGCATTATCAATGAGTTCTTTTGTAGGAGAAAATTCCATTGTGAAAGACAAACTGCCATGAGCGAACTTATTGCTTAGGAAAATTGCATTATTAAACAAATGTTTACCCCTAACGCATGATCTTCATTATTAAAAAGAAAACTGGGTGGCCACTGAGGGTAGACTGCTCGATTAGTGAGAAATGTGTTGCATTGGATAAAGGATGAAGACATAGACTATCCCTTCAGTATTACGCTCTTAATAATAATGCTTGCCTGATAAGGTTGTTTACCCTTTGATTTTTTATTTAATTAGAAATGCAGTTTTACATCTAATTATGTTGTATTGTCCTTCAGTAGCATAATTATTCTCCTAAGCTAAACTTCTCTACAGCAAACTACAACAACATTATCAATTTTTTCAACTGCAAATGTTGTGTTGGCCAAACAATTCTGTCTTCCTCTTAGTTATGTAGTTCCCCGCAATAATGCACTTTTACTGTTTAGTAATGTTATTCTTTAGTAATGCTGTATCCTTCTGATATTGCTGTTTTTCCTTTAGTTATGCACTTTCTCCTAGTATCGCAGATAGGAGAAAGTATCTATAATTTATTTTATATTGTGTTGTTGTTCTTCCCATTACTAATGCAGTTTCCTCTTAATATTATTGTTGTCCCGTTCAGAAATGCGCACAATTCTTCTTCTTAATATTACATTGTCTCCTTCATTAACGCATTTTCCCCAAAAAATAATACATTGCTCACCCTCAGTAATGTAGATTTTATGTGGAAAATATAATTTGTATGTCAGTATATTTTGCGGTTGTCGAGTACACCACACGACCTGCTGACTGTCTTTCATCATCTACTCCCTATTCACCGGAATCAGAAAAGTGAATGGGTTACCGCACGAATATTAGCGTCACGAACTAGCGTTCCAAAGTTCTTTCTCCTAACTTACAGAGGACCCAAACAGAAAACGAGACAGTATGTCAATTTCGCGAGCCGCTACCATTTTCTAGTTATTATCTTTATTGACAAAATTAATTACAATTTTGCCTAATCTGAGGATTTCGATTAAGTCTATTAAAGTGAGGATAATGCTGGTATTCACTGTCACGCAGGACAGAGGGTCATACATAAAACAATAGGTCTAAACTGTAGGCGGAAGTACATATATATCATGGTTACAATCAATTTTCTAGTACGATAATTTTGGCCTTAGGTAGAGTATACGTCAAAATGCAACGTTCTATTAGGAAGACGGGTTGCGAATACAGCCTTGCCCGTGCTTAGGGAGACTGCGACAAGCAAAGCGTAGTTGGGAGAGATCAGTATGAAAGGGAGTAAATGAACACCATCTACAGTTTGATATATGTCAGTGACTTTGAGACGAATCTGAACAGGTGAATTGTAGAATAAGGAGATAAGATATGTGGTTGCTCGACTTTAATCCAAGCAAATGCATGGTGATTAAAGTTGGGACGAAGAAGAGACAACCGAGGCAGTATCAAATTTTTCGAAGACAAATAGTTGAGTAAGAACATTAAAAATATCTGGTATTAAACATAACCACAAATCTATTACTGGAAACACACATCAAGAGCATATGAAAAGCTGGCAAGCATTCGTATAGCTTTTAGAATCTTGAGCAGCACTAGAGTCTGCAATCACAGTTTGGAATCTCCACCTGCAAATGGTCATCAAAAGCTTGAGAAAGGTCAGAGGGATGAACTATGAAGAAAACAAAAGTAAACCTTGCATCTCTACGCTAGAAAATATGCATGGAGGTAAGAAGCATCATCACAACATATAAGATCCCTACAATAAGATGTATTGACAATGTGGACAAAAATGTAATGCTTAGTATGTAATCAACCTGTGTGAGACTCATTCTTGAGTAGTCTGCCCTGGGATAGAAACAAAACATGTAAAACTAGTCAAGGTCCAAATTTATGCAGCAAGACTCGTCCCTGAACTAAGGGGACTGACCTATGAAGAAACTGAGGGAACTCAATCTCACCACACTGTATAAAAGGAGGACGAAGGCAGTAATGATAACGACATAAAAGATTTTAAAGGGGAACTAAACAAACGAGGTAGTGTTCAAAATGAGAAACAGTATAACAAAGGGAATTGAATACAAATTGGAGACACGAATCACAGAGATGTCAGAAGGGACTTCCTCAGTGTAGTAGTAAATATATAGAATAAATTATTGATTAAATTGTCGAGGTAAAGTCGATGCATAGTTTTAAATGTAAATGTGATACAGGAAACATCCACTACGGGCTCACCATAGCCCGTGCTACTTGGAACTTCTTGTTACAGGTAGCGAATCTTTAACAACAACAACAACGATACAGAAAATAATGAATCTATAATTTGAACTACAGATGATCATAGATGCAAACGCATCTATGTAAGTACGTATGCGCGCACAAACACACACACACACAACCTGTGTGTGTGTACCCACTTAGTTGTACTCACCTAGTTGTGCTTGCGGGGGTTGAGCTCTGGCTCTTTGGTCCCGCCTCTCAACCGTCAATCAACAGGTGTACAGGTTCCTGAGCCTACTGGGCTCTATCATATCTACACTTGAAACTGTGTATGGAGTCAGCTTCCACCATATTACTTCCTAATGCATTCCATTTGTCAACCACTCTGACACTAAAAAAGTTCTTTCTAATATCTCTGTGGCTCATTTGGGCACTCAGTTTCCACCTGTGTCCCCTTGTGCGTGTGCCCCTTGTGTTAAATAGCCTGTCTTTATCAACCCTGTCGATTCCCTTGAGAATCTTGAATGTGGTGATCATGTCCCCCTTAACTCTTCTGTCTTCCAACGAAGTGAGGTTTAATTCCCGTAGTCTCTCCTCGTAGCTCATACCTCTCAGCTCGGGTACTAGTCTGATGGCAAACCTTTGAACCTTTTCCAGTTTAGTCTTATGCTTGACTAGATATGGACTCCATGCTGGAGCCGCATACTCCAGGATCGGTCTGACATATGTGGTATATAATGTTCTGAAAGATTCCTTACACAAGTTTCTAAAGGCCGTTCTTACGTTAGCCAACCTGGCATATGCTGCTGATGTTATCCTCTTGATATGAGCCTCAGGGGACAGGTCTGGCGTGATATCAACCCCCAGGTCTTTCTCTCTGACTCTTGAAGTATTTCATCTCCCAAAGGATACATTGTATCTGGTCTCCTGCTTCCTACCCCTATCTTCATTACATTACATTTGCTTGGGTTAAACTCTAACAGCCATTTGTTCGACCATTCCTGCAGCTTGTCCAGGTCTTCTTGAAGCCTCAAGCTGTCCTCCTCTGTCTTAATCCTTCTCATAATTTTGGCGTCGTCAGCAAACATTGAGAGGAATGAGTCTATACCCTCTGGGAGATCATTTACGTATATCAGAAACAGGATAGGTCTGAGTACAGAGCCCTGTGGGATTCCACTGGTGACTTCACGCCAATCTGAGGTCTCACCCCTCACTGTAACTCTCTGCTTCCTATTGCTTAGGTACTCCCTTATCCACTGGAGCATTCTACCAGTTACTCCTGCCTGTTTCTCCAGCGTATGCATCAACCTTTTATGGGGTACTGTGTCAAAGGCTTTCCGACAGTCCAAAAAAAAATGCAGTCCGCCCATCGTTCTCTTTCTTGCTTAATTTTGTCACCTGATCATAGAATTCTATCAAGCCTGTAAGGCAAGATTTACCCTCCCTGAACCCATGTTGATGGGTTGTCACGAAGTCTCTTCTCTCCAGATGTGTTACTAGGTTTTTTCTCACAATCTTCTCCATCACCTTGCATCGTATACAAGTTAAGGACACTGGCCTGTAGTTCAGTGCCTCTTGTCTGTCACCTTTTTGTATATTGGTACTACATTAGCAGTCTTCCATATTTCTGGTAGGTCTCCCGTGTGTGTGTGTGTGTGTGTGTGTGTACTCACCTAATTGTACTCAACTAATTGTGCTTGCGGGGGTTGAGCTTTGGCTCTTTGGTCCCGCCTCTCAACTGTCAATCAACTGGTGTACAGATTCCTGAGCCTACTGGGCTCTATCATATCTACACTTGAAGCTGTGTATGGAGTCAGCCTCCACCACATCACTTCCTAATGCATTCCATTTGGCAACCACTCTGACACTAAAAAAGTTCTTTCTAATATCTCTGTGGCTCATTTGGGCACTCAGTTTCCACCTGTGTCCCCTTGTGCGTGTGCCCCTTGTGTTAAATAGCCTGTCTTTATCTACCCTATCAATTCCCTTCAGAATCTTAAATGTGGTGATCATGTCCCCCTAACTCTTCTGTCCTCCAGCGAAGTGAGGTTTAATTCCCGTAGTCTCTCCTCGTAGCTCATACCTCTCAGCTCGGGCACTAGTCTGGTGGCAAACCTTTGAACCTTTCCAGTTTAGTCTTATCCTTGACTAGATATGGACTCCATGCTGGGGCTGCATACTCCAGGATTGCCTGACATATGTGGTATACAAAGTTCTGAATGATTCTTTACACAAGTTTCTGAATGCCGTTCGTATGTTGGCCAACCTGGCATATGCCGCTGATGTTATCCTCTTGATATGTGCTGCAGGAGACAGGTCTGGCATGATATCAACCCCAAGTCTTTTTCTTTCTCTGATTCCTGAAGAATTTCCTCTCCCAGATGATACCTTGTATCTGGCCTCCTGCTCCCTACACCTATCTTCATTACATTACATTTGGTTGGGTTAAACTCTAACAACCATTTGTTCGACCATTCCTTCAGCTTGTCTAGGTCTTCTTGAAGCCTCAAACAGTCCTCTTCTGTTTTAA
Source organism: Procambarus virginalis (assembly GCA_020271785.1). NCBI lineage: Eukaryota > Metazoa > Arthropoda > Malacostraca > Decapoda > Cambaridae > Procambarus > Procambarus virginalis. Next base: position 2,091,388 of record WNGS01164858.1, on the reverse strand, counting down.
TCCTTCTCATAATTTTGGCATCGTCCGCAAACATGGAGAGAAATGAATCGATACCCTCCGGGAGATCATTTACATATATCAGAAACAAGATAGGATNTTCCTAACCTAGCTAAATTCTAAAAAAGTAGAGAACTGAGTATATGAGCATCAGTCAATAAATGTAGTCTGTGGTATGCTATAGTGAGTACAGATTTAACTTGCACTCAGCTGACCCTAACTAATGTCCCTAATCTACCTAAGTAGAGGGTAAATGCAATTATATACATAGGTTACAGTGCTATAACTTCTCTGGAAGTATAACTAAACACATATAGCAACCTAAAGATTCTAAATGAGTATTAAACCTGCTCGGTTTATATACACTAAGTTACAGTACTATAACTCTCTGGAGCTATAATTAAGTACATGATAACTTATATGAAGACTGAATGTGGTCAATTATTACTGTCGAGAATAGTTCCGGGTCTACAGTGGGGTCAATGGTATTTGTCGCGGTGACCTGTAACCAATTCTTAGGCTACTGACACTGATTAATCCACTGAGATCTATAGAAACTAACTCGGCTAGTACTAATTGTACCAACTCAATCTGGAATTAATGTTTGTTGTCAGCTGGCATAGCTTCTTCAGGTTTAAGACTCTACCTGTAAGTAAGTAGCCTCCTGCTGAATTCAACAAGTTCATTCCATGCTGGCTTGTAGTTCCAGTAATGAACTGATAATAATGGTCTGCCCTACTAATAGATCTACACTGGTGAGGTGGTCAGACTTTATCTTGGTGTCAGCCAACTTGATTCTATTTTTCTGTAAAAATTTGGCTGTGTCCCTTAGACCTTTGACATTCATGTCAAGAGGGATGTGATTAACTACTATGGCCTTAACAGGTCGGACATAACCGCCTAGGCGTACTAGTGGTTGTACTACTTCAAATTCTTGAGGTCCAGTATCTGCTAGGAATCCTGATATGTTCAATGTCACCTTACACAAGGTTTAAGTTTCAGCTGGTTAGCTGCTTGTTGAGTGATAAACGTTCTCTGGGATCCCTGGTCGAATAGACCTCTTGTAGTGATTCTAGAATTCTTACTATTTAATTGTAATTGTGCAGTAGGTAATACGGCATTATTACGAGACTTGGTGTTAAGCACCTTAACCTCCTGTCGCACCTTACAACACTGCACAATGGTGGAAGTATCCTGTTCCACCTGGAGTTTTGGTGATTTTGGCCTATCAACTCCACACAATGCTGAATGATGTTGATCCTGGTGGCACCTGTTACATATGTGTAATGGAGTGGTGCATGCATTAGGATCGTGTTGCAACAAGCACCTGGTGCACTTGTGCAATTCCTTGAGGCGCTTTATCCTAGAAACGCGATCAGGAAAGTTTTGACACTGATAAATAGTATGACTCTCTTGGCAAAAGAGACAGCATCTCCTTCCTGTAGTAGATGTAGGGGTCACTAACTTGGGTGACTTATGGACTACAGGTTTAGAAGGGCTGATAGTGTAGGTACCTACTGTCGTATTCTTCCATCTTGGAGTGGAAGTAGTGGTTTTAGATTTATTAGGCTGTTTGGAGGTACCTTTGGATTTGACTAGTTTATCAGTGGTTGATTTGTCAGTGTCAGGTATTATTTTCTCATGAGCTCTCAGTCGATTAACTGTTATCCTTAATCCCTCGAAAATTTCATCTAAGGACAGGATATCTGTTCTATAATGGGAACAGATGGATGCTAGGATCTCCTTAGGAAACTTACTCTGTATTTCTAATTTCAATACCCACTCTGCTTTAGGTACATCTGCTTTGACACCTAGAGCTTTAATTAGAGACTCTACCTGGAGCCTAAATTCTTGTAGAGCTTCAGGGGTGGTATCTGGTGTAGGTATCGCTCTTAACTTATAATAAAGATTAGCAATAGCAATTTCTTTATTGCTGTAATTAACTTCTAGTAACTGAATAGCAGTATCGTATCCTCATCACTAGGAACTAGGTGTTCGACAACTGCCTTTGCTTCACCCTCTAGGGTACTTTGCAAATAAAGGAATTTATTAGGTTTGCTAATAGATTTCTTGGAGTTTACTAAGGAGTCGAATGTTTTCCAGTAGCATTCAAAATTCTCATCATCTCTACCGTGGAAGTGAAGGAGATCAATTGTAGGAAGACGAACTTCCTGGAGTGTTTCCTGTTTATTGGTTTCACGCGTGGTTAGAGCATTTTGAGAAACTGAGTCGCTCTGCAATTTTTCTAGAGCTTGTGTTAATATATTTAGATGATCTTGGGTACCCTCCTCAAATTTCTCCATCTCGGCATGGAAGGTATCTAGCTGATCCGGCTCAGCATTCTGTTGCATAAGGACTCTGAGATAGTCATCTGCAGCTTCATTAGTTCTTTGCAACTTTTGCTTGGCCGTCTCTATGAGATTTTCTAATACTTTGGCTGTGGCACCTGATTGTACCAGCTGATCACACTTATTCAACTGTCTAGTCACATGACCTTTGTGACTAGTGTATGATCTAAAATATAATAAGCAATTGCTGGACATTTCTTCTGGTGCACTGCCTGTGGATGTTGGCTTAATTGGTGCCATGGCTTGGTAATGTAAATAACTGGGGTACTGATTCATATATACGTGGAACCAGTACGATTATTAATAGCCTAATATCTGATTCTTTAATTAGGCTATGTGAATCCTACCTCACGTAGAGGTTAGCTTACCTATCTAATAGTAAACAGCTAATATTTGAGTGGTATTTCAGTGTTCTACAGGAATTCCTCTGCTTAGCTCCTCATAATCGGCTTTGGATGGGTAGTGACACTTCAATAACACTCAAAATGTACATAGTAAATATATATAATATGATATAAAAACACAATTTGTGTAAAATAATTATAAGTCCTACCCTGACTTGGGTTTGCACAATAATAAATGTTGACTAGGTTGTACTGCCTTGTACAATGCTAGTCTACTAATAATCCTACCTATCTAGGTTGGCTAGTAATAATGAGTTAGGCTAGAGTTGTACACTAATAAGTACAATTCCAGTCTAAGCATTCTATTCTACATGGAATGGCATAAAATGCTATAATACTACTGATGTGCAGATTCAGGATAGTGCTATGTTTTTAGCTTTTTATAATTTTTGAGTTATATAGAGTATATAAAGTTATTATATGTGTATGACAATTATTCTACTATAAAGGATTATATATATGGCAGATATTTTACTGCCGTAATTCTATATGTGTGGCAGGTATGCTGCCATGGATTCTATCCTAGTACCTGATAATACTAATTAATTAAGGAGTATAATGATATCAGGGATGAAAATGATTAATATATTATAGATAGCCTAACTTCTGGCTATATTCTACTAATTCAACTTATGCTGCAATGCTGGTTCGTGATTGATCACAAGGATCTTGGTTCGAAGGACCATAAAATATGTGGGGAAATCTGGCTCCAGTATAATACTAAAAAAATGTATAATTATGTGAATGTAAAATAATGATAAATTCTAAGATAGCTCGAAGGACCAGAATGAGTAATTAAATGAGGAATCAATGGTTTATAGATTTATGATTATAAGAATAATTCTATTAATTAAGCAATGACTGTAAATAATATAATTCTAGAGCCAGCCTCCCATGACACATTTTGGGGGGTCTTCTATAAGATTAATCCATGTAGAACATATATTATGCAATAATAATAATTATAATATGCACACACATGGATAATGGTAAAATATAATGCAAAATACTACTGCCAAATGAAGATTAATAATGCATAACTGGCAGTATCAGATATAGATATATATAGATGGATATGGACTCTGAATAATAAGACACTGTCTACAATAAAACTGATTATGTCTCAGCTGTGACAGGGGACGTAGATGCAGTCCACTGTACGCCAGGCTGGAAACAGTTTGAGATAGTGTCTTGGCGCACGTGAGGGTATGGCGGTCACACGCTTCTCAGGGGTGCTGCACCATGCTGCAATAATGGTAATTCCGTAATTTCCACCTCCAAAATAGTATTCACACACATATACGGCAATATCTAAATATTTGGAGGGGAAAGAACTACACTTACATGAGATTATTTTTTACGCCCGCATCATAACGACATGGCACCTACATGATCTTATTTAAGAGCTCATTAAATAGAACAAATGAGGTAAAAATGCCTGCCGAACTGGAGTCCTCGATTCTGGTAAGCTGAGTCCTCAATCTGGCATCTATGGATGTACGGATGCTGACTGGATGGGCAGATTTGTAGGACAGCTTACGGAGCACCACTTGTTGATCGCAAATATGGCGAGAGAGTCCCCCTCCTTCCCCAAAGTCGCGCATGCGCAATAGCTCTCCGTGAGGATTCGATCATAAATTATATTTATTTATTAACGCTAAATAGAGAAGGGGGCGTGTATGAACACTCTTGATGATTTAGATAAATACTTTATGTTGTGATGTTTAATTATCATAGTGCACGTCAGTTAATTAGCTAATGTAGACGGCACAAATAAAAGTACGGGCTTGGTGGTGGAAATGATGTTAGATTATGATATGGTTTACTGGAACAGCGATTAAGCTGGGTAAGGAAATTCCAGTAAACTATTGTATTCTAAAAGTAAACCTATTACTAAATAATTATTCCTAATAAAGGAAAGTAAATGGTTACATTTGTGGTATTCTACTGTAATGTGGAAATTTTATTCTCCGTGCGTGGCTGACGCAACACTACACAATTCTAGGAGAAATTATATGATCCACAACCTAATACAGTAAATTCTATAATACTAATCTACGTATTAGTAGTGTTAATAAACTACTACGCTTAATACAGGAAATACATCCTATTGTATTAAGGATTATTAAGTGAACATTAAATGTGCATGAAGCCTAATACAGGAAATACATCCTGTTGTATTAGGGATGAGAATAATTGTTGGAAATTTCCAACAATTTACACAGTTCAGCATACCTCAGCCCAGGAGGGCGAAAGTCAGTCAATATGGGACATTCTGCAATATAATGTTCAAGGGAGTGCATGTTTTCTCCTTCACAAAGTTGACACATGGTATATTCGACATTTGGGTTTTGAGAGAGCTGCCCAACGCATCCTCCGAATTGACAGTTCGGTTTAACACTAAGCTTAATAAGTACAATTCGTGACTGCTAGGAATAGTACATAATTACACTTGCTTGTGCCGTTACATTTTCCTCCCCATATATTCTCCTCGTTTTCTGTTTAAACATTCCTAATATTAGGATAAAGTTTTTATGTTAAATTCCATGTTGTTGTTAAAGACTCGCTACCTGAAACAAAAAGTTTCAAGTAACACGGGCTATGGTGAGCCCGTATTTAAAAAAATGCCATACACACAAGTTTTATATATAAAGAATTCTTTTTCAGTTTTATTAAATAATAGTGATTTTATACAAAATTTGAAAATATCCCTAGTTACTTTATAATTTATTGAAAGATTTTAGTTTTGTTTTATTAGTTTTATAAAACTCTAATATCAATATAGCTATAGGTTAAGTACTAATTGTAATTAAGACGCAATAAAATGTTTGTCCTCATACACTAAGAAGGTTAGATTATAGGTCGTGGTTTTCTATTCAGTTCTTCAGGTAAACTCAAATATTCAAAATATTTTGGTGCGATTCTGGCGATTATTTGACAGTACGCTTTAATACTAAGTGTAATAAGTACAGTTCCTGACTGCTAGGAATAGTACATAATTACACTTGTGCCGTTACATTTAGCTCTCCATATTCGGAGGATAGGCTGGAACTGCCGGATACGTCTATATACCAGGCGTATTCTGGCCACTATAACATCATATTGCAAAGTTCTTGCAATATTGCTAGCGTTTCTGCTCGAAACACTATGCGTGCTAGTGGCTTTACAAGAATGTCAAACTTCAAGTCTCTGTACTCTTATAAACCCTATGTTCCTTCTTGTATATAAATAAATAAATAAATAAATAAATATTAGTTCCATATATGAATGTCTTCTCACGATATTTATAATGTTTAATGCTACAAAATTCAGGTCTTTGTGAATTTGTTGGGCCAGTGAGATTTCCATTAGATATTTGTTTAAGTATTCCCTTTGTCACTGCTAATGAAACACCCATATCGATTTCTACCACTGGTTTTCAACATTGTTTTTTCAAGCATATCAACAGTGTCATGCTTTGAGATGTTTGTTACATACCCCTATTGGATACGTATATAAATATTCAATAATTATTATTTCCGTGCATCATTACTTGTATGAACTTATATATATCATTAATTGTATGTATATTATATTATTACTTGTATGTACTTGTATGTTTATATCATTACTTGTATGTTCTGATGTTATATTGTGGTGGTGATCAGTGGGCGCACCAAACCATGGGAAACCGTTATTATATTTTTGTGGTGATCAGTTTCCCGTGAGAAAGTTACATTTTGTGCTGATCACTTAATGGCAAGACTGTGGGAAACCGTTATTATTTGTCCCCCTAGACGGAGCCGGTCGGCCGAGCGGACAGCACGCGGGACTTGTGATCCTATGGTCCTGGGTTCGATCCCAGGCGCCGGCGAGAAACAATGGGCAGAGTTTCTTTCACCCAATGCCCTGTTAGCTAGCAGTAAAATAGGTACCTGGGTGTTAGTCAGCTGTCACGGGCTGCTTCCTGGGGGTGGAGACCTGGTCGAGGACCGGGCCGTGGGGACACTAAAAGCCCGAAATCATCTCAAGATAACCTCAAGGTAGGACTGCTCGGTAGATCCGGTGACTCGATGGAGTCTGTAGCTGTGCAACAGGGAAAGGTTTTGAGTAATGGCATACAGTGTAAGTTTTTACATAAACTGATAATTGTGCTTAGTTGTCATAGTGATACAAGACAACTATACAATATTTGGCACTGTTCACTTTATAGTCTGAAAAAAATAAAGCTGAAAACCAATCTTAAATATTCATAAGCCTAGTATAGCACATTATATATATATATATATATATATATATATATATATATATATATATATATATATATATATAGCGTGTAATAGGCATAGGAAGGTTAGGTTTGGTTGTTTTCTTTGCAACATCAGTACAAAAACTTTTTGGTTTGTCCACCAAATTCAATAGTACTGATTTCTCCTTTCTAATTACCTTTTACATTAACGTATGTACTCTGGTCCTCCTCGTTACTAGAAGTACTAACTAAACAGGAGGATGGTCGAGTTTTTAGTGTCCCCGCGGCCTGGTCGAGGACCGGGCCGCGGGGACACTAAAAAGCCCCGAAATCATCTCAAGATCATCTCAAGAAGATAGACGGCAATATTTGTGGGATATTATTTCCTGCCATGATGGGCAGTTGCCAACAAACTCTTATTTTATAAATATGTAACTATTATATTAGTAACTACATTATTTCTGTTTATGCATGTAAATCTGATCATTCCTTAATTTAGTTAAGTAATTCCCATTATATGGCTCCATGTAAGTAAGATTTATATTAATTAAAAAAAATCTGTCACTCAAAATGTTGTGCAGAAGTGATATCGGCTTCTGCCGTGAGAACATTATTCAGTAACTGTTTGGACACTGGAGGGATCACGTCTAGGAGTTAAGTGTGCCATATTATGTTCTATTATGTTCTGTTGTAATATGTTAGTCTGGAGACATAATTTTATTTTGATTTACATGTGATTACCTATCTGTTGATTAACAGATAATATTGATAATTAACTGAAGTATATTTATAATATATATTTATTTTTATTTGAGTGATTACCTAAGTCCTAAGGGGTGATTAATTTTAAATCTTGCCTGTACAAACCATGGGATTATACTGGTGACCCACCTTGAGATTGCTGCATCGGTAACTGTCCCTAGACTACAAGATTTTGTTGCTGTACGGGTCACGAGCATTAATGAACGGTTTTAACAATGTCAACATGTGATGGTATCCAAAGAAATTAAATTATAAGTCTGTTTTCTTTAGCGGCTAAAACATTCATTGGTATATCACTGACTATTTTCTGGGTGTTATTACTGTATGCGTTCAATGCCAGGACTGCACGCACATAAGTCTTCGCCACCGCTTGCAGTCTGATGCAAATCACAGGTACAATACCTTGATGATCAGATATCAGCTTGTCGGTATTTGATGTGATACACGAAGTGGAAAGATTGTGTTAAAAAGTTTTAAATGTGAAAATATACAGCTCATCCTCCTGTTTAGTTGGTACTTGTGTACTTGTTAGTACTTGTTTAGTTAGTTTTGAGGATATGCTAAAATCATTCAAAAAGATATATTTTTTACAAGTCTAAATTATGTGAACGAAACAGGAGTCTGGTTTATGTGTTCGTTTCTATGAAATATAACCTAAAAGATTTGATATTTTGTACTTCAAGATAGCATTTCAAAACAATATATGCTACCTGTTTCTTAAGATGTGCCCCGTAATTGTTGTTTGTACGTGTCCAATATAGCCAGGTTGGCACTATTCAAAGGGGCACAAACGTAGCCTAGTGCCTAGCAAGGGGCACCCCATTAACTTCCAGGAAAACTCTAGCACTGACTACTAGATGTTCTAAAAAGCAAAATTCAAAACAAATATTTTGTTCTTGCGATGTCGTAAAACTTTCGGTACTGATATCCGCAAAATTACATCAAAATTCTCTAAACGCACCTTAGTAGGACACTTGCTTACTGGATCACATATGCCCAACTTGTGCAGGCCGCCTACTGAGTGGTAGTGATACATATTGACACGTGAAGCCTACTGGCACATACTAATAATTGGTACATACTGACATGTCATATGTACTAACACACTTTGGGCTATAAAATGTTACCGTAAAATAAGGATTAGATCCTCATAACGTTTAATTTTGTTCTCTCCCAACTAAAGGTTCAAATACTTGAATTCACCTTTTAATTATATTAGTTTTCTATGTTGAACTAGGCTTCCGTTTTTTCTTTAAAGTACAAGTGTAATGTCTCCTGCTTTATAGATTTTAAATGAGTGTTACTCGAAGCATTTCTTAATATACCTTATTCGTTTCGCCCTTCTATTATGTTTTTTTTTTCATCATTTCCTTTCCCATTCATTTCTTATCCTTGATCCTTTCTCCGGTCTGAACGGTTTCTGGTGGTGTGCTGGGTCATGGTGAACTGTCTGCCTTTGATCTAACAGACTTGTGTCCGCTCCCACGTGCTCTCTCCTTATATATCCCGTTGTCCTGTAGTTCATCAGGTCATTCTTTCATTCTGCCTTTTATAATAGTCATGTGATGTGACCGAAAGAATTCGGTTGGTCCTCTTATTTCGTTGTGGTTCATTTGCATATTTTCCTGTACTTATTTTCTTTCTCTCGGCGGCTCCTGCTTTGACAACAGAGAGGGGTAAAATATGTGAATGCCAAGGTGGAGACACAAGTGTAATCCCACACTAATTGTCTGCCACCTCCCCAGGAAGCGCGGTGGGATTCCATCTGGTCGACCAGCTGCAGCAGCCGAATTGCAGCGTATTAGATTACGATGATTCTACCAAATACAGTCATCATCTGACATGGCGTAGTTGGCATTCCTCAAACAAGCAGGATTTTTTACTTTTGTCACTGTGTATGAGAATTACTTTAAGTATTGGGATATTAACATATATGAACGATTAATTAAGACAGGGGTGGCAAGCCTATGGTATGTGTGCCCAGAATGGCATGCGAGCAAATGTTGTTGGAACGGGACATGCGAGCTGTTATCTATCTAGTTCAGCAAGGCTCGTGTACCTGTCAGGACGAGTACAATCTAGAGGTAATAATACAGTGCGTTTAATAAATACACCAGTATGCTCCTGATAGACACAATATAATAAGAAAAAACAAAAGGAACAAGGTATATGAAGTATCCAAAATAAAATGGCACGAAACTATGCCCAGATAATCTATTCCGTTTAGACTTCATATGGCTTATCGTATTTAATTTGGCTCCACAGATGAAAGTATGCATTAACTACATACAGAACACAGAAATACACTGAAATTGAGTAGGACCTACATGTTCACAGAACAGACCACCACGAGCTACTGAGCTCTGCTCTGCAAGCCGACGGCCCCACACTCCTCCCCAGAGTTAACAAGGAATGGATAATAACTCTTTACTAACACGCTACAGTCTGAAGTAATCACTCTCAATCAGACACGATCACGCCAATATAGTATTATATATACATTCTGGCATAATAACTAAAAGCATAACATTCTTAAAGGATTTAAATAAACAATTACTTCTAAAAAGGGTGCAACAATAGGTAACATAATAATGGACTAGACTCGTCCCTCACCTCACACGTACGTTTCGTGAACAGAACTTGTTTACTGAAGGCAAGCCCTTCTCTTTCATACACTATACAATAATGTCACATCCTACTATAAACATTATACATTTCTCTCATATACATACATCCTACAATATGAGATGGGTGTATGAGATATGTTATCTGTGAGACCCTGGTAATTTGCCTGGGTCGTAACACGAGCAAATGTTGTTGGAACGTGGCATGCTTCGCTGCCTCTTGAATCTTTAAACCCCCATAATAAATAAATAAATTTATTATTATTATTATAGTTCCTAATGCATTACTTTTACATCTTCAGAATTACTAGTTATTTGTAACACATTATTACCAAGTCTATTACATTTAAAACAATTCAGAAGAGTTACTGGTTGCCTCAACAGATTTCAAGAATGCTTTCAAGCATTTTGATATCTTTCTCTGTAAAAAATGGTAAAATACAAATTTAATGATAAATTATAATCGGTTGCTCAAAAGTTATTGTCAGTTTGGCCACACGCTCTCTGTAAAGGTTTGCCCTCCTAATTTAAGAGTTATTATTTAATCTGTCGTATTTTTTTTAAATGTTAATTTTAATATCTATAAATGCACATAGATTTTGTTTCAAAAATGTATTAATAAGTCAATTCGGTTTTGTGTGCGCGTGTATTTATCAAAGTGTAGTTACAGAATGAGAAGTACACTTGTAGTGTCCCACGAGCATAGTGGGACTGTCATATGATGCTTTGAAACTACTGACGTTTGTGTGTGTGTGTGTGCGTACGTGTGTAATGTGAACAGGAAGCTTTTAAAAAAAATCGTACATTAAAAACTATAGGCAGCCAGTCGCAGTCACAACTTAATCAGTTTATATCAATGAAAATGTTGTGTAAAAACGGTAGCAATTTCAAGTGGATGCATCTTTCATTTTTATCCCTCCGAGCAAAATTCAGTTCCTAAACCTGTTGCCAGAGATTGCAGAAACATGACTCTGAGGTTTTGCTAAATAGCTCAATACTTGCGCGCAAACTTTGTTTAAAGTGCTGCGGACGACACACGCTGTGTTTCACGTGGAACGAAGTGTTTAGCGGGGAACAAAGTTTCCACGGGGGAACAGTTTCGCGGGCGAACAATGTCAATGTTTTGTTTGGAACAAACAAATGGAGTAGTAGGGACTCTCAGCTGGCACAGGACGACGTCACATTATTTATATGCAGTTCTTCCTTCTACAGTCGTGAAATCATTCTGACAATAAATAAAATGGAATGTCTGTCCAAGGTTGGAGACCATACGCTTGGGGCTAGGCTCATCCAGTTTTGCACTGTAATTGCTGTGGGGTACGTGCCCAGTATGGTCATGATAGTGTGACAAAAGTGTTACAATGTCATAGTGTCACAGTAAGACACACATTGGCACAATTTTTATCATAAAATTTTCATGATGAGACAATTAGAAGTAGAACTAATATAAACTAACAATAATACAGGCAACACAAGAAGACAGGCAGAAAATACACCGAGCTGAAACACACGCGCGCGTTAAACAGATGTTACGGGCTGCTTCCTAGGGGTGTGTGGGGGGGGGGGGAAGTTAGTAGTAACAATTGATTGATTGACAATTGAGAGGCGGGCCGAAAGAGCCGAGCTCAACCCCCGCAAACACAATTAAGTAAATACAACTTGGTGAATACAGAGGGACCTGTAGCTAAGTGGACAGCGCTTGGGACTCGTAATCCTAGCGGGGTCCGGGTTAATCTCCGGCGATGGCGGAACACAAATGGGCAGAGTTTCTTTCACCCTGATGCCCCTGTTACCTAGCAGTAAGTAAATAGGTACCTGGGAGTTAGACAGCTGTTACGGAGCTGCTTCCTGGGTGTGTTTGTGTGTGAGGGGGGGAACAAAAAATGTTGTTTGATTGACAAGTTGAGAGGCGGGCCGAAAGAGCTGAGCTCTACTCTGACGCCTGACAGCTGGGTGGACAGCGCTTAGGATTTGTAGTCCTGAGGTTCCGGGTTCGATCCCCGGTGGAGGTGGAGACAAATGGGCAAAATGTTTCTTTCACCCTGATACCCCTGTTACCTAGCAGTAAATAGGTATCTGGGAGTTAGACACCTGCTACGGGCTGCTTCCTGGGGGATGGAGGCCTGGTCGAGGACCGGGCCGCGGGGACACTAAGCCCCGTAACATCTCAAGATAACCACCGCAAGCACAACTCGGTGAATATATATATGCGCGCCGCCGCGCACACACACACACACACACACACACACACACACACACACACACACACACACACAACCACACACACACACACACACACACCACACACACACCACACACACACCACACACACACCATTTCCTCCACACAGGAGGAAAACAGCAGTGAAAGAACAAGTGATGAAGTTGCGAAAAGCGGAGAACAGATACACAGAGAATGAGCAAGGAGGTGTGTGAAGAACTCAACAAGAGATTCCAGG